>CAMTDV010000007.1:47892680-48312680 GCA_947069175.1 Scalesia atractyloides | reverse complement strand
AGACACGCCTCGTTGTCGATGAATATGGGAGTCTTCATAACGTTGATTTCGTAATCCAACAACTGATTTTGTATCCAAAGAACTTGAGAACAACAATTGTAAGCTACCGTGTATTTAGCTTGAGCAGTAGATGTGGAGACTGTTGTCTTCTTTTTGCTTTGCCACGAAATAAGACGATTTCCTAAAAATTGACATCCTTCTGAGACAGACTTTCTGTCAACTTTGCAACCTGCATGATCACTGTCAGAATAAGAAACTAAATCAAAATTACTATCTTTAGGATACCACAAATAAAGCTTGGGTGTTCCTTTCAGATAGCGGAAGATTCTTTTGACTGCAGCTTCATGAGATTCTTTCGGATCCGTCTGAAATCGCGCATAGAGACAGACAGCCCACATAATGTCAGGCCTACTTGCGGTCAGATAAATCAACGAGCCTATCATTGATCGATAGAAAGATTTGTTCACGGGTTTTCCTTGAAGATCCGAAGTAAGTTCCGTCTGAGCAGCAAAGGGAGTGCTGACAGATTTGCAATCATTCATGTTGTACTTGGAGAGAATATCTCTGATGTACTTAGCATGATGAATGAGGATGCCATCTTCTCTCTGCTTCACTTCTAATCCCAAGAAAAACGTAAGTTCTCCCATCAGGCTCATCTCGAATTTTGGCTTCATAACTTTCTCGAACTCCCTTCAAAGAGCATCATTAGTTGACCCAAAGATGATATCGTCTACGTAGATCTGCACCAGCATCACATCACCTCTGATCCTTTTTGTGAAGAGTGTCATATTTATTTTGCCTCTTGAGTACCCACAATCCAGAAGATATGTTGACAAAGTCTCCTACCATGCTCGAGGAGCTTGATGAAGACCATAGAGAGCTTTGTCAAGCTTATAGTATCCTGCAGGGAAGTGAGGATCTTCAAAACCTGGAGGTTGACAGACATAGACTTCTTCTTTCACTTTCCCATACAGAAATGCACTCTTTACATCCATCTGAACACCTTAAAGTTTTTGAACGAAGCATAGGCTAAGAAGATTCTGATAGCTTCTAAGCGTGCAACCAGTGCAAAAACTTCCTCATAGTCAATCCCCTCCTCCTGCCGAAAACCTTGAACTACCAATCTTGCCTTATTCTTGATAACTACACTACGATCGTCCATCTTGTTACGAAACACCCACTTGGTACCAATGGGATACTTTCCATCTGGCAAATCAACGAGTTCCCAGACTTTAAGCTTCCGAAATTGAGCTAATTCTTCTTGCATTGCTTGTAACCAGCTAGAGTCTTGAATGGCTTCTTCGATGTCTCTTGGGACAGACTACGAGAGAAAAGCTGCATACAGTCCTGTGTTGATGGTATGTGTTTGACCGCGAGTTTGAACTCCATCTTCCACAGAACCAATGACATTTTCAATTGGATGGTTTCGATTAGTCTTGTATCCTGTGTTGGTGTGAGTTTCCACTAATTAAGGCAGATTAGAGAAATGTTCATCGACGTAGATAATTGGAGTTTCGTCTTCTTTAGGTGGTTCATCCACGATCTGCTGTGAAGAAGAATCATCTTGTGCAGATGCATTCTCAGCCGATGTGTCACCATTTACTTCGATAACAGAAAGGGTAGGAGAGGCAGAGGCTGGGGTCAAACGAGTTGTAAAAGGAGTGAAACCAATGTCTGAAGGATCAAACAATGGCTCTAATGGGGTTGATTCAGGTTCGGATTTAGTGACAGGTTCAGCAATGTCGAAAGTGTTTAATACAATGTCTACGTCATAAAACCAGTTTGGAGCGCTTTCAGTGTTAGTGGAGTTTCCTTCTTGAAAATCAACATAATATGATTCAATCACCATCTTGGTCCGTTTGTTGTAGACTCGATATGCCTTTTGAGAAGATGAGTAGCCCATGAAGTAGCACACATCACCGACCGCTTCAAACTTGATGAGATTATCTTCAGTGTTGAGAAGTGTACATGAACATCCGAACGGTCTGAAGAAATCTATCAGAGGGTTCCTTTTGAAAAGTAGTTCATAAGCTATCTTTCCATGAGGTTTGACAATGAGAACACGATTCAAAACATAGCATGTTGTGTTGACCGCTTCAGCCCAGAAGATTATGGGAAGCTTGGAGTCTACAAGCATAGTTCGAGCAGCTTCGATGAGTGTTCTGTTCTTTCATTCCGCTACCCCATTTTGCTGAGGAGTGCTGGGAGCACTGTATTGAAGGCGAATTCCTTTTTCTTCACAGAAGGAGACAAACGTATGATTCTTGAATTCTATCCCGTTGTCGCTTCTTACGGATTTCACGTTCAGCTTGATTACGTTTTCAATCATAGGGATGAAGCTTTTCAGAATGGAAGCTGTCTCACTCTTTGCTTCGAGGAAATATAACCATGAAAATCGTGAGAAATCATATGTAATTACCAAACAATAAGATCTTTTAGCTAAACTTTTAACACTTATAGGGCCGAAAAGATCCATGTGAAGTAATTGCAGTGGGGCAGATATCGTATTCACTGCTTTGGATTTATGAGGCTTTTATGCTGCTTTCCTTGGGCACATGCGATGCATTTTTCTGAAAAAGGAAAATATTTCATAGGTAAACCTCTTACTAGATTTAATTTTGAAAGCTTATTTTTATTTTTGAAGTTCACATGCCCCAAACGCCTATGCCAAAGCAGTGATTCCGATTCAGATGCTCTTGAAATAAGACATGTCATTTGCTCATTAGATTTAGCATTTTTAATATTCAGCACATAGGTATTATTTTGACGAGGAGCTCTGAGCATGATCATTTCCGCAGGGACGAAGTATTCGGGTTTGAGAAATAAGCACTCCATGTCATTGAACAACACCGAAATTCCTTTGTCACAGACTTGTGATACACTCATGAGATTATAACACAACTCTGGAACATAGTTTACATTCTCTTGAGTAAGTGCTTCAGACACGACGTCACCCTTTCCGACGATCTTCCCTCCCTTTTCGTCTCCAGCAAAGGATACGAAATCACCATCGATAACTCGAAAGTTTTTAAGCAGATCCTTTAAGCTGGTCATATGCCTGAAGCATCCACTGTCAACATGCCAGATATATTCCATGAGCATCCGAAGCCATGTTTGAAGTTTATTCTGTTATACAACAAAAACAACAACAAAAATATGTACAAGTTAGTTTTTGGAACCAGACTTGCTTTACATTAGTTCTATCATAATTTTGAGCAAGAGTATTTTCTTTTATTTTCTAAAAGCAAGTTGAATTAACTATGCATTTCACTGATTTCTTCAGATTGTCAAATTGATCAGTGAAACTTTTAACCAGATCTTGATTAGGTTTAGAAAATTTCTTGCTTTTGAAATGTTTCGCACTATGTCCTAAATGACCATAGCGAAGCATTGTTTGCAATTCGATCTTTTCTTCATGGGTGCCGAGTGCGAAGATGATGTATCTGATGAGAATCTGGAGCTGCTTGAGGAATTTGATGGCGTTATGGCTTGAATCTTTGACTTTCTTCAATTTCTTGTCAGGATGATTTTCATCTTCAATGTCGTCTTCACTGTGCTCACTATTTGATGACGAGGTTGATTCTTGACTTTCACTTGACATTTCTCCATCACTCTCTGAAGTTGTTGTGCTTGAATCATCTCTATTGCTTTCTTCAGTAAAGTCTTTATCAGTCTCTGATGTACCTGTAACTGATGGAACAAACTCGGGAATTTCCTTTGTAAGGAACTTTCCAAATATGTTTTTCTTCAACTCTGGCACAAATACAGGAGATTCAAGCATAACATTTTCATCATTAAAAACAGAGTTTAAGTCATGACTCTCAACCTCAGCATGCACTTGGTTGTGAGTCTTAAGTATAGGCGCAAGACCATTACAGTCATCCCGAATGTTCAATTTTGGCATAAAGCTGTTACAGTCATCCATCCTAGTCAAACTATTACAGTTATCCTGAATACAAGTACTGTTTATCTTATTACAATTCCAGGCGAACCAGTTAACCGTTGAATAACTGTCGCCCGAGTAACCGATTCCTATTTTTGAACCTCCACAATCATCTTCCTTATCGCACACATCATCTTGACCCTCACACAGATCTGCATTGCTTTTAGACATGTTAGTATTGTTTTGTGGTTTGTAAACAAGATTTTGATCCAAAAGATCATTTTTATCGATTAAGTCATTTTTAGGATGAGGAGATGGCATAGGGACATAATTTTTGCTATGCGGAGGAGGATATATCTTTCTTTCATTTCCGAATTTATCCTTATATTCGATTCCATCCTTTATGAATGTCGGTCGTTGGCAATTTACAATATCAACCAGTTCTTTTTGACTAATTTTCCATTTATCAGTAATGATTTGCAATTTGTTATTTTCGTTTTGTAATTTTTCTAATTTTTCGGTCAAATCATTTATGATAAAATCTTTTTTGAAAACAAATTCTTTTAAAGTCTGCATTTCAGCTATAGTTGAATTCAACTTTCTTTGATATGCAGCTTCATTTTCTTTTAGTTCTTGATTAATTTTCAAAACCTTTTCTTTTTCTTTCATTATGTCACGGTTGAGTGATTTGTAGTGTGCCACGACGTTTAAACATGGTTTGGAGCACAGCTTTGCTTTAAGTTCATATGGTATGCTATTTACCAAATCCTTATCCTCAATTTCTGACTTCATGGCGGTTGTAGAAGTTCCAACCGCTTCATTCTCACTGCTGCTGATTGTTTCTCGAGCTGTGGGTTTCAAATCATTCATCTCAGCTTTCTGTTTTACTTTCTCTGAAGTTGGTTCAGCAGGATTGATAATGCTTTTCAGACCCTTGTCATCTTTGGAAATCCTGGCGGTTTGCTTTTCCACACAGTTAGATGCAGACATGACAGAAACAGTAGAGATGTTTGCCATGAGGGCTTTGTTGACTTCTCCTTTAGCCTCAACTATTTCCTCTGACCAGTCGTAATCTTCCACAACTAAGGTTTTTGGTTATTTTCAGTACCACTATCGCTCCCTTCAATAGCCATCGGCCTTCTTGTCTGATTGAGTTCAACATTCTCATTCTTCAGCAACGGGCATTCCCTCTTGAAATGACCCAGATTTTTGCAATTGTAACATCTTAACTTTGACTTGTCAAATCCAGCTTTTCCCAGAGCTAGCCTTTTTCTTGTTTTGTCTTGAAATTTCTTCAATCGAAGAGTGATCATCGCCATCTGCCAATTCAAGTCCATCTCCTCCATGTCATCAGGGTCCACTTGATACATGTCCTCAGCTATGAGAAAATCTCTTTTCAACTCTCCTGACATGAGAGCCTCATAGCTGCTCAAGAAGGTGTTAAACATAGTGATATGTTCGGTGGATATTTTAAGTGCTTGAGCATCGCTGGCCACGGTAGTCTTCTCGGTTGATGATGAGGCCTTTGCAGAGCTTGCGGAAGCGTTGGGATAAGATTCGGCAGCACTTTGAGGATTCGATCTACAGGAGGTTATGGGAGCTAGAAACGCCATATTTTTGGGAGCAGAGGTTGCAGCAGCTGATTGAGTAAGTTTCTATGAATACCCTGTTTGGTTCATCTCTCTCTTGATAATATCCATTTCAAAGGTTTTCAGAGTGTTGACCAGTTCCGAGAGTGTGACAGGAGTTGTGCTGGTCAAGAAAGTTCTTTTAATCATCATACACTAAAGGCTCCATTCTTCAGGGAGTGAGTCTAGCAGCTTCTTGATGGATGCGTAGTTTGCAACAGGATTTCCCACTTTCTTTATTTTAGTCAGCACTCCCAGAAATCGACTGATGTGATCTGATAAGCTTTCACCACGAACACTTCCAAACATGTCGTATTTCTTTCTAAACCATGTCTCTTTTGTTGTCCATGAGCTCCTTGTTTCCTTCATAGTGGTCAATAAGAGCCAACCACAATTCATGAGCGGAGGTGTACTCTTCGAACAGGTTGTTGTCGTCCTTGGACAGGGCCATCGTATGAGCGGCATGAGCCCTGCGGTCACGTTGAATGAGAGTTATGTCTTCTTCGGTGAACGTTGATGGATCTTTGTTGATCGTAAGAATGTCGTCGTGAATTATCATTGGAATGTGTGGACCCACCGTGATGGACATCCATTGAGTATAGTCAGTATACTCAAAGAAGGCTTTGATTCTGTTCTTCCAACTGCTGAAATCTCAGATCCTTTCAACTTGGGAGGTCTTGTAGCTGTTCCTGTTTCCAACTCGGCTTGGGCAATTGGGTTGAGTTGATTGAGAGACATTTTGGTTGATCAGAGGTTAAATACGCGGGAAGTAAGAAATCAGAAGAAAATACGCTGCAAATGAATCAAATACGCTATGCATCTTGAATTAATTACGTCGGAGATCCCTAGCAACTTTATCCTGTGAAATTAGCTAAATCCGCTGGATCATGAAAACAAACATAAGTTTGGCTAATTACTCGATTACCGTGATAAAATCGTTGAGGATTTTTATCACTGACTTTGAAGTCGCCTTAGATTAAATACGCCGGCACTATTTCGCTGAAAATCAACAAATCCGTTGGTGTTAATCCAGCGTATTGTTAAATACGCGATATTCAAATTAAATCCGCTATATTCAAAGTTATCTACGCTGGATTCAAAAATAGATACGCCCAACAGGGTTTAAGCATGAACAAAAACCCTCTAATCGCCCAAAACGACTCAAAAACCGTGTTTCTTTGTACAAAATGACCCAAATGTTTACCAAAACACTTATTAACAATAACCCAATGATTAAATAGACCAAATCAAGCCATTTTAAGTTCAAAATTTTGAAAAACCTTGAAACTTTGAAAACTTTTGAAAACCTTCAAAACTTGAAGAATCTTAACAAAAACTCAAACAATCAAGGGCACAAAGGCTCTGATACCAAATTGTGAGTCCCAAAACAGATTCGGATCACAGTGGTTGATTGTTATCACCCAAACAACTATAGATTAGTTGTTTGAATGTGTAAAAGTTAAGAAAAACCAAAGAATGAAGATGAAGATTCTTGTATGGATCAAACAACAAGTGTTGTATATGAAATCCCAAAAGATATAATCACTAAATGCACCTGGATATTCGGATTAAGCAGAAGAACAATAATCACAACACAAGAGCAATCACCAAAATCTGTCCAAGAAACTTGGACAAGGGTTTTCATTGAAGGTCATATATATACACATCTGACTACCCAGCGTATTTATTAAATACGTTGGGATATTAAATACGCCGTTTCCTTACAATTTTCACATATTACAATTTTGACCCTTCTAGTTTTACTAACCATTACAAAACCAGCTCAATATATTAAACTCAAGTATCAACGGTCTCAAAACGTCCTAACATATACAAATTCTAGGCCATTGCTGACGCAAAATCCGAAGAACCCGGATAATATCCCAGATATCGATTAAATAGAAAGACCTAGTATCGCAGAATCTGGCATTCTCTCAAACAAAATTTCAGAGTACTAAGTCCATATATCCGAGAGATGTTAACCCACAAGTTACTCAGTTTTTCATTTAAGTTTATATCTTGAAAGACGATTTTCGTGAGGGGATCGGCTCTCCTCCGATGAGCACCGGACCGATCTGACTCAGCTAACATAGGCGGAATTCATTGTTACTGAGTTTGACAAACAAACAAGTGAGATATACTGCTTAAATGCCTTGAATTGTATTGATAAACGTGAACAAGTACAGAGCAAGTAAACAGTTCGATAGGGCTTCGCCACACCAACAGATTTTACGTTACCGACACAATACTCCTCTATATATAGGTCGACATGACTCGTACAGGAGAGTGTGTTAACTAAGTGTGAGTCGTGCGAGTGGAGCCTCGTACGAGTGACAGAGTGTCACTCGTACGAGTCACAAGACTCACTCGTACGAGTCAACAACTAAACAAATATAACATATATTAACATTTTAAACTGACGTTCAAAGCCCTATATACAAAAACAACATACCTTAGACGTAGGCAATAAACATTATACACCAACAGTTTGGATTATTAAAATCTATTATTCCAAACCCCTTAAAGTAATAATCTATAAATGAGTAGGATGGGAACCCTACAAACACCTAACCGTTGTCATCAATTATGGATATTTCCCTCGGATATTTCATGTGAATTTGTTTAATCAGCCAAACCAAGTGAGTTTCTCTGATGTAACAAGCCACAAATAATGCAATAAAACAAATAAATTATATTGAATTGTATGTGCAATTATATCTGAAAAAGTGCGACCACCGATGGTTATTTTTTAAGTTGGAACCGTTGCCAGCCAATGACTAATAGTTAGGGTTATTAAAATCTATTATTCCAAAACTTAAAGTAATAATCTACAAGTGAGTAGGATGGGAACCCTGGAACACCTAAACGTTGTCATCAATTATGGATATTTCCCTCGGATATTTCATGTGAGTTTGTTTAATCAGCCAAAACAGATGAGTTTCTCTGATGTAACAAGCCACAAATAATGCAATAAACCAATAAATTATATTGAATTGTATGTGCAATTATTTGTGAATAAGTGCAACCACCACCGGTTATTTTTTAAGTTGGAACCGACCGGTCAATGATTAATAGTTGGGATTATTAAAATCTGTTATTCCAAAACTTAATGTAATAATCTACAAATGAGTAGGATGGGAACCCTGGAAACACCTAAACGTTGTCATCAATTATGAATATTTCCCTTGGATATTTCATGTGAGTTTGTTTAATCAGCCAAAACAGATGAGTTTCTCTGATGTAACAAGTCATAAATAGTGCAATAAACCAAAGAAATTATATTGAATTGTATGTGCAATTCTATGAAATGTCCTTAAGACACTGAGTCATATATATTACCATGGAATGCATGATGAATCAAGAACAAAGTTTAATGCTGGACAAAGTTGCATCCCCAATAACTAAAATTGTGCAAAAGCATGTTATGTTTCTTTTGTCCAAATGATAGTGAATATTAAGTCAAGGAAATGCAAACCTTGGTACTACCTTTGTCGAGGGCTTCTTTGCTTCTGTGTTAACTGGCCACCGCAAACACCTGCTGGAATCAAATTAATGTTCATGGTGAATAACTGAATTTAGCCCCAAAGTAGACAAAATGGATTTTTTTTTCAAACGTCAGTCTCAGTGCTATATATATGTGTGTATTTGCGCATAGTTCAGCTAGTTTACCATTTTATAATGACAGAAAACATCCCATAATGTAGCTTTCAACATAAGTACCATGTCAAAATGTAGACCCCTTCCTGCAACCTAATGTCTTGACTTTTTATATAAAATTATTTCGAAGGTTTTCCGTTATGCATATAAAAATAAAGTGTGAATTTCTTTTACGAGATTCTTCTTTAACTAGCCTTTTTTATCCATTAAAGATAAAAATAGTAAAACACCTAAATAAGGCCATTCAAAAGTAATGGGGTTAAATCTTTCAACTCTATTCAAGGCTATAAGTTGAGGCAGAATTAGGCACGAGTTTGAGCTCGTTTAACATATGAGAATTCGAGCTTGAGCTCTGCTCATGAATGGTTTTTCAAGCACGAACTCGACTTGTTATTACTTATTAGTTTTTTACATACATTTGTACTTAATGTTAATGGTTTTTATATGTAACATATAATAGACATCGCTTATTTTATTTGTATCATATTTTTTATATATAATAATAACTCTAATATAATTATATTTAATATATTAAATAAAAAGTATATAAATAAAATGGTTATTGGATTTTATAACCCTTAACTAATCCATTTTAGCCGCTGTCACTCTTAACTTTCACTTTGGCTTCCACCACCCCTAACTTAACACTTGGATTGTTGTGTCACCCCGTCGTTAACCAGACACTAACTTGGTTAGTTTTATTGTCCTACATGGCTAATTTAATCAACATGGCAAACTTATGTGGATATGGAGCATATTCTTGTTGGCTATTTAGTTTAAAATATTTTAGTAAATAAACAAAAAGTAATTAAACATTGAAAATTTTTTATATATATATAAACTCTGTATATATATATATATATATATATATATTACAGAGTTTATATTCTCTATCTTTTTCTCCCTCTCTCTCTTACTTTTAACACCACCACCATGCTCCCACTGCGAGCACCTACCCCACACCACCATCCACCGCTTAATCCGGATCTAGAAGCCTATTCAAGATAATATAGAGAACAAACAACAATGGAGTCAAAACTGCTTAATCTAGAAGCCTATTATGGTTTTGATTTTGGGTGTATTTGGTGGATCGATTATTGAATTTAGGGTTTTGATTTTAGGGAAAGGGTGAATGGTGGTGCCGTAGCAGAGGGGTGGAAGGTGGTGGTGGCAGTGGTGAGAAAGGGAAGGAGATGGAGTCAAGTTCGGTGCCCATCCTTTGAGGTTTTAATACACCACATCAATAGTTTCCAATTCATGCCACTAAAGGAGATGGACTTTAAATATTTCTTGTCGCTGAAGGCCGATTCAACATATATGCATGTTTTATTCGATTATGTGACGGATAAAGCAGATCCTTATGTTAATTTGATGATGACTGTGTTGTGGGTAACAAAACCGACGACAGTTTGTGGTGGTTGGTAAGGTGGGGTAGTGGTAGAGAGCAAGCATTGGACGGCGATTTGTGGTGTTTGATCAGGTGGAGTGGTGGTAGAAGGATAAGGGGAGAGAAGTAGAGAGAGAGGGGATGAGTTCTGTAAATAATTAAGATTTATTTAAAAAATATTTTTTTTCATCAGCATGCCACCTCATAAGAAACAAGCCAAGTTATAAAAATTAGTCACGTAGGACAATAAAACTAACTAAGTTAGTTTCTGGTTAACGACGGGGTGATATAGCAACCCAAGTGTTAAGTTGGGGGAGGTGGGAGCCAAACTGAAAGTTGGGAGTGAAAGCGGTCAAAAGAGATTAGTTGGGGGTAATAAAATCCAATAACCTTAATTATATAGATAGTCCATGTAGTTTACCCATCACATTTGAGTACTAAGGTTTTTTAGTACAATTTTGTAATACTTTACCACATGGTGTGGAGGAGTTTTAAAAATGAGTGTTATGCGACATGTGGACGACATGTAAGCACGTGTCAGAAAAGTGGTGTCGTGGAAAAAATGGGGGGTGGAAGAGGGGTGTTATTCGATACGTGGCACCTATTTAATGATATTATTTTCTATTTAAAAATTATATACAATCAATTAAATTTAATTTAGGAACATTAATATTAATTGAATAAAAAACAAAAATTTCAAAAACCACATAAAATTTAAGTTACGTAAACTTAAAAATAAAAATTACACAAACTTAAAACAATTTACATAAACTTAAAAAAAATTTACATAAACTTCAATCATCCTCTTCATCTTCGTCAAAGTCGTCTCGTGGAAGGCTATAAATGTGTTCAACCAAATCCGCTCGAAAGTTGTGATGTATTGTATCATGTTTAATTTCAATAAGTTCGCTTCTTTTTCTTGATCACTAATTCTACGGTGCTTGGTTGACTCGTCTCCTCATAATACTTGCAAATTGCGCGCCCCTCATCCTCCAAAATCATGTTATACAAAATAACGCACGCGTACATCACCTTTCGAATTATTGGTTTTTCCATAATTTTACACACCTCCAAAATATGCCATCTTGACTGCAAAACACCAAATGCTTGCCCGACGTCTTTTCGTACTGCCATTTGAGCCCCATTAAACTTACATCTCTTTTCGTCTAATGTTTTTCTCCGTGTAAACGATTTTACAAACACGACCCAATCTAAGTAAATATCGTCGGTTAGATAATAACCATATTTGTACTCTGCACCGTTAGTGTGAAAAAAACCTTTCGGTCCAATACCGTTCATTTGGTCGTCGAAAATAGGTGATTGATTAAGATTATTTAAATTGTTATTACAACAAGAATACTAAAGAATGCATGCCAAATCCAAAGATCTTGAGATACAACAACTTAAAGCATCATAGCTCTTTTTTTTATGAAATCCACTACTGTGTTGCCCGACCACGATGTTGGACAATTTTTGCACTCCCATTTCATACCATTTAAACTACCGATCATTACAGGGTAAACCATGTCATTCTTTATGAGCCTCCAAAATTGTTGTCACCAAATGTCGAGAATCTCAAATATTTTTTTTTCAATATAGTTCAATAACATACTCACAAAAATAACGAAGACTTTCCCTCGCCACCCGTTATAACATTTTTATATATTCATCCATAATATCGGAAGTCGTCCCATAAGCCAAGTGTCTAAGTACGGCCGTGACTTTTTGCAATGTACTAAATCCTAGATGACCACGCACATCCTTTCTTTGTCGAAAAAATCATATTTACTTGATAAATTGTTTAATATTTTAAGAATTAATTCACGGCTCATACGAAATCGACGCCTAAAAGTACTGTCATCATAAGTAGGGTTTGGTGAAAAATAATCACTTACTAATAAAATAACTCATGTGTGGTGACTCGGTCACATACTATGTATTTTCTCCTCTTGGGTTTTGAGGAGCACCTTCGTCTTCTATTACAGTTTGAACCACCTTTTGAACCGGTGAAATTATGAGTGCCGCTTCCTCGTCATCTGAAGAGAATAAAATTAAATTTTCAAGCCTAGACGATGACGAAGAAGATAAAGGTGAAGAATTTGAGCCTTTCATTTTTTTAATAATTATGTAAAAACTGGGAGAGAGTAGGTAGTTGGGAAGAGATAAGCGGATGATTGAATATGTGGTTTGTAAAAAATGGTGTGAAATACGATAGTATATATAGTTTTTTTTAAACAAGTTTTTTAAGGTCAAACTAGCCGTTTTTTGAAGCAACCAATAACCAAGTTCCACGTCTACTCGTGTTAGCCCTCCATGCCGGTGGAATATCTCTCACCCAAACAACAATCTCGTGTACAACGCGGGGGACGGTGTGGGAAGGTGGGCGTTGACTGACAACAAAGCCAAGGAACGACACCCACACTGTATGGTCTAAGGTAGCAAGGTTAACTGGCATTTAAATTTTTGTTAAGTTTGGATAAAATGATAGTTTACCCTTTAATAACCACTTGAACCACTTATATAATATATTTAAATGCATGGACTATTTATCTAAATTACTTTAAATACAAAAAACAAAGTAGGCCCCTTGAAATCAAATTGCCGGTCACCACCACCATCACTGATAATCACTAGCTTTCATTTGCAAGATCGAGAGAGAATTGTAAGATGGGAAAACAAGATGAGGAACGACTTTCATTAGGGAATCTGTCGTTCTTCCTATCAAATCAAGCGAGTTTGATAAGGTTAGAAGACACAGGTTTGGATGCGAGTTGAATACGATTTTATTGAATGACTTGATTGTTGGTTGAAGTCATAGATCAAAGTTTTCAACCCTAGACTACGCTCTGTTCTCGAGTTCACTTAACAAAAGAAGATAAAAGAAGGTAAAATGAAGAAAGGAAAAGAAGCGAAAGGAAGCAAAAAGATGTCTTTCCTTCCAAATCGGAAATAAAGAAAACCTTAATAATTTAACCTGGTTTTCCTTTCATTTCCTTTCTTTTCCTTCCTTATATGAAACTCGATATAACATGTTTTATTTTCCTTTCTTTACCTTCCTTAAATGACACTCCGCAACACAAAATATTTATACTTTCTTTCTATTTCCTTTTCTTCTATAGTGAACTCTGGAACACATGAGGATTAACAACCCAAATGCTGCCTTGATATAAAAACCCATAGATCAGAAAAACCCAGAAACCAAGCATAGAATCTAACCAAGTTTATATAATAAAAAATCAATCTAAATTTCATACATGAAAATTTTATTAAAAGAACATTTGAATTCCTTCATATTTCTCCTCTAGAACCAAAATAGTCCCTCATAGAGCTAGCAATCTGTTACCTTATTTTATGCTCTGCTTTAGAGCAATCCCTAATCCTATGATCTAATCCACCACAATAGGCACACCGGCTTTAACCCCACTCGCGTTAGTAATCGCATCCACATCTTCGATTGGGTCATTTAGTTCATCCAAACAAAATGGGCGATATCCTCTTATGAGATTAAATATATTATATTTATTAATATTTAATCATGTAGCCATTATAATCATTTACAATATATTAGATCAAAATAATATTAATCCTATTATATATAGTAGGTAATTGTTGATAGACCATATTACCCTTATTAACTAATTAGGGTTTCCTTCTGAGTGTATATATAAAGAGATGATTAGAGAGCTTTAGGGTTAGACACTTTTACTCATAACATCATCATCATTATCGCCCCAACTCTCTCTCCATAATCTAAACCAAATTCATCCATAGTTCGGTTATCACCATCATAATCTTACACCCTAAGAAGGAACAAGATCATACTGACAAAGATGTCGAACTCCATGGCTGCGTCTCTGACTGGATTCTCTGCTGGTCTGTCTGCCGTCACAGGTATTTCATACATGTTTTCTATTATGTTTAAACAGAACTGATCAACACCTCTATTTTGCTTCTTCTAACAGATGCTTCAAATTAAGAATTGTGGTCTCACTTTGGTTCTTGCAAAGAAATTCGTTACGAGTCTTGTTTCCCCACATCTCCAGCTCTCCCGGAGCCGATAGTGGTGATAGGTGACCGGCAATCTGATTTCTTTTTTCGAGCGGCAAAGTTGGATCATTGACGGACCATTGTAGTATCATCATGCCACCAGCGAAACCATCCGATCACATCCATCTCCACTAGGCTATAAACATAGAATTCCTATATACTAATTCAGGAGAAATATAAGAAAACCCCTTGTGAGAATAGTTTAGACAAACGATCTCTACTATTAAATATGATTTATTATATAATTGGTTTCTGTGGTGTTTTTGAAGGGTCAAACAGTCCTAAACCCAAACTTAACAAATATTTTAACATCAGTTAGCCTTGGTACCTCAAAGTGTTACAAAATTGAAAGTATGAAAACTGAATGTACTAAAAAACTTAGTAGTCAAATGTGTTAATTTGGATAAACAATCTATATAATCAACTCATATCATTATGCTGCCTGCTTTTGAATGATCAAGATGCTCCACTGATTTGTTAATCCAACAGCTCCGCCACTGAATTAAATGAAGCCAATGGGAACCTACACCAAGGCCAGACATACGCTCACACCAGTGCCAGCTGAAGAGTAAGATAAATGAAGCACTAGATTAGGGCCACCAACTTTTAGGGTCTCTCATATTGGATTTTTTTTTCATATATATTTGATATATTTGGGCTTGTGCTGTTTGTATTGGGTTAACTAAATGAAAGGGAAAGCAAAAAAAGAAGGCTGGTAATTGAGTTTGCTTCTAGGCCGAAAAGTCAAAGTTAGGTTTCTAGAAAATTAAAAAAAGCGACTCCCTTTGAACAATGAAACGGAAACTACAATTTAACAGAGAAGTCATTTGTTTTATCCTCAATTTTGTTAGTTACCTAGTAATTTTGATCATTCATCACTTCACTTTTATGTAATAACTTTGAATTGGTTTCATAGTGACTTTTGTGTAATAGCTTAATACTGTTTATCAATGTTCCGTCAACCCGTGTATAGCATCGAATTTGCAGGTCTGATGCAAAAGGTAACCGCTTTGATTATTTTGTCAGACTACTTAGTTGATTATTTTTGCAGTTATCCTTTTGGTAGAGATAGTCTTTTAGAATTTAGTTATCCTAGTTTTGCCTAATTTGCTTGGTATTCTATTAGTTGGTTTTGCTTGAAGATAATCGGTTATATCTAATCGTTAAGATTATTGATTTTGAGTAATAATTTATGCCCCTAATTTGCTAATAGTTTATACTATAATAGTCAAACACTTGATTCTGTTGATGTTGTTAAACGCTAGTTTATACATTTATAGTTAAGCTCTTGATAAAAAAGGGCCTTAAAATTTTATTTCGCTTTAGGCCACCAAAAACGATAAGCCGGGGCCTAGCTCACACTAACATGGCAATTTACAGAATACATGACGTAAATAAGAAACTAGTGAAAAACTAAAAGAAAGATATATTCTTTAATTTATTGCAGAAGATCGCACATTGCACTCAGTTTTCTTAATCACTCTAATATTTTATAGTTTTTGCGACAGTTTACTATGTTCAAAATGCTCATAACTAAATTAACAAGTTGACAATATGATGAATCATATTTAAATACAACTTGATATATAAAGTATTCAGCTGTTCAACATTACAAGATTACAAACTAGTATTTTAAGTAAATGACAACTGACCAATAGGATGTTTTGAGGCAATAAATTTTCTTAGAAAATGAAAACTTACATTGGTTTTCGATACATAATTGACCAATAGGATATTTTGAGACGATAAATTTTCTTAAGAAAAATAAAATTTACATCGGTTCATGGATTTTAAAGAATTTGGGATTGGAAAACATTCTATTAAAAATCATGTTTGATTGATTTCTAATAAAATAGAATTAAAAAATATTCCATTAAATTTCATCAATCAAATAATTTAACAATTCTTCCTATTTGATAAGAAATTTTAAACTTTCAATTGGAATCTTTTTCAATTACCAAAATACCCTCAAATTTTCATTCTTAATTACTTAAATAAAAGAGATGGTGGCCAATTTGTCATTTTTGTTTTTAACCATTACAATTCCATTTATTAATTTATAAACCAAACACAATACAAAATTCTATCAGAATTAATTCCAATTCGATGAAATTACAATTCCCTTCATGAAGTCCAATTCCTACAAAAAAATTATGGAACCAAACGAACCCTAAGGTGAACGGTGTGGGGTCAGGAAGGCTGGTGAAGCCTTACCCTGTTCGGTAACAATCCTGACCCGGTGCGTGTTTTTTTTACCCTGGACAACGGAACCTGACATTGATCATCGGTTAATTTTGTTTGTTGCGTAAAAGAACCTTAATATATATATATATATATATATATATATTATATATATATTAGGGTAGGGTTTTAGAGTGAACACTAGGTTGAGAATGAACTGTATGAACTAATCTGAGCCATTGGATTATATTATCTAGAGATTTTTAAACAATGGCAAGATTTTAATTATAATGTTGTAACTCCCTTTAAATTAATTGACAGAAGAGCATTTGCGTCTTTGTAAATTGCATTTATTAAACAACATAATCAAAATTCCTAAAATCTTGCTAGTTTCCGTATATACAAGATACACAGTTGTTAGTGTATACACATGTGTACAGTCTCAATAGTATCAATATATACAAGATACACAGATGTTAGTTTATACACATGTGTACAGTCTCGCTAACTATCAATTTATACAAGATACACCGCTGTTAGTTTATACACATGTGTACAGTCTCGCTAACTATCAGTTTATACAAGATACACAGTTGTTAATTAATACAACTTTGTATAGAATTTTGATACATCTGTGTATTTTGTAGTCCACGACCTAGTTCCGTTAGGAATTTCATATACGTTTGAATTCGGGAGGGACAGTTGGTGTCCAGTACCTAGTTCCGTTAGGTGTTTCATATACGTTATTAGCAACTGATTATATACGAGTTTAAAATAATGGAGAAGTAATTAAAAATGTGTGTGTGAGAGAGAGAGAGACTTAATAGATGAGAAAATTAAGTGATTTAATTAAGAAGGAGAGAGAGAGAGCTAATGTCAATTTTACCCTTTTAATTTTTTACTTTAAACTGTATAATTAAAATATATTGAAATATGATTTTTTTATATCTTTTATTTTAAGTTATAATTAAAACATTTAAATATATAAATTATTTTAAAGTTTAAATTAAATTAAAAAAATAGTTTTGAGGAAATCTGGGACGACATCGTATAATATGAAGAAATCTGAAGAAAACTAGAAAAAGTTGATATGACGTTGACGTATCACATGGAGAAAACGAAGAAACTAAGACGTCACCCTCTACCCTACTGGGAAAAAAAGTCTGAAATACAACATAATAAATCTCTCTAAATGTATGACAAACTATTAAAATTACTTGCACGTTGTGGCGAGAATTCGATCGACATCGATCTTTAAAAAGAAAACGTCAAAATTAATCAAATAACTGGTCGGTAGAAAAAAGTGAAAAGTAAAAAAAAGTCAAAAAATTTTAAAAAGAGAAAAGTCAACGGTAAAAAAAGGTTAAAAAAGAAAGTCAAAGATTGTAAAAGTTGGTAGGTAAAAAAAAATTAAAGGTGATTAAAGTTATTATTCACAAACTTGATAATTGTATATATATTAATTAATAATAAAAATAATAATATAATAATAATAATAATAATAATAATAATAATAATAATAAGTAATAATAATAATGTATATATACTAATGACCGCACCTAGCATTTATTTTATTTTCTTAATCTATGATTATATATGAGTAGTTTATTGTTGACTAATCTCTGTTTATTTGATTATTTCATAAATACCTATCAACATTATGAGAAATGACCACACAGAGCAATTTTTTTTATTTTCTTAATTTATGATTTTATATGGGTAGTTATTGTTGACTAATCTCTACATATTAGATTATTTCATAAATACCTATCAAAATATGTTACTATAACGTGCAAGATTAAAGTTCAATTTATTTTTAATCCTATCTATTATATATTATTGTAACGTGCAAGACTAAAGTTCGTTTCACTTTATGTAAATTGACTATTTATTCTATACTCTATACTTTTTAATTGTTATCGTAGTAATTAGTATTAATTAGTCTGTCATAAATATTAGACAAATTTATAAAAAAAAGCCTTTTTTAGATTTATACAATGTTTAGTCACTCTAGTCATTCATTATGTTTCACTTTTGTAGCATGTTATTCACTTTAGCCTACACTCAGTTTATTTTTAAATGAAGTCAACGTGTGTGCTGATCGATAGTCTGAACTCCTAAACTCCTTTAGCCTACTCTCTCTCTCTCTCTCTCTCAAACCCTTCATCCCGTGCCACCCATTAGAATCAGATTGATGGTCTCAAACATGTTGAATCTAGCGGACCCCTCAAAATAACAGATGATTGGAAAGCCAAAATAGTCTATAATATCTGATCATCAATAACAGTGCTTAGAAGATCTGCTCCCCCTAAAGGCAAAGACATCAACATCTGATACTCAAAGGTCTGTTAAGCTAAAGTCTATTTTACAAGAACTGTTGAAGATAAGCTCTTCTTAGAGTCTAAGGTCTGCTAAAGAGAACCTCTACCTTTGAAGATTAAAGACTGTTGAAGCAAAGTCTGCTCGACCAACAAAGGATAAAAGCTCATCAGAGGTTTCTTCAACAGATGTTATCAATAGAGTTTATTGGCATTTCAATGTAACAGTGTTTTAGCCTAGTAGATGTTAGAGTTTGTTAGGTCGTTAGTTGTTACTTTCAAGGTGACGTCAACTTAGATTTCTCAGTGGTTTGCTTTGTACTATAAATAGAATAGTGCCTATACTGTTCTATTCATCACTTTTTCTTGACATTTCTTATATGAACAAATAAGAGTGATTAGGCTGAGGGGGCCTTTGTATATCTTTCATTCATACGTATATCAAATTTATAAAAGTATGTTGATGAATACATTCTCTTCATTGTTGTGATATACAAGTTTACATTTCCACTACATTTATCATCTTTGTTTTATCATCTTTCATTGATTTCCATCTTTAAATTGTCACAATAATTAAACTCAAATCCTAAAAACTGGTATCAAAGCTTGGTTAATCAAATTCGATCTTACAATCAATTTGATGTAAATAAATAAGCTCTCACTACTGATTTGTTTGTTCGTTTTATTGAAACAGAGAAAGTTTATTTTCGTTCAAAGTATTTTTAAACAAAAACCTATTTGTAAAAAATTAGAAATGTCTCAAAATCCACAAGATCCACACAACACTGGCACCATGTATAAACCTCCGATACTTGTCAAATCGGAGTATAATATCTGGTAACGTCGGATGGGTCACATACTTGCACAACGGAACACGTGTTGCTGGAAATCGGTTATCTTTGGACCATATGTTCTGATGGTACCGAGTGCTGAAGACCTAAAAGTTCAAGTCCCTAAAAAGCTTGAAAACTACTCCGAGCAAGATTTTCAGAAAATCGAGCTAGATGCAAAGGCATTTAGTATCGTAGCTACGACTTTGCCAAATGACATCTATGCTGGAATTCGGTGGGACTGAGGAGGTTATTGAAAACAATCATGAAGTTTTAAACCAACAGTATGAAACATTTTGTCATGTTAATGGAGAATCATTAACTCAGCAGTTCAAAAGGTTTAGTTGTCTAATAAGTGAATTAAAACTGGTAAATGTTAATTATCCTAATTCAACCTTGAATAGACGATTTCTTAGATCATTACCAGATAAATGGGACCCTATTGCTTTTGTAACCAGAAACTCTGTCGTTTTCAAAGAGATGAGTTTGACTCAGCTTCATGGTAGGCTCTTGACTTATGAGAGAGAGCTTAACCAGAAAAAGAAGCTTCAAGAGTCATGAAAAGTTGCTGATGACTATGCTTTTGGTAGTACAACACTTGTTGGTTAATATGAAACCTCTGGTGGATGTAAGGATCAGAGTTATGATCATTTTATTGACATAACATCCGGTGGAGGTTTTAACTCTGATTCTTACTCACCCAATTATGTTTTTACAGCAACTTGGGAAAACCAAGTTTCTGACAATTTATCTTTTGAGTTAAATGATCTTCAATATTTTGACCCCACTGATTTAGAAGAAATAGACATCTTGCATTGCTAAGTGTCAGAATTAGCAACTTTTACAAGAGAATTTAGAAATTTTCAGGGTTGCAAGGGGGGGGGGGTTAAAATTTGGGTTGGATAAATCTAAAATCAAGTGTTACAAGTGTAATAGGCTAGGTCATTTTGCTTGAGAGTGTATGATCCAAACAAGTGTTTCTATTGTGACACATTCAAGTCCTAGAACTCAAAACACTCAAAACACTGTCCATTATTCCCACTATACCCCAGCTCCACTCATGCAAAACACTGCTCCCTTTGCACACCCTGCACCCAGTGTTCCAGTACAGTATGTCCAAACCACTGTTCCTCATACACAATATGTTCAAGCCCCAGTTCTTTAGGTTTAAGTGCAACCTGCACCACAAGCTACACAAACTTCTGCTCCAGCAAAGACCAGTCAACAAAGCTTCTTTACACAAGGCTTTGTTGATTGGAGTAGCTTCGCTGAAGAATTAACTGATGAAAATTTTGCCCTAGTTGCCAATTCTAAAAAGAAATCTGATGATTTTTGTTTTATGGCACCTGACACTATTTTGGAAGGGGTTGAGTCTGAGGAAGTGCCGTCCAATATTGATGAGGTTTGTGGAAATATTACAACAGATGTTTCAGAAGAGAAGGTTGGTGAAGAAATAAATCCTCTGTCAGACCCATGGGATTCCAGTGTTTGTGAAGGAAAGTGTGATTGTGCCATGATGGCTGCTGCTAAGGTAACACCTCAAGTCCTTAAAGACTTATGTTTAAACAAATGTATTATTGCTTTTGCTAACATTAAAGAAGTGAATTGAAACCTTAGAAACAAGATCTAAGATGATAAAATTCATTTTGAAAAACTTGTTAAAGAGTTAAAATCAAAACTATTTTAAAAAGGAAGTGAAATCAGCAGTTTTAAACATGAATCAAGCATAACCAAGGATCAACTTCAAACAATGATAGAAAAATATCGAAGTTTTAAAAATGAGCTTTAATATACCCAAATCACATGTGAGAAATGGGTAGAATCCTGCAAAGTTACGAGTTGTTGTTAGAATCACATATCAAAAGCAATCTCAAATTTGGTGTAGATTTTCGAAAAAAATGATTAAGTTTCTCAAAACACTGCTGTAAATGATTGTGGTTTGGTTGAAATTATTCCAACAAACTTGGCTGGTCAAGAAATTAAAGTCACTGTACCAAATGGTAAGAAAATTATTTTAGAATGACCAGAAGGATCCTCAACTTTTGAGGAAATTGAAAAATATCAATTCAAACCTACCTGGTCAGATGAGTCTGACATTCTTGAAAACTTTAAGCCAATGAATTTCTCAACCATTGAAGATGTAAAAGCACATCAAGTCAAGATCATTTCTTTAAAATACCTTCCAGCAAATGTTACAACATCTGTTGACAAAAAGGGTGAAAAAGAGAAGAAGAGAGAGAAAATATCAAACTTGTTTTATAAATTTTGTGGAAAGAAAAATCATGTTACTGAAAACTGTTTTCTTTTAAAAGCATATGACAAAAACAAGACAAGTGTGATAGTTAATGCACCTCATTGTATCATCTGTGGCAAGAAAAATCATATAACTAAAAAGTATGTTTATCTTAAAAATTTTGATGTCAAAAGAAATGAGTATAAAACAAAAACACTTGAGAGTTCACAGGGTAAAATTGGAAAAGAAATCCAAATAGACCTTTGTCCCAGTCCAAACATTTGTCACCAAACAATTGAATATAACCTCTGTTTCCAGAGAAGTTTAGGTAATAGATGCACCACTAGCAAACAAATTTTCAAGAGGATATAGCCAACCAGCTTATAAGAGTGTACCTCTTGGTTATGAGATCCACAAAAGACCTTCAAAACCAAGAGTAAACAAGCATCCTCATGGATATAACCATTTGACAGAGAATGGTTCACAACAGATGTTTCAAAAATATGGTCAAAACTCTGACCATTCTCTTGGACTTGAGGCTAGAATGTCTATGACCCTATCCAAAGCCATTTTGGCTTTGGACACCTATCAAAACTAACATCTTACTGATGTGCAGGGAGCTTCTACATGTCTTGATAGTTTATGGTATGTAGATAGTGGAGGCTGTAGGCACATGACAGGATGTAGAGCCCTTCTCAAAGATGTTCTAGCACATGGAGGGGGTGATATATCCTTTGGTAACAACTCAAAAGGTAAGGTGTTGGGGGTTAGGGACAATTCAAGCAGGGAAACTCAAGTTTGAAAATGTCAATCTTATTGACAATCTTAAATTTAACCTTCTTAGTGTGTCTCAAATGAGTGATAAAGGCTATGGATCATTCTTCACTAAGAGAACTTGTAAGATTCTTGGGCTAGAAGTGGTCAAAAAGATTGAAACAATCGTAGCTGAGAGCAAAGCACAACTTGTTGCTCACAGAAGTGGCAATGTGTATGTGGTTAACATGTTGAAAGATAACCCAATGACTAATGCTTGTCTGTTCTCAGTTTCCTATAACAAAGGGACAGAACTATGGCATAGAAGACTTGGTTACACAAATCTCAAAACTATCACCACACTCTCTATACAAGGTCTTGTAAGAGGTCTTCCATCAAAACAATTCATATGTGATGAATTTTATGTTTCCTGTTTAAAAGGTAAACAACATAAAAGTTCATACAAATCAATTGATAAGTCCAAAACAAGTCAGTGTTCACAATTGTTACACATGGACTTGTTTGGCCCCGTTAAAATCACGAGTCTTAAAAAGAAGAGGTATTGTCTTGTTATAATTGATGAAATTTCAAGGTTTACATGAACTTACTTTTTACACTGCAAAGATGAGACTACAGGTATTTTGCAGGACTTTCTAAGTAAAGTTGAAAAGCAATTTGACCTGCCAGTAAACATCTTCAGGAGTGACAATGGAACAGAGTTTAGAAATAAGACAATACAACATCACAAGGACACCAGAACAAAATGGGGTGGTTGAAAGAAAGAATAGAACTTTAATTGAAGCTGCTAGAACCATGCTTGCAGACTCAGGTTTACCATTGTCTTTTTGGGCAGAGGCTGTAAACACTGTTTGCTACGTTCAAAACAGAGTTTTGATTAACCCTAGACGTCAAAAGACTGCTTATGAAACTCTATACAAGATCAAACCACTGATCTCTTATTTCAAAATCTTTGGCTGCCCATGCTTTATTTTAAATTTAAAAGATTCCATTTCAAAATTTGCAGCCAAAGTAGATTGTGGTTATTTTCTGGGATACTCAACTACTGCCAAGGCCTATAGAGTGTTTAACACAAGGACTAGGTGTGTAGAAGAGACTTTGAATGTAAAGTTCAATGAACTTTCTTCTTTGAAAATCCTGCTGAGTTGTTTGATTTAGATAAATTTACATTTGAAGATGTGTCTGTTAAGATTATGGATTTGACATTGTGATTCCACAATATAAAGTCACTTCCACCACCAGAGGAGCAGATGTTACTAACAACTGTGAAAACTCTGTCACCACAGCATCAACTGTTGTTGATCCTCAAACCTCCGCAAGCTCATCAAGTTAAACAACTGTTGACAAAAGTCCATCCTTTGTGAACAAAAGTCAACCCACTTTCACACCTATTCCACCTATACCTCCACCTCCATTTCAAACATATGTTAGCTCTTCAAAATTGCCAACAGATATTAGCTCAGATGAATCCCATCTATAGCCTTCACCACAAAATGCCATTGTTCCATACAAGTGAGATCTAATCAGACCAAGTTATTGGTAACATCAATGAAGCGGTGCTCACAAGAAGTCAATCCCAAAACATTTGTCTTTTTGTTGGTTTTCTATCTCTCACACAACCTGTCAAGTACCAAGAGGCACTAAGAGACAACCGTTGGGTAGAGGCCATGCAAGAAGAGCTCTTACAGTTCAAAAGACAACAAGTATGGGAACTTGTACCATTGCCTCAGGATGTATGTCCAATTGGCACAAAATGGGTTTTCAAGAAACAAATGAAAGGGCCTTGTTGTCAAAAACAAAGCCAGGTTTGTGGTTCAAGGCTATAGACAAGAAGAAGACATTGATTATGATGAAACATTTGCTCCTGTAGCAAGACTAGAGGCCATCCTATTATTTTTAGCTTCCATTGCCAACTACAACATCAAGGTGTATCAAATGGATATCAAATGTGCATTCCTTTATGGGAAGACCAAGGAAGAGGTATATGTATAACAACCCCCTGGTTTTGTAGATGACTTTTATCCAGATTATGTCTACAAGCTTTGTATGGCTTGAAACAAGCACCTAGAGCCTAATATGAAACTCTATCCATGGATCTCTTATCCATAGGCGTCACAAGAGGTAAAATTGATAAAACATTTTTTTTAAAATGGAGAGGAAAGGATTTGATGCTTGTCCAAATTTATGTGGATGACATAATTCTTGGATCCACATGCAATGCCATGTGTGAAGAGTTTAGAGAACTCATAACAACAGAGTTTGAGATGAGTGCTAAGGGTAAACTTCAATGCTTTTTTGGTTTCCAAGTTAAGCAATTGCAAAATGGTACATTCATTCATCAAAGTAAGTATGTCAAAGAACTACTTACAAAATTTGATATGAATGATTGTAAACCGTGTAGTACACCCATGGCCACTTTAAAATTGGCCACTATTGATGATAAAGATGACTTGGTTGATCAAACACTTGATAGAAGCATGATTAGGTCTTTATTGTACCTAACTACATCAACGCCAGACATTATGTTTGCAACTTGTGTCTGTGCTAGATCCCAGTCAACACCTAGAAAGTCCAACCTTATAGCTGTGAAAAGGATATTTAGATACATAAAAGGTGCTCCCACACTTGGTATCTTGCATCCTGCTAATGGCAATATTGAGCTTTCAGGTTATTCATATAGTGACTTTGCTGGTTGCCATGCTACAAGGAAGTCAACATCAGGAGGATGTCAGTTTCTAGGCAATTACTTAGTTTCTTGGCAAAGCAAAAAGCAAGTTGCAGTTTCAACATCAATAGTAGAGGCTAAATATATTGTTGCTGCAAGTTGCACTACTCAACTCATATGGCTTCAAAACCAATTGCTGGATTTTGGTGTAACTACTCTAAAGAATCCTCTCATGTTGAATAGTCATGCAGCTGCAAACATCATTAAAAATCCAGTTTCACATTCCACAACCAAACACATTGACATTAGACATCATTTTGTGAGGATTGCTATGAAAAAGGTTTGATTTCTCTACATCATGTTCCAACTAAGGATCAACTAGAAGATGTGTTGACAAAAGCTTTAGACACATATACCTTTGAAATATTGATCTCTAGAAATTGGCATGATAAACATGGATTAAAAGCAACATTTTGTTTTCCATGAATTAAAAACATTAAAATGTTTTTAGAAAAATCATATATCCATCCTTAAAAATAGTTTTAAAATTGAAAATTTTCAATAAATTGTTAAAGTCTGTTCTAAACCACTTTTTTTAAAACCTCTGATTGGTTAAAATTCTATCCACTGCTAAAAGGTATCCTCTGTTCGCATATCCCACTGTTTGCCCTGACCTCTTATATCTATCCTCTAATTGCGTAAAATCACCACTGTTCATATACACTGTTACCAACTTCTGTTGCTTTCCAACAAAGGTTATCAAACAACTTTCATCTATTATCCAATAGAGGTTGCCACATGGACAGATGTTAGCCATCAGATCTTTTGAAACCGCTGCTACGTCAGCATTCACTTTTCCCTTTATATATACATGTTCCATTTCAAACAGAGCTTTTCACTTCCGACTTGAATTCAAATTCATAAAAACGGTTTCCATTGCCATATTCTCCACTACTCTTCACTTTTCTTCTCCGATCCTGGCTCTACAAATCAAACTTCCTCATAACTACCTCCCCACCTTTGAGAAAAACGACAAAAATACATCTTTCCACTCAATAATTGATGTTCTCACAACATCAAAATACAAAACTATCGAGCTTGCTGATGCACCTATATGTGTCACACCCTCAATTTCCACTTGCGGAGTTTTACCGCGAGGCGTGTGAACAAACCAGAATCTGAAACACTAGTACGTCGAACGACTCTATATGATTTGATAATACGTTTTCCAAAATCATTTGTTGTAGATTTTATATTGTCTAAATTAATTACCAATATTTAGCAGAGCATTAGTTTTTCAAGTTGAGCGGAAGCATAAAATAAGTAGTGAAGCGGGCGCCAACACAAACGCCAAAACAAATGAAAAACCCCAAAAAATATCGATAAATAAGACTCGATAAAAGATGTCTTGTTCAATGCATGTGCGTGCACCTAGAGCTCCTAGCGTCCTGAGAAACATGTAAAGAAACAAGTGTCAACATTAAAGATGAGTGAGTTCACAGGTTTTCATAAATTCGTTTGTTCGGTTATAGTTTGTTTTCTCCCGTTATCCCTAACCCGGGATAACGAATTGGTTCCATTATTCCAACCCGGAATAATAAGTTGTTGCTTCCAATATTCCAAACCCGGAATATTAAGTTGTTGCTTCCAATATTCCAAACCCGGAATATTAAGTTGTTGTTTCCATTATCCCTAACCCGGGATAATACAGTTGATTCGTAATTAAGTTCAATGTTAATATATATAGGTAGCTAGCCTAAAGTTATGTCACGTAAGTGTTCGCGATCGAAGCTGACTGTTGTGCCTCCGTTTTGCCAGGCCTATCACATGACCATGGCGAGGTTAGGCCGAATTATTCACCCGTTGACCATACCCGGTCGGCTAGCGCGACTAGCTCGGATGGGGCTTGTCGGGCCCAGTAGTACTACTTATAACTCCCCCGCTATTAAACCCAATACTAACGATCCGAGAGATTGACGAGGACTTAAGTGATAAAGCTGCTTAGTGACCATAACATTACATTAACATTAACTTAGTTACCGAATAGTTATGTGACGTTAAATTCGTATAACGTAAAGAGATTGAGTTTGAGAGTGTATACATGTTTCTCCCCCTGTTGTTTAAAAACCGGATAAAGTTAGGGGCCGTGAACTCACCTTTATTTGCTCGGTTAGTGTAGCAAAGAAGTTATAAGAGATGGGACCGCTTGTTGCGTCCTAACAAACCAATTAATTCCAAGTCAGTGTGTGTGAACACACCAATACAAATTCTACACGTAATTTACACACAAAGTGATACACACAAACAACATATCTAACACTCAAACATGCATGCAAGTATTCTCATGTGAACCTAGTGATCAAGACAACTTATCATAAACATAAACCAATTCATGCCACAATTTGGTGCACAAAATCACAAGTTCTCCAATTTCAGCCTAGCACTCATAATTCAGCTGTTTTCTAGGATTTTTATAAAATAGTTCTAACATTCCAAAAATTCCAATATTTTTACAGTAGGTGACATTTATACTATAGAAATTTATATAAATTTTCCAAGTCCTAAATCTTTACCAATTAACCATAAATATTAATACACTAATCTGCAGTCAGATTTACCGTTTTCTGACTGCAGTCCACGGAAGAATTTATTTAAAAATCACTGATCGTCCAATTAACAAAATTCCAGTTGGAGTTGCCCGGAAATTCCCATACCCAGTTGCTGTACAAAAATCATGACTCAACTCCCTACTGATTTTAAAATCCAATTCGATAAACAACTAATAAATTTTTCAGGATTTTCACAGTTTTAGTTACTGCACTTAATTGGTCCTTTAAAAATATCAAACGACTTCAGAAAATTATGAATCCAGTGCCATTAGATTCGTTATTCAAATATCTACGTTCTAGACATCAGAAAATCCGTTTTTCGACTACTAATAACCGAGTTACAGCCAGATGAAGTCGGCTGTAACTATTACTCAGCAACTGTTTTCAGCATATCATTACTATAAACTCGCATCAGCCGTTCATACGATTAACCTAGGCGATCAAAAACCGATTTCTAATCATAGATTAATACTAATAACATATCCATGCAAACCCTAGTTCATACTTCTAGTTTTTATAAACAAAACACAGCTTATGATTTCAGATTTTCGAACAATCATCCAATGTAAACATCATTAACAAATCGGCTAGCCCAACTTTTCGTTCAATCATACTTGGCAAACTTACATGTTCCGAAAACAATCATACTTGTAACTATGATAAATCAGCCAATTAAAACATATATAATCCGAAAACAACACAATAGTTTCATTCAATAATTCAATCCAAAACAAACAACAAAATCAACACACATCTAACCGAATATGATCTTGTAACATATGCTGGATTCTAACCTTTGATAACTAGGTAAATAGGCCGAGACTTGGACGAGAATGGATTTGGATATTCAAGCAATGACCGAAGGAACGAGATTAACCACTTGCTGTCGCGACCGAGGGATGATGATGGAGCAGGCTGATTTGTGATCGAATAGAGATGGACAAAGACTGAACCCGCGACCGGATGGGAGTGAACAAGGGCTGCCGACGGCTGTGGAACTTTTAGGGTTTTGTGTTGTGAATGAAGGCATGCATGAGTTTGTATTTATAGGCGCAAGAGAACAAGATGATAAGGGTTACGGTTTTAGTTGGAGCTCGTGGCCGAGAGACTAGGGCGGTCGGTTGGGTTTTGATCTTGTGGCCGAGGACTTGGGTTGCATGTAATGGTTTTCGGTTTGGGTTGTTCTCGGCCGAGTAGTTAGAGTTTTAGGTCTTGATCTCGCGGCCAAGTAGTTAGAGTTTAAGGTTTAGGTTTGATCTTTGCGGCCGAGACATGTTTGAGTCCTAAACTTGGTTAATTCCTAGAGTTACAAGGAATCAAAGTTGGTTCGTGTCGCGGTTCGGTTCAGTTCCTGTACATATCTACTGTAATTATTCTATAACTAAAACAATCACACAACACACATCACGTATTCATTTAACTCGTACACGTTTCATACTTAGCATATACTTTATTCGACAAGTGTCGCGTTTAAGTTATCCGAAAAACCCGGGATATCACATTATCCCCATGTTGAAAGAATTTTCGTCCCGAAAATTGAGTAAACGCGGTTTAGCATGTAGCATACATGTTTAGAGTGCCACGCACAAAGAGTTAGTTCGTTTATGAAAGTACGCGAAGTTACAAGAAGTTCCCAAGTGCCATGCACCAGAATTTAGTCAACAAAAGTACACGAAAGTATGAGAAGTTTCCAGGTTGTCACATCATCCCCATGTTGAAAGAATTTTCGTCCCGAAAATTTAGTTACTGGTATCATTAGTTTGCTGCTCAGTTGCGAAGAGGTGTGGGTATTTGCTTTTCATTTGATCCTCTCTTTCCCACGTGAACTCCGGTCCACGTTTAGAGTCCCAACGAACCTTAACGATCGGAATTTTGCTGTGCCTTCGAGTCTTGATCTCACGATCCATGATCTCGATAGGCTGTTCCACAAAGTGCAGTTGTTCATCCACTTGGATCTCATCCAATGGAATGACTAGAGTTTCATCTGATAGACACTTCTTCAGATTTGATACGTGAAATACGTTGTGAACTCCACTGAGTTCGGCAGGAAGGTCTAATTGATAAGCTACGGGTCCGATACGTTTCAAGATTACAAACGGGCCTACGTACCGTGGGTTAAGTTTGCCCCGTTTTCCAAAGCGGATTACACCCTTCCAGGGTGACACCTTTAGTAGGACGCGGTCGCCTACTTGAAATTCGAGTGGTTTGCGTCGTTGATCAGCGTAGCTTTTCTGTCGATCTCGTGCCGCCGCCATGCGGTTTCTGATTTGTACAATCTTTTCGGTAGCCTCAAGTATTAACTCAGGGCCTGTGAGTTGACTGTCACCGACTTCTGCCCAGCAGACCGGTGATCTACATTTACGACCGAATAATGCCTCAAACGGTGCTGCTGAAATACTCGTATGATAGCTGTTGTTATATGAGAATTCTAATAGAGGCAGGTGGATTTCCCAACTATTTCCGAAGTCTACGACGCATGCTCTAAGCATGTCTTCCAAGGTCTGTATGGTCCTTTCGCTTTGACCATCCGTCTGAGGGTGATAGGCTGTGCTCATATCTAAGCGTGTTCCCAACGGGAGTGACTGCCAGAAGTTCGACGTGAAGCGAGCATCTCTGTCTGAGATGATGGACGTTGGCACTCCGTGCCGAGAGACTACTTCCTTAATGTAGATGCGAGTCAACTTCTCCATCTTATCTGTTTCTTTAATAGCTAGGAAGTGTGCGGACTTAATTAAACGATCCACGATCACCCAGATGGTATCGCAACCACCCAAGGTTCGCGGGAGTTTAGTGATGAAATCCATGGAGATCTGATCCCATTTCCACACTGGGATCTCAGGTTGTTGGAGTAGCCCCGATGGCTTTTGATACTCCACCTTGACTTTTGCACAGGTCAAACATTTACTCACGTAGGTGGCTATATCGGCTTTCATGTTGGGCCACCAATACGCAGCTTTAAGGTCTTGATACATCTTATCCGAACCCGGATGGACAGAGTATCGGGATTTGTGAGCTTCATCCATGACTAGCTCTCTGAGATTTCCGTAGAGAAGTACCCATATGCGATTCATGAAATACCGGGCTCCATTGGGCTTTACTTCCCAATCGCGTTCCATTTTTCCCACTGATTCGGCTTTGATGTTTTCCTCCTTAACTGCTTCTAACTGGGCGTCGCGTATTTGTTCGGGTAGCCCCGAATGAATAGTGAGTTGTAGTGCTCGTACGCGACGAGGTTTCAAGTGTTCCTTCCTACTGAGGGCATCAGCTACCACGTTAGCTTTACCCGGGTGATACCGAATGGCACACTCATAATCGTTCAAGAGTTCGACCCAGCGATGCTGTCGCATGTTCAACTCGTTCTGATCAAAGATGTGTTGGAGGCTCTTGTGTTCCGTAAAGATTGTGCCCTTCGTTCCATAGAGGTAGTGTCTCCAAATCTTAAGTGCAAACACTACTGCTCCCAATTCCAGGTCATGCGTCGTGTAGTTTTTCTCGTGAACCTTCAGCTGTCGCGACGCATACGCGATGACCATATCGCGTTGCATGAGTACGCATCCCAATCCCTGAATGGAAGCATCACAATACACTACAAAGTCATCTGTCCCTTCCGGCAAGGACATAATAGGTGCACGGCAAAGTTTCTGCTTCAGCAATTGAAATGCTGCTTCTTGCTTTTCACCCCAAGCATACTTGATGCCTTTCTGGGTGAGGGTAGTAAGCGGTTGTGCGATCTTTGAAAATCCCTCGATGAAGCGTCTGTAGTAACCAGCCAATCCCAAAAATTGGCGGATCTCCGTCGGTGTCTTAGGTGCTTCCCAGTTTTTGATGGCTTCAATCTTGGCAGGGTCTACGTGGATACCCTTTTCATTCACGATATGCCCGAGAAACTGAACTTCCCGAATCCAGAAATCACACTTCGAAAGCTTGGCATATAGCTTTTCCTGTTGGAGTAATCCTAGCAGTAATCGTAGATGTTCAGCATGTTCTTCTTCACTTTTGGAGTAGATGAGTATGTCATCGATGAACACAATGTCAAACTTGTCGAGGTATGGTTTACACACGCGGTTCATGAGGTCCATGAACACCACGGGTGCGTTGGTGAGACAGAAGGGCATGACCAGAACTCATAATGGCCATACCGAGTACGAAATGCTGTCTTGGCGATATCCTCCTCCCTGACGCGTAGCTGGTGGTAACCGGACCGTAAATCAATCTTAGAGTAGTAACTTGACCCTTGAAGTTGGTCGAATAGATCGTCGATGCGAGGTAACGGGTATCGGTTCTTGACGGTAACCTTGTTGAGTTCCCTGTAGTCGATGCACATGCGGAAAGTCCCGTCCTTCTTCTTGACAAAAAGGACTGGAGCTCCCCATGGCGAAACGCTTGGTCGGATAAATCCTTTTTCTAATAGCTCCTGAAGTTGGGTAGACAGCTCCTGCAGCTCGGCTGGAGCTAGGCGGTATGGAGCCTTGGCAATAGGAGTTGCATTGTTTGCCAATTCGATTTCGAACTCCAATTGTCGATGGGGTGGAAGACCAGGTAGTTCTTCTGGGAATACATCGGAAAAATCACGGACGACAGGGATGTCTTCTACACGTTTCTCATCCTTAGGCTGTTCGGTAATCAGTGCGAGTAAAGCGAAGGAGTTCTTTCTCCGAAGATACTTCTGCGCTTGCATGTATGAGATGATGTTGGTGACGGCGCTTGCCTTATCGCCTTGTACCGTCAGGATTTCGTCGTTAGAGAGCGGAATACGGATAGATTTTTCGAAGCAGAGAACTTCAGCCGGATGTCGGATAGCCAGTCCATTCCGACTACCACGTCAAAACTACCCAGGGTAGTTATCCTCAGATCAATGGTAAAAGTGTGACCTGCGAGTTTGAGTTGACAGCCGGATACTATATGGGTCACATCTACCGAATTACTATCGGCTAATTCTATAACATAAGGGGTCTCTAATGGTTTAGGCGTGAGATTTAGGTTATTCCTAAAAGACTCAGATATAAAGCTCCTATCCGCACCCGTATCAAAAAGCACAGTAGCAAAATGTTCATTAAGGGGAAACTTACCGCTGACCACGTTCGAGTCGTTTTGGCCTCTCCGCGGCCCAGTGTAAATGCACGACCTTTGGCACCTCCTGTGCCACCGTTCCCATTATTGTTGTTGTTATTATTGTTGTTGTGGTTATTGTGGTTGTGGTTGTTTCCACCATTATTGTTGTTATTACGCAGCTGTGGGCAGTCTCTTCTGAAATGAGCAGTACTACTACACTGATAGCATCCCCGGTTAATACCCTGCTGCTGACCCTGGGGTTGATTTTGATTCTGTCGGGACATGATTTCCCCACGACAATCCTTTGCCGTATGTCCCATCTTGCCACATCGTTGGCAGCGATTTCCGGCACAAGGGCCGTTATGATGGAGATTACAGCGGTTGCACTACGGCTTTCGACCTGCATAGCCGCTTGCATTCTGGTTGTTGCTGTTGTTGGCAGGCTGATTTTGGTGACCTCGGTGGCTGTTGAAATGATTGACCGCTTCTGGTTCCCTTGCTGCGGATGAGATGACGAAGACTGTCGAATAGTTGAGTCTTTAAACTTTCTTTTGTTATCCGGGGCAACTTCAGTTGTACCCCGTGCTGGCAGCTTCTTCTGTTTCACCACCTTATCGGTGAGTTTGTGAGCCAATCGGATTGCTTGATGTTCAGTTACAGGGTTACTAGCCATTACCATACCCTGAATTTCCGGAACCAGACCCCCGAGATAGAACTCGAGTCTTTTCTCCACAGTGTTGGCCAATTCGGGACACAGAAATACCAAGTCATGATGTTTTGCGGTGTAAGCTTCAATTTCCGATCCCACCATCTTGTGGTTCCATAAGGCTTGCTCTAACTGTTGCACTCTGTCCCGTGGGCAGTACTCCTCTTTGATTAGGGCCTTGAACTCGGCCCATGCCATTGCATTTGCAGCTATAAGTCCACGTGTTTGGACTTGTGCATTCCACCATGTCAGTGCCCCATCTTCTAGTGTTGAGGCTGCGTATTTGACCTTGTTGGCCTCTAGGCAGTTGCACATTTCAAAAACGGATTCAGATTTTTCAATCCAGCGGACCAGTCCAATGGGTCCTTCCGCCCCCGAGAATTTGCTTGGTTTCGCGTCGAGGAACATCTTGTAGGGGTTAAGACTCCTCCTGCTGCTGGTGGGTTTTGAACACCTGCCAGAGCAGCATTCACGTGTTCTTGGATTATTGCGGCTAATTCTTAAGGCGTTATGTTGAGATTTCCGCGACGTCCAGTTGTCATTTTAGATCTAAGTAGAAAATAAATAGACTGAAGGAAAGTAAATAAAATAAGCGAGACGTGTTAGTCGTCTACGTCTCCATCCCCCAAGTCACTGTCGTTGCCGTCATCCTGCGCGGCATTTCCAGCTTCAACAGCTGGGTCCTCCTCCGGATCCTCCTCTGGATCCTCCTCAGGGTCCTCCTCTGGATCCTCTTCCGGATCCTCCCCTACCGGCACTGGAGGGGCCGGTGCTGGTGTAAGTGCTTGATTTTGCAGTTCCTGAATGTTCCAACTATTTTCTAGGACTCTGTCCTCAAGCCAGTCGGCTCTTATCTGCTCAGCACGCAGATCTCTGGCTATGGTGTTACGAGCTATCTTACTCGTATGATGCTCTTCCTCGAGCGAGTCGGTTTTACCAGTCGGTTGGCGGATCATCCATCCTTGTGCTAGGATGGTTTCCTGCATTCTTTCTATCTGTGCTTGTTGTTTATGTAATATGATTCTAAGTAGGTCCATTCCTACTTCTACAGGGTTAACCGGCTCAATCGGCACAGCAATGGTTGGGCGTAACGACGACTCCTCCCCCAGAGCGAGCCTTTTCCTCGCAGCTGAGCGCGTTTCCACGCCATAAGATGGTAAGGGTTCCACCATAGGTGCCTTTCCTGGCGCCCTTGGTTGCGTAAGTTTGTCGGATGATGATGAGGATGATGATGACATTGCCTTTAGGTTGTGTAGTTAGTTACGAGTTGCATTCGTTTCAATTATGCAGTCATATTTCACATAACATAGTTGTGGTACATAACATAACAAGATATAACAGTTCGGTGCCAAACTAAGTCTAGTGTCGTGAATTCAGCTATAGTTTAGGTCTACTTCTAATGCAAACCTGGTTCTCTATAGCTAGTGGCTTTGATACCTATATGTGTCACACCCTCAATTTCCACTTGCGGAGTTTTACCGCGAGGCGTGTGAACAAACCAGAATCTGAAACACTAGTACGTCGAACGACTCTATATGATTTGATAATACGTTTTCCAAAATCATTTGTTGTAGATTTTATATTGTCTAAATTAATTACCAATATTTAGCAGAGCATTAGTTTTTCAAGTTGAGCGGAAGCATAAAATAAGTAGTGAAGCGGGCGCCAACACAAACGCCAAAACAAATGAAAAACCCCAAAACAATATCGATAAATAAGACTCGATAAAAGATGTCTTGTTCAATGCATGTGCGTGCACCTAGAGCTCCTAGCGTCCTGAGAAACATGTAAAGAAACAAGTGTCAACATTAAAGATGAGTGAGTTCACAGGTTTTCATAAATTCGTTTGTTCGGTTATAGTTTGTTTTCTCCCGTTATCCCTAACCCGGGATAACGAATTGGTTCCATTATTCCAACCCGGAATAATAAGTTGTTGCTTCCAATATTCCAAACCCGGAATATTAAGTTGTTGCTTCCAATATTCCAAACCCGGAATATTAAGTTGTTGCTTCCAATATTCCAAACCCGGAATATTAAGTTGTTGTTTCCATTATCCCCAACCCGGGATAATACAGTTGATTCGTAATTAAGTTCAATGTTAATATATATAGGTAGCTAGCCTAAAGTTATGTCACGTAAGTGTTCGCGATCGAAGCTGACTGTTGTGCCTCCGTTTTGCCAGGCCTATCACATGACCATGGCGAGGTTAGGCCGAATTATTCACCCGTTGACCATACCCGGTCGGCTAGCGCGACTAGCTCGGATGGGGCTTGTCGGCCCAGTAGTACTACTTATAACTCCCCCGCTATTAAACCCAATACTAACGATCCGAGAGATTGACGAGGACTTAAGTGATAAAGCTGCTTAGTGACCATCACATTACATTAACATTAACTTAGTTACCGAATAGTTATGTGACGTTAAATTCGTATAACGTAAAGAGATTGAGTTTGAGAGTGTATACATGTTTCTCCCCCTGTTGTTTAAAAACCGGATAAAGTTAGGGGCCGTGAACTCACCTTTATTTGCTCGGTTAGTGTAGCAAAGAAGTTATAAGAGATGGGACCGCTTGTTGCGTCCTAACAAACCAATTAATTCCAAGTCAGTGTGTGTGAACACACCAATACAAATTCTACACGTAATTTACACACAAAGTGATACACACAAACAACATATCTAACACTCAAACATGCATGCAAGTATTCTCATGTGAACCTAGTGATCAAGACAACTTATCATAAGCATAAACCAATTCATGCCACATTTGGTGCACAAAATCACAAGTTCTCCAATTTCAGCCTAGCACTCATAATTCAGCTGTTTTCTAGGATTTTTATAAAATAGTTCTAACATTCCAAAAATTCCAATATTTTTACAGTAGGTGACATTTATACTATAGAAATTTATATAAATTTTCCAAGTCCTAAATCTTTACCAATTAACCATAAATATTAATACACTAATCTGCAGTCAGATTTACCGTTTTCTGACTGCAGTCCACGGAAGAATTTATTTAAAAATCACTGATCGTCCAATTAACAAAATTCCAGTTGGAGTTGCCCGGAAATTCCCATACCCAGTTGCTGTACAAAAATCATGACTCAACTCCCTACTGATTTTAAAATCCAATTCGATAAACAACTAATAAATTTTTCAGGATTTTCACAGTTTAGTTACTGCACTTAATTGGTCCTTTAAAAATATCAAACGACTTCAGAAAATTATGAATCCAGTGCCATTAGATTCGTTATTCAAATATCTACGTTCTAGACATCAGAAAATCCGTTTTTCGACTACTAATAACCGAGTTACAGCCAGATGAAGTCGGCTGTAACTATTACTCAGCAACTGTTTTCAGCATATCATTACTATAAACTCGCATCAGCCGTTCATACGATTAACCTAGGCGATCAAAAACCGATTTCTAATCATAGATTAATACTAATAACATATCCATGCAAACCCTAGTTCATACTTCTAGTTTTTATAAACAAAACACAGCTTATGATTTCAGATTTTCGAACAATCATCCAATGTAAACATCATTAACAAATCGGCTAGCCCAACTTTTCGTTCAATCATACTTGGCAAACTTACATGTTCCGAAAACAATCATACTTGTAACTATGATAAATCAGCCAATTAAAACATATATAATCCGAAAACAACACAATAGTTTCATTCAATAATTCAATCCGAAACAAACAACAAAATCAACACACATCTAACCGAATATGATCTTGTAACATATGCTGGATTCTAACCTTTGATAACTAGGTAAATAGGCCGAGACTTGGACGAGAATGGATTTGGATATTCAAGCAATGACCGAAGGAACGAGATTAACCACTTGCTGTCGCGACCGAGGGATGATGATGGAGCAGGCTGATTTGTGATCGAATAGAGATGGACAAAGACTGATCCCGCGACCGGATGGGAGTGAACAAGGGCTGCCGACGGCTGTGGAACTTTTAGGGTTTTGTGTTGTGAATGAAGGCATGCATGAGTTTGTATTTATAGGCGCAAGAGAACAAGATGATAAGGGTTACGGTTTTAGTTGGAGCTCGTGGCCGAGAGACTAGGGCGGTCGGTTGGGTTTTGATCTTGTGGCCGAGGACTTGGGTTGCATGTAATGGGTTTTCGGTTTGGGTTGTTCTCGGCCGAGTAGTTAGAGTTTTAGGTCTTGATCTCGCGGCCAAGTAGTAGAGTTTAAGGTTTAGGTTTGATCTTTGCGGCCGAGACATGTTTGAGTCCTAAACTTGGTTAATTCCTAGAGTTACAAGGAATCAAAGTTGGTTCGTGTCGCGGTTCGGTTCAGTTCGTGTACATATCTACTGTAATTATTCTATAACTAAAACAATCACACAACACACATCACGTATTCATTTAACTCGTACACGTTTCATACTTAGCATATACTTTATTCGACAAGTGTCGCGTTTAAGTTATCCGAAAAACCCGGGATATCACAATATGTGCGCATACTCTTCGACAATTTTGGGAAAACGCTAAAATTGAATCTAAAAAAAAAGCCATATGCTATAATTTCAAAGATCGGAGACACTATTATCCAAATATCCCTATCTTCCATATCCACAACATTTGCATTGGTTGCAAATATAAAAAAATAAAAACAAATAAAGCTTTTCTGTTGCATCCTAGACTCTTAAACTATTACCTTCAAAGCATGTAATCGAAAAGGACTTTCAACAAGATGTAGTTTTTTAGAATGAAGAGTCTTAAAAATGAAACTTTTACCAGAATATTAAATCAAGAGTCAAAAGTTTCCAAAACAAAAGCAAAGGGGGATGAGCCTATTTTGGATGAGTCCGCATTTACTACTCAAACCTATGTTGCTGAGTCCACTACTCCTTGTGATCATGACACCACAACCGGTGTTGTGAAATCCACACAAGCAAATTCCAAAAGGAAACCCCCCATTCAAAAAGCCCACCAAAACAAAGTTACATAAAAAAGGACCTCTAGAAGATGAGATCCCAGAGGATAACCTTATGACATCACCAAAGTCACTAGAAACAAATGTTGCTACTTTCTCACAATAGATGGAAAGATCTCCACCCAAAAGCCAAGCTCCTCTTGTATCCTCACAAAAGGATCAAGTTGTAAGCACATGGACACCACATTATAAAGCAGACATTTCACTTGAAAGTCTGTTTCACAGCCCCTCTCCCAGGGCAAATTCTCTTTCAACTCCACAACCATCTCCTATAATTCCATCCAGATTTATACCTCTGTTTCATGGAATTGATAAAAACTCAGACACAAATCAGTTTCTCTCAATCACCAGTCAAAGAGAGCACACCTCCACAAGTGACTGAGTCTGAGAAAAATCAAGTTGCTAACCTAGAAACAACTGAGGAGCCTACACCCCATGAGTTACAAGTAACTCTTGGTGGTAGTTCAAGTGAAGCAACCACTACAACTGATGGCATAACAGTGTTTTAGTTGGACAGTGGTTACATATATAAGTCTTCCTTGAAGGCAACAACTGTTGAGGCTACAATTGTAACCTCTGTTCCAGTTAGAAGCCCTAGTACTAAGAAAAAGGGGTATTTGAGTCTATGAATTTGGAGTCTTCTCTATTAAGGACTCAAATACAACTACCTCTGATAGGGATTCAGATGATCCTATTAAAATTAGGTGATGCATTAAGATACAAAGAATTGACGGAGAAAATGACATCTATGGAGTCTTCAATTGATGAAATGAAGAGCATGATGAAGCAGATGTTACAAAATTCTCAAAATTAGTCTTCACCTCAGCAAATTGCCAATGAGCTGTGGAAATCAGTGTAACCAATTATCCAAGCTTAAAGGAATTAGGCTGATATCAACCACAATACTCACATGGAATTGATCAGAAATATGGTTGAGGCCAGATATAAGGTTATACAAGTATATGTAAAGGCCATTAGAGAACATCTGTTACAGACCACTGGTTCTGCCCCTGCCACAGTACTTCCAGATGAAGTTGATGATGATGCCAAAAGGGGGAGAGTGATAAACTGAGTAAGTTGCAGCAAGATTCAAAGGTACAATAACAAAAGCCAGGGTCTACTCAAAACCATACCTCTACTAAGGCATCAGATGCTGGAGTTCAAAAACAGATTGATGAGGCTATGAACAAAAGGGCAGAATAAATTGCCTTAGAAAAGTAGAAAAGGCAAGATACACTAGAAAGCAAGGCTTCCCAACTAATTGATGAAGAACAGGCTAAGCAGATGGAAAAAGAAGATATTGGCACTTCAAAAAGGAGAAAGTCAACTAGAAAAGTTAGATAGCCAATTACCACCTCTCCTAAAACCACTGCTATGCCCACAAAAAGTGTATCCTCTGCACCAATCAAAACCAAACCATCAATTAAAAGGAAACCATCACCAAAATCACCACCAACTGATGTTGGTACAACATTAGCAAATGTTACAAAACCAACATCACCACCAAATCAACCAACAGATGTTGGTACAAACGACTGTACCAACAGATGTTAACCAAACCACTGGCATGATAACATTTCCTACACTAACACAGTCATTATCCACACCACCAAGAATACCAACTCGACCACCATCACCAAAAATCAAATTCACATGCAAAAGGAAAACTTTTGTAGTGCAAGAAGATGATGAGGGGATTCCATCGTCAATTCCTTTATCATCTGCCCCCATTCCAGCTATACCAATCTCATCACTTCCATCAGAATCCACTTCATTTCCACGCTATCAACCACCAACTGTCATTCCACTAGCTTCTCAATATCCTTTAGAGATTCATGCTGTTAAAGGAGAAATTGAATCTTTTTTATAATATAGAGGATCCATTACAAAGATCCTTTCCATCTCTCTATGGTTATCAAAAGCCTAGAAATGTGGATGAATATTTAAAGCTAAAGGCAAGCCAGGCTGAGAATATTGCTAAGGAGATGAGCAAAAGGAAGGATGACATGACTATGCAAGGAATCTTATCACTAGAACTTGACAAGGTAAGAAAGATAGAAGATTTTACCAAGGACTTGTGAAAGTCCATGTCCATGTCTGAGAAGCCAACAAATATTGAGCTTAATAAAGAACTGAAACAGGATTACCTTGATCACATCATGAAGCATAAACCATGCAAAGCATCAAGAGCACAATTCAAAGACTTGTCATTAGATGCTCTCAAGGAAGAGATTGAAAGAATCCAAGAAATGCTCAAAGTTCCTTTACACAAGCCAACTCCCCCTAGACTGATGCATCAAATTGTCTTCAAATCATAAATTCAGAACGTCTTCGACAAAGTCTATGGTTGTCGCTATGATGTAAGTGTTGTGGAAGTCAGTCTCACACTTCTAGACTGATGCATCAAATATACGCAACAGTCTATAGTAGCTAACTGGGATTAACTGGGTTAGTTTGTATTAGGTTTGGACCTTTTTAGGTCACCTGGGCATGCCATAGGCCATGTGGGCCAGGCAAGCCCAAGGGAAGCCCATCAGAGGCATAGATAAACCCTAGGTATATAAGGAACATTATGTCATAATTAGGGTTAACTTTTGAGAGAACTTTGGTAGCCTCCACCATTCTAGAGAGAGAGACCAAGAAGTGTGAAGAACTTGTATCAGACGGTTTTGCTATTCGTAGTAATAGAATCGTATGCAAGTTTGAAAGTGATTCGCATGTTGTTCATCTCGTTTCTCTTATTTTCGATTTTATTGAATATCATCAAGTTTGGATTCCACCCATCCTTGGTGATTGTTTAATATCGTTTTTGGATTCGGATTATTCGGGACTTACAGTACTACTAGAGTTATTGCCAGATGGTAAGAATGCAAAGTTGTAGAGACCTATAAAACGTTGGAATAGTTAAGAGAAAAGGATCCTATAGTTCCAAGAAATTCAGTTTACCCAATAGTGTCCCTCAATAGACCCACACTCCTAAAAAGCAGTTCACAACATCTAGCTTATCCACAACTGCATTAAATCAAGTAAAAAGGCAAAAACAGATGTGTGTGACTGATGATCAGTTGTATGAAGAGCACAAAAAGGAGGGAATAAAGAACCAACTACTTTATCCCACAGATCCTGAAGTGACAAACTCAGAGAAACAGTTAAAAATCTTGTCAGCAGGACTAAATCACCAAACTCATCAGAAATAAATCTTCACCCAGAAAACCAACTGATTCAAAAATTCTAAAGTGGAGGTCATCCTCAGGCACCCACGAATTGATCTTGCTCAGATCAGATAGTGAGATTGAAAAGCTAAAAATGGAGGATGCATATGGTCTGAATGCAGATGACCTCCAAGATCTATTGAACCTTGAATTGCAAGGGATTTTGAAGACATCATTTCCTTGAACTTTGAGCTACAATTCAAAGGACAAATCATAGAGTTATTGATGAGAAATAAAGATCAGCAATATAGAAGAGTTTTGATATCATCTGTTCTAGGGGGTGATTGTTGAATCTAGTGGACCCCTCAAAATAACAAATGATTGGAAAGCCAAAATAGTCTATAACATCTGATCATCAATAATAGTGCTTAGAAGATCTGCTCCCCCCAAAGGCAAAGACATCAACATCTACTACTCAAAGGTCTGTTAAGCTAAAGTGTGTTTTACAAGAACTGTTGAAGATAAGCTCTTTAAGAGTCTAAGGTTGCTAAAGAGAACCTCTACCTTTAAAGATTAAAGACTATTGAAGCAAAGGTTTGCTAGACCAACAAAGGATAAATGTTCATCAGAAGTTTCTTCAACAGATGTTATCAACAAAGTTTATTGGTATTTCAATGTAAAAGTGTTTTAGCCTAGTAGATGTTAAAGTTTGTTAGGTCGTTAGTTGTCACTGTCAAGGTGAAGTCAGCTTAGATTTCTCAGTGGTCTGCTTTGTACTATAAATAGAATAGTGCCTGTACTGTTCTATTCATCACTTCATCTTGACATTTCTTGTATGAACAAATCAGAGTGATCATGCTGGGGGGGTTTGTATATCTTTCATGCATACGTAAATCAAATTTATAAAAGCATGTTGATTAAAACATTCTCTTCATTTTTGTGATTTACAAGTTTACATTTCTGCTGCATTTATCATCTTTGTTTTATCATCTTCCTTTGATTTCCATCTTTAAACTGTCACAAAAATTAAACTCAGATACTACCGAAACAAATATGAGCTTCCTTCGCAATCTTTTTGTCACACCCTGGCTTTCCACAGCCAATCCAGACACCTGTGGGTCCCGGGTGGGGAATATCGTGACGTAAGTTGATAACATCATAGACAATTAAACACAGCACAGCGGAAGTCTTGGATTTAAATTACTATTACAAACCAAATGTTCAAAAGACCAAAATAATATAAAGACGACTCGTAATAGAAGATCCACAGGCGGATCATAAATTTGTACAAAAGAAAGATTGTAAAACAGATTTGGGCAATCTAGGATTTGCAAGATCCTCTTATCACTACGAGCACTTCCAGCATGTTTCGTATTGTACCTTCAAGCTTAGTCTTTGAAAATACGTCAGCTTTCGCTGGTAAATACACCCAACTGACTCATTTTGAAAACATTTAAAATATGTTTTTGGTAGCATATCAGCACAAAATCTTTTATAACTTGGGAAAGTTGACGTTGCAACATTGTTAACAGATTCACACGTTTGTCCATACATACAGGGCCCAGTGCGAAACCCGAGACATGATTAACTACACACCACTTACGAACTCACGAAGGAGTTATTCCCAACGTTGTGGGTGGTTGCATTTGAGTGTCTGTCGGGTGTATGCCTACACCCCGCGCTAAGGTCGTGGCCATTATCTAATGTAATGAGCCGAGGATATCCAGGACACGGTAGTTAACCCCTGATGTTTAAGTTATCAAACAAAATTGATTAAAACAGAATATGCAGATTTACTAGCCATAATCCGGCATTCGATTGATCCCATTTCTGACCAAGCGATATAATTTACCGTAACCCAAGCCCGTATAGGGGAAATAAGTCAAGAGTATTTAGCTAAGCTAGTCTTCGTTTAAACGCAAGATTTAATAACTCGGCCATACAAAAAAGCACTAAGTGAAGATAGCATTTACCAGAATGTCTGTAGTCTGGATTATGGCATAAGCTAACCAATTAAATACTAACGGTCTTTCTTAAGCATAGACTTAGACTGACTAGCTACATGATCAAAACGTATAACGCTAGATTAAACGATCATTGGATAGAATATAGTTTAATCCCAACAAGTACTTTGATTGTGTAATATGGATAAACTATAAACATTCTGGATTTTGAGACTTAAATGACAAGGTTAGATCCGTTTCGGTTAATTTTCGTTTAAAATAGTTACATATACTTAACTGTACGCATATCAGCGATATCGGGTAACCGGATAAGTCATGGACAAGTTCTATATTCTATTATATTTAAATAAGTTGTAATATCAGTAGGATATCAACTTATATGCCCGTTACGGTTTTAAAGTGAAACTATGCCTCACAAGGGCATTTCGGTAATTTCATTCCTTATAAAAGGAACTTTGAATATAATTTAATTTTATAACCATAAGTATTCTGGAAAAATAACTTATTGATGATATAATATCAGTAGGTAAAAGATTTACTTTGAAAAGATGCGATGAAAATCTTTTATAAGCCATAAGGGCTTTATCGTCATTTATCGACATAATACTAGGACTCATTCATAAACTCAGTTTATAATCTGGTTTGAAATCCCAAATAATCCTACTTATAATATTAGATCAGTAGGAAACTCATTTTCAAGTTCATTATCATTTAAACCTCTTTTTATGCAAAAAGGGCATTTTAGTTAAAATGTCATAATTACGGAACTTGTGCATAAACTCAGATTCTGATTATGATCATGTAATATAACCTCAGGGGGGTTATGATACATTATATTATGATCATAATGCAACTTTAGATCAGTAGCTAACTAATCTAAATCGGGTCAGAATCGAAAGTAAAAGTAGAAGTCAACTTCGCGACTTTCGGTTGCGAACCGACCCTAGAACTGAAATTGACGAGCCGAACATGTTCTTACATGTTCTAATAATTATTAACAACTTGTTTAAGTGTCAAAACAGGTTTCTTAACATATATAAGCTCAATTTATAACATTTCCGAAAAATGGCCTGTTTGACTTTTAATATAATAACTTTGACCTGTTAATTGGTCTAGTAAACGTGATCTTCAAGAGGTGCATTTATAGGGACTAACACCTACCTTATTACGATCACTTAGCCTTGTTCGTTATGAACAATGGCTGGACCATAATGGTCTTAACCGAAAGTCAAGGCGTTTTCCGTAAAACGCTTGACTTTTGGCTATAAAAGCCTATAGACGAAAATGCAAAAGGAAGGAACATTTACAAGTGGTTCCTTAGATGCAATAGAACTAAGTTAGATGCTCCTTTCAGTTAGGAACTTCCAGAGGAGGGAGATAGAGTTGTGAATGAGAAAGGTGCAAGTTCAAATAGTGAACCTTGGCACGTATTTATAGTTGGAGAGCTTGAAGGTGGTAATGCCAGGTGTTAAGGGGTGTAAGAGGGAGCTTACAAGTGTCCTAAAACGTGGCGTAGCAGTTTGGAAGACCATGGTTTCGAATCAAATGGTTTTTCGCAATTTGTGTGGAGGCCAAGCAAATTTTTTGCAGAACACAGGCCTCTCGCGCCCCGCGAGCGCCCCATGGCCAGTTTCAAAGGCTGACACTTTTAGCCCCTTAACTTATAAAACCTTCTAAAACACCTTTTTAGCATATTTAACCCTCCGTAACCAATATTTGACGTACCCGGGAGCATGCCCGGACATTGTCGAGCTCTCGGTTCGTTAAAAGGTCACTCAGAGATATAAATTAACATGTTGACACTTTTCCCTCCATTATCCAACTTTCACATATTTACAGATTTAATCCCTCTCGTCCAACAAATGGCACGTACGAGAGTTAGGACTTCGTAAAGGATCACTCAAAGGCCCACTATAAGCATGTTGACTCCGATGTCACTCAGAGACTGGGCATGTTGACATATCAGTCACTCAGAGGCCAAGTTAAGCATGTTGACATATCAGTCACTTAGAGGCTAATTTATTAAGCATGTTGACATATTAGTCACTCAGAGGCTATTGTTTAAGCATGTTGACAGATCAGTCACTCAAAGGCTTATGTTTATGCATGTTGACATCAGACACTCACTCAGAGGCTTAGTTTGAGCATGTTGACACCTTTAGTCCCTATTAGTCTTTTATAGACTAAATTAAAAATACAACACGTGCCATTATACTATTGGACATGATTTTACGAGGTGTTACATCCTCACCCCCTTAAAAGAAATCTTTTCCTCAGGATTTAATTAAAAAAGATGGGGGTACTTTTGTTGCATAGTGGACTCAACCTCCCATGTATACTAGGGACCTCTAAAGGCATCCCACTTAACCTTTACTACAAGTATTAATTTCCTTCGGAGCTTCTTAACCTATCAATACTCGATCGAAATGGGTTTCTGAACAAACCTCAGGTTTTCATCTATTTGCACATCTTTGTGCGACATCGCTAGCGACTCACTGGCTAGACATTTCTTAAGGTTAGATATGTGGAATACATCATGGATTCCACTAAGCTCCTCTGGCAGCTTAAGCTTAAAAGCTACAGTGCCGACACATTCGATTATCTCGAATGGCCATATATATCTTGGGCTCAGCTTGCTCTTCTTTCCGAATCTCATTACACCTTTCCAAGGTGATACTTTCAGCATGACTTTGTCCCCTACTTGGAACTTACGAGGTTTACACCTCTTGTCAACATAGCTTTTCTGCCTATCACGGGCAGCTTTAAGACGATCACGGATTTGTACAATCTTGTCTGTGGTCTCCGGACAATCTCAGGTCGTGATAATTGGGCTTCCCTAACTTCTGCCCAACACACGGGCGTTCGACACTTTCTCCCATACAAGGCTTCATAAGGAGCAGCCTTGATGCTTGTATGATAACTATTATTGAAGGAGAATTCTATTAGGAGTAAGTGGTCATCCCAACTTCCACCTAAATCAATCACACATGCTCTAAGCATGTCTTCCAAAGTTTGAATAGTACACTCACTTTGTCCATCTGTCTTGGGTGGTACGCCGTAATAAAGTTTAATCTTGTGCCTAAAGATTGTTGGAAACTCTTCCAAAAGTGAGATGTATATCTAATATCTCTATCAGATACAATAGATACTGGCACACCATGTAGAGACACAATCTTGTCCACATAAACTTAGCCAATTTATCTGAATTATACGTTTCCTTAATTGGCACAGAAATATGCTAACTTAGGCAGCCTATCCACAATGATCTAAATCGTGTCATTACCACATTTGGTCTTAGGTAACTTGGTAATCAAGTCCATAGTTACCATTTCTCATTTCCAAGTTGGAATTTCTAATTGTTGTAGAAGTCCTAATGGTTTCTGATGTTCAGCCTTAACTTGCGAACACGTTAGACACTTAGCTACATAAGTGGCTATAGATTTCTTCAAAAGCATCCACCAATAATTCTTTTTCAGAACCTGATACATCTTGTCACCACCCGGGTGAACTGAGTATCTTGTATTATGTGCTTCCTAGAGGATTAGATCTCTAATTCCTCCTAAGATTGGAACCCAGATTCTTCCATTCAAATCTAAGGATTCCATCCTTTCCAGATGCTAATTGATCAATATTTCCGCCTAACCCCTCATTAGGAATATTAGCCTCTAATAAGGCTTGCTTCTGCGCATCTAATAGCTTCTCATTCAGGCTATTTCTGAGCTCAATGCTCTTGGCGTTAATCCTAATGGGTTTAACCTTTTCCTTGCGACTCAAGGCGTCAGCAACGACATTTTCCTTGCCGGGGAATAGAGAATTTCGCAATCATAATCGTTAAGTGTTTCCATCCAACAACGTTGTCGCATGTTCAATTCCTTCTGATTAAACAGATGCTGGAGACTTTTATGGTTAGTGTATATAATACACTTTGTGCCATATAAGTAGTGTCTCCACAACTTTAGTGCAAATACAATGGCACCCAATTCCAAATCATGGGTGGTGTAATTTCTTTCATGCACTTTTAACTGTCGTGATGCATAAGCAATCGCCTTGCCTTTTTGCATTAGCACATAGCCTATGCCAGTGTGCGAAGCAGCACAATAAACTACAAAATCCTCAATACCCTCAGGTAGAGATAACACAGGAGCATTGCTCAACTTGTATTTTAGAATCTCAAAGGGTTCTTGTTGTTTCGGACCCAAACAAACTTGACATTTTTATGAGTCAAGGTAGTTAAAGGAGTGGCTATCCTTGAGAAGTTCTCAATGAACCTCCTATATAAGCAACCAATCCTAGAAAACTACGAATCTCTGATGGGGTTTTGGGTACTTCCCAATTCATTATAGCTTCTATTTTGGTGGGATCCACTTGGATACCACGCTCACTTACAACATGTCCAATAAAGTGGACTTCTCTAAGCCAATTTCACACTTAAAAATTTAGCATAAAGCTTTTCCTGCCTTAGTAGTTCTAAGATGTACCGAAGGTGTTTTTCGTGATCAGCTTGATTACGAGAATATATAAATATGTCATCCATGAAGACAATGACAAAAATATCCAAATACGGTTTACACACTCTATTCATGAGATCCATGAATGCTGCAGGTGCATTTGTGAGTCCAAAAGGCACTAGAAATTCAAAACGACCATATTGGTCCTAAAGGCAGTCATAGGAACATCCTCGTTCTTAACCTTCAGCTGATGATATCCTGATCTCTAATCAATTGTAGAAAAATAACTAGCCCCTTGAAGTTGGTTGAATAAGTCGTCGATCTTGGGCAAAGGATATCGGTTCTTAATCGTTATCTTGTTCAACTTCCGGTAATCAAGGCACATCCGCATTGAATCGCTTTATTTCTAACAAAAAGAATAGGAGCTCCCCAATATGATGAAATAGGCTGGATAAAACCTTTCTCTAAAAGTTCATCTAATTGAACTCTTAACTCCTTCATTTCCGTCGGTGCTAACCGATACGGAGCTATGGCAACAGGTGCTGACCCTGGCAGGATATCAATTCTAAACTCTACTTGCCTATCTGGAGGCAATCCTAGTGATTCTTCGGGAAAACATAGGAATACTCTGAGATAACCGGAAGGTCTTTAATGTCTGGTTTAGGCTCGTTGATAGTTACTTGTGCCATGTAAATGACACAACCTCTCTCCAAACACTTGGATGCCTTAAATAACGAACCTTGTCTGGCAATCCATAGTGTGAATCTCCAGGGATGGTGATCGTTTCACCAGATGGGGTTTTAATTTCGATGAGTTTCTTATCGCAGGCAATATGGGCTTGGTTATGGGACAACCAATCCATGCCTAAAACCACATCGAACCCTGCCAATTTCATTGGTAAAAGAGAAATGGGATAAAATGATTCTTAATAGATATAGAACATCCATCAAGAATGGAAGATGCTGTCTCTAACGTTCCATCAGCGAGCTCTACCTCATAAGTTATATCTAGAGTTCTTTGGACAAGTTAATAGTTTACTAAACTTATGATCAACAAAAGATGTATCTGCACCTGAATCGAAAAGAACTCTAGCATATGCATCATTGATGAGAAATGCACCTGTTATGACGTTATTGTCATTAACGACCTCCTTGGCATTCGTCTGGAAGGCACGAGCATTCCCTTCTTAGCCTCTCCAGGCTTTGCATCATTACCTTTGGGGTTCTTAGGGCAGTTGAATTTAATATGTCCCTTTTCATTACAGTTGTAGCAGACGACATTCTTAAGATCCTTGCACTCTAGGATTTATGCCCCCTTTTTCTTACTGATACCACAAGGTCTAGTTTGTGGATTAATACTACACTATCCCCAATGCTTACAGTTCAATTTTTACATGTCGGCGTTACACCCGACTTATCTTGGTTCCTCCTGAACCCAAATTTCCCTTTATTTTTCTTATTAAATCTCTGGGAGTTATCATCCTCTCTCTTCCTTTTCCCGTTGGTTTCAGCTTTAACTGACTTCTGCCTCACCAAATCTAAGGTGAGGGAGAGAGATAGGTCTACAACGGACCTATAGGTACTAGGCTGAGTAGCCTTTACCATGCCTTTTATCTCAGGCGCTAACCCATTAATAAAACGCGCAATGTGTTTGGTTTCAGGGGTGATTAAATATGAAACTAACCTAGACCAGGAATTGAAGTCAGATATGTACTTTCGACAGTCTAGGTTCTTTACTGATAGAGTCAGAAAGTATGTCTCTAATTTCTCCACCTTATGAGGTGGGCAGTATGTTTCTTTGACTAAATCAACAAACTTAGGCCATCCTAAGTTGTACAAGTGTACTTTTCCTGTAGACTGGATCATGGCCTTCCACCAAATCAGGGTATCGCCCTTAAAGGACTGTGATACATACTTAACCACATCCTTATCAGCAAAACCTCTGATATCTACAATCATTTCCATCTCAACAAGCCATTTCAAGGCTTCTACTGCTCCTTTTTCCCCATTAAAATCTCGGGGCTTGTAGGAGACGAAATATTTGTAGGTGCATCCGTCTTTAGAAGAATGGGACCTATTAACAAATTCTATTTTCTTTGGTTCACTCTTCGCGTTCGAAGAGTGAACTGAGCTCTCCTTATGAGCTGAAGATGGTGGGATTGATAATGGTCTGGAGCGAGTAGCACTCGACTCCCTAAGTTTTTCTATGGCCCTTTCCATGGCCTTTCCCACATGTGCATCTATGCGAGCTTGGAAGTCATTATTATTAATGGCTATATTTTCAGCTTTGTTAGAGCTAATCTCTCGGTGGCTACTCTGTGCCTCGTCGAGTTTACCATTTTGTAGCTTTGGCTCTAAACATCAAATAAAACTTCTCTTAGCCATGGTATAACAACCATATTGGCTTTAAACATTGGATATAACAATCCATCGCCCATTAAGCTAGTGTGAATAACATCATAACTCTTAGGCTTATCATATCTATATTTGGCCTAGGTCTTAAGAGACCATCAAAGGCAAATTATAATCTAAACATAGTCCATATATTATTAGACAGTGGATCGTAATGTCACAACTGTCATTGTCATAATTGAACAATTGTATATAGCTTATAGGCTTGTCACTAAGGGACATAATAATATGGCACATTGGCCTGTCACGTTGGACATATCATATGGCACGTCGGCTTGTCACTTTGGGCATAACATATGGCACGTCGGCCTACATCACTAACATATGCAATTTATGGCATGTTGGCCTTCATGATAACATATGTAATTTATGGCACGTTGGCCTACTTCATAACAGATGTAATTTATGGCACGTTGGCCTACATCATAACATATGTAATTTATGGCACGTTGGCCTACATCATAACAGATGAAATTTATGGCACGTTGGCCTACATCATAACAAATGTAATTTATGGCACGTTGGCCTATGGCACATTGGCATACATCATAACATATGTAATTTATGGCACGTTGACCTACATCATAACATATGTAATTCATGGCACGTTGGCCTACATCATAACAGATGTAATTTTTGGCAAGTTGGCCTATAGCACGTTGGCCTATCAATTGTCATCATGTTGATGACTTTAGCCGGGATCACACTGATCACAAAGGCTAAATAATAGGTCTTAGGACACAGTCCTTTTACCTAGACGGCTAGTTTGGTTCCTCAAGTCACACTAATGATTGATTAATGGTCTCGGTCACGTTGGACCTTAATGACCTTGGAGGCTTGAACCTAGTCCACCACCTCTGGATAGAAGGATAACTTCCCTTAACTATCCTGATAGAAGACCTTTTTTTCTTAACTATCATTTCTTGGCCAATGTGTGGTCTGTGCCACTTGGCATAATCAAATCCATTAAGGTCTTTTGGAATTATATAGTAGAGCACAAATTTCGAATAAAATTGAGACGCTCTCTTGAAGAGGATGAATACATATATATAATTCCAAAATTACTTCATTAAATTCCAACAGAAATTACAATACTAGAAACAAATAAAGTAAACTGTCCATGCAAGGACTACAGAAATAAAAATATCCATGCAGGGACTAAAGAAATAACCATGTGCTCGCAGGGACTAACATATATTAGAAGAGACTTCACTCGTCCTTCTTTCCCTTAACTCAACTTAGAGAGTTTCTTGAAGAATTTGTTTGTCTTCTTCTCCGTTTTATCTACTTTGTTGTATTTCTTTCATTTGTTCTAAGGCCTCGTTAATGGCCTCAAGTGGCGTCGGAGGTTGTGGTTGTGTTGGCATAATAGGATACTGGTATCCATAACTTGGATATCCAGTAGGTGGATAAGCAGGTGGGAAATGAGACGGGTAAAGTGCGTTATGCATGACCGCTTGCATGTAAGGGTCATGCAACAATGCTAGGTAATCAACAGTGTAGATGGGCTAAAAGGATCATATCCAGACGTATCCGGATATGTTGGGATAGGGTTATTATAACCCGATGGTGGTGATTGAACCACTTGTGGTGGTGTTGGTTCTACCGCAGGTGAAACATTAGAGGGTCCACCCATTTGTGGGTCCTTGTGAATGGTAGGTTAGGGTTTGGGCTAAGGTGGCATCGATCCTAACTGTTGGCCCACACGTACTGACATACGTGCTCCTCTTTTTCCTCCTTGGCGATTCAGGTGGCGATTGGGGTTGGTTTCCACCGGTTCCATGTGCACATCTTCTTGCACGGGAGGTAGTTGGGAATGATGGGAAGTAGTGTTAGCGAAAGTAAATTGATTCAAATATTGGTCCCACTTATTAGGACCTTGGTATGGCGATCCGGCGTAAGAGTTCGAATCACTTGAGATTTCAATGGGATGCGGTGTGATCCCGATGGCGACATTTCTAGATCGGATTCCTCGTCCATGGGATTTGGTTGGTCTAATTGGTTTTGGTCGGCTGGGGGTGTATTAAAGTATTGGTTGGGGTTAAATTCATCATGATAAGAATGATGAGAATGGTGGGAGTGGTGTGAATGATGTGAATGGTATGAAGGTGAATGTTGCGACAATGGCCATGAATCCCCCGAATCTTCATCGGGGTCCATGTGATGGGGATGTGAAGGGATATGTCATGAAGGAACTCCCCTCATTGGTCCTTGTCCTCTTCCTCTTACCCTTGGCGACATTTTCCTATTAAAATTCAATTCAAAAATAATTTCTAATAACTTAATAATGAGATGAGTAAATCCTAGGTCAAAGCCTAGACTCGGAAGTCTAAGGAATGTGCTTGTGTAAGTTTAAGATTAAACACAAGAAAGCTAGTGTTTAATTCTCTCAAACGTTGGCTCTGATACCAACCTGTCACACCCCGGCTTTCCACAGCCAATCCAGACACCGGTGGGCCCGAGTGGGGAATATCGTGACGTAAGTTGATAACATGATAGACAATTATACACAGAACAGTGGAAGTCTTGGATTTAAATTACTATTACAAACCAAATGTTCAAAAATACCAAAATAATATACAGACAGCTCGTAATAGAAGATCCACAGGCATATCATAAATTTGTACAAACGAAAGAATGTAAAACAGACTTTGGGCAGATATAGGATTTGCAAGATCCTCTTATCACTACCGAGCACTTCTAGCCTATTTTCGTATTGTACCTGCAAGCTTAGTCTTTTGAAAATACGTTAGCTTTCGCTGGTAAATACACCTAACAGACTCATTTTAAAAACATTTAAAAATATGTTTTTAGTGCTTATCAGCACAAAATCTTTTATAACTTGGGAAAGTTGACGTTGCAACCTTGTTAACTGATTCACATGTTTATCCATACATACAGGGCCTAGTGCGAAAACCGAGACATGATTAACTGCACACCACTTATGAATTCACGAAGGCGTTATCCCCAACATTGTGGGTAGTTGCATTTGAGCGTCTATTGGGTGTATGCCTACACCCCGCCCTAAGGTCGTGGCAATTATCTAATGTAATGAGCTGAGGATATCCTGGACATGGTAGTTAACCCTCGATGTTTAAGTTATCAAACAAAACTAATTAAAACAGAAGATGCGTATTTACTAGCCACAATCCGACATTCGATTGATCCCATTTCAAACCAAGCGGTAATAGTTTACCGTAACCCAAGCCCGTATAGAGGAAATATGTCAGAGTATTTACCTGAGCTAGTCTTCGTTTAAACGCAGATTTATTAACTCAGCCATACACAAAAGCAGTAAGTGCAAATAGCATTTACCGGAATGTCTCTAGTCTGGATTATGGCATAAGCTAACAAATTAAATACTAACGGTCTTTCTTAAGTCATAGACTTAGACCGACTAGAGTACATGATCAAAACGTATAACGCTATATTAAATGATGATTGGGTAGAATGTAGTTTAATCCCAACAAGTACTTTGACTTGTGTAATATGGATAAACTATAAACATTCTGGATTTTAAGACTTAAATGACAAGGTTAGACCCGTTTCGGTTAATTTTCGTAAACTAGTTATATATACTTAACCATACGTATATCAGCGATATTGGGTAACTGGATAAGTCATAGACAAGTTCTTATTGCCATTATATTTTAAATAAGTTGTAATATCAGTAGGATATCAACTTATATGCCCTTACGGTAATTTCATTCCTTATAAAAGGAACTTTGAATATAATTTCATTTTATAACCATAAGTATTCTAGAAAAATAACTTATTGATGAATAATATCAGTAGGTAAAAGATTTACTTTAAAAAGATGCGATTAAAATCGTTTTATAAGCCATAAGGGCTTTATCGTCATTTATCGCCATAATACTAGGACTCATTCATAAACTCAGTTTATAATCTGGTTTGACATCCCAAATAATCCTACTTATAATATTACATCAGTAGGAAACTCATTTTCAAGTTCATTATCATTTAAACCTCTTTTTATGCAAAAAGGTCATTTTAGTCAAAATGGCATAATTATGAAACTTGTGCATAATCTCAGATTCTGATTATGATCATGTAATATAACCTCAGGGGGTTATGCTACATTATATTATGATCATAATGCAACTTTAGATCAGTATATAACTAATCTAAATCAGGTCAGATCGAAAGTCAAAGTAGAAGTCAACTTCGCAACTTTCGGTTGCGAACCAACCCTAGAACTGAAATTGGCGAGTGGAACATTTTCTTACATGTTCTAATAATTATTACCAACTTGTTTAAGTGTCAAAACAGGTTTCTTAACATATATAAGCTCAAGTTATAACATTTCCAAAAAATGGCCTGTTTGACTTTTAATATAACAACTTTGACCCTTCATTGGTCTAGTAAACGTAATCTTCAGGAGGTGCCCTTTATAGGGACTAACATACTTTTAATCACTTAGCCATGTTCGTTATGAATAATGGAAACACCAATGGTCTTAGCCAAAAGTCAAGGCGTTCTCCATAAAACGCTTGACTTTTGGCTATAAAAGCCTACACACGAAAATGCAAGAGGAAGAACACTTACAAGTGGTTCCTAAGATGCAATAGAAGTAAGTTGGGTGCTCCTTTCAGTTAGGAACTTCTAGAGGAGGGATATAGAGTTGTGAATGAGAAAGGTGCAAGTTCAAATGGTGATTCTTTGCACCTATTTATAGTTGGAGAACCTGAAGGAGATGATGCCAGGTATTAAGGGGTGTAAGAGGGAGCTTACAAGTGTCCTAAAATGTGTCTTAGCAGTTTCGAAGACCATGGTTTCGAATCAAATGGTTTTTGGCAATTTGTTGGAGGCCAAGCAAATTTTCTGCCAACACAGGCCTCTCGTGCCCCGCGAGAGGCACAGGCCTTGCCTCTCGCGCCCCGCGAGCACCCCATGTCCAGTTTCAAGTTTGACACTTTTGCCCCCTTAACTTATAAAACATTCTAAAACACTTTTTTAGCATATTTGCCCTCCGTAACCAATATTTGACGTACCCGGGTGTATGCCCGGACATTGTCGAGCTCTCGGTTTGTTAAAAGGTCACTTAGAGGTATAAATTAACATGTTGACACTTTTAACCCCCTTCATTATCCAACTTTTACATATTTACGGATGTAATCCCTCTCGTCCAACAAATGGCACGTTCGAGAGTTAGGACTTCGTAAAAGATCACTCAGAGGCCCACTATAAGCATGTTGACTCTGATGTCACTCAGAGGCTGGGCATGTCGACATATCAGTCAATCAGAGGCCAAGTTTAAGCATGTTGACATATCAGTCACTCAAAGGCTAATTGATTAAGCATGTTGACATATCAGTCACTCAGAGGCTATTGTTTAAGCATGTTGACATATCAGTCAATCGAAGGCTTATGTTTATGCATGTTGACATCAGACACTCACTCAGAGGCTCAGTTTGAGCATATTGACACCTTTAGTCCCTATTAGTCTTTAATAGACTAAATTAAAAATACAACACGTGTCATTATACTATTAGACACGATTTTACGAGGTGTTACTCTTTTCTTTATGGTGTGCTTACAATCATACATAAATTTCAGATCATTTTCATCCTATTTTTATTGTTATCTCTGAGATTCGAGTAGATTGGTTACTTGATTAGTTTACTTTTATCTTTTAGTAACAATATGCCCATGGATGACTAGATGAACGAGTCTAGTATTCTAGTTTAAAATTTGTTTCGTTTTAGAGTAAACTGTCAAAATGGTCCGTGAGGTTTGGTCACTTTTGCCACTTTAGTCCAAAACTCAAACCTTTTAAATCTGGGTCCTTGTGGTTTCAATTTTGTTGCCATTTTCATCCAAAATTAAAATCTACTTAAATTTTTCAGTTAACATCCAGTTTTTTTTGTCTTTTCCTCCCTTTTAATGCTGGGCAAAATGGTCTTTTAACGTTTTATTATAACAGATTAAAAAAAATTGACCATTTTGCCTTTTATTAAAAGCGAGGAAAAGGACAAAAAAACTGGATGTTAACTGAAAAATCTGACCAGATTTTGCTTTTGGATGAAAATGTCAACAAAATTGAAACCAAAGGGACCCAGATTCAAAAAGTTTGAGTTTTGAACTAAAGTGGCAAAAGTGACAAAATCTTAGGGACCATTTTAGTAGTTTACTCTTCTTTTAAGTTTAAGGCCATTTGGCAATCTCTACATCATTAAGTGTTGAGCCTGTAAAAGGTGTGACTGGTGAGACTATGAACCTGTAAAGTACACTGATGTGGTGGTAGTTGGTGGTGGAGGAAGTGGTGGTGGGTCAAGGGGTGGTGCGTGAGTGTTCGAGTGAGGGTTATGAACACAGGTGAAGGGACAAAGAGGTAAAATTTTATTCAGCATCATTTTGAAACTTAATGGATAAAAGACTTGTTGCCTAATTTAGAGGTGTCCTTTTGGTGAACCAAACACACTTAATGCTGACTGGTTTAGATGTAGACTCTTAATTGAATCATTAAGATGCTACTAAACAGCCCCTAAGTCTTTTCATGTATTCATAAATTACATATTGATAGATAACTTAGTATCAAGAGTCATTGAATCCACAAATTGATATCCAATCTTACCTTACGATACTATATAATGGTAGATTTGCTTGCATGTAGTGTATAATATAGTATTGGTGGTGTTTTACCTTTGAGACGGAAGACACATGTCACTTGACTATTTAAATTAAAATGGAAATAATCATTGCGATCTTGATGAAAGTTGTTTATGGGTTTAGAACCACATTCACAAATGTGTATCTGGCTAGCTGAACCACCTGAAACAGGTATACAGCTCGTCGAACCACCTAAAATAGGTACATGACGGGTGGTCCATCAGACAACCTTCAAGTGCTATAAAAGGATTAAGATTCGCACTTAATTTAGTTAGTTATTGGAATGTGATGACTAAAGTGTGAATGGCTTTGCACGTACCAAGAGCATAAATAAGTGGATTAAATGTGCTTTGATGGGAGCTCGTACTTGGCAAAGTGAAGATGAGAAAGAGAGAATTGATAAGAGAACAAGCGGAGAGAAAACATGATCCACCGTAGGCTACGGCAGGCGCCGTAGCTTACGGTGATGGCTGAGTTCTTGTTACGCCGTAATCCAGAAGTGAGGCACCGTAAGGAGATGATGGCCACCGTAGCCTACGATAGGCACCGTAGCTTATGGTGGTTACCTGTGAGAAAAATGTAACTGCCCATTAAAAACGTTTTTCAAGTGCTTTTGGAATGGTAATCATTGGAGACGGTTCTAAGCAGTTGAGGGCGAATTTGGGTGTTCTTCTTGGTTCAAGATAATTTCGAAACATTTGTTTGTGTTTTTGATTCGTACGAACATGGAACTTGATGGTATGATGATTTGCAGGACTATGAGTGGCTAAACTCATTATGATCATCCTAGGTTGAAGGTTTGTCTAATACATTTGTGTAGTTATCCGTATTTCTAGAATAATAGACTTGCAACGTTTCTTGTTTATTATGGTGTGTGAATGTTTGTTTGTAAGTTGTTAATTGATGTTCTGACCTTAGCCTAAATCGTACGTTCTTGGTGTTGTTGACAATCGAGATATAACGGGAGGGACTAGGGTTGGATATTGGTTAATCGGTCATTGGGTAACAACCTCGCGTTTTATATTCCGAGTACTTAGTTCCCTTTCATCACGAACAAATAATCATACATTAATCATGTCTGTGTGATTCTTTCTAGTTGGATTTAACACGAATGTTAATTGAAACTCGATACCTAGGATGGTTACTTTCTCCTATTCTGTTTTAATAACCAATCTTTGATTTGCAACTTATTTTGTTAATCTTCATTTTAAAACCAAAAAATTAAAATCTTGAATTCACTTTTCTTGCATATAGATAATTTAGTCATTTTAGCTAAATCTTTAGATAACACATATTCCACAAGCTCACTGAGTTCGATACCCATTTACCGCTAACTATTAGTAGTATTTGGATTAAATTTGCTTGAGACTAGGATCTTACGTCAAATTTTGGCACCGAAGTCGGGGAGTAGTGCGCAACGTGTGTTATCTTTGATAGTTTAGTTTGTTATTTTTCGGTTTACGCTGGTTGTGTTAGTGTGCAGGTATTTACAGGTGCATGCATACTAGAGGCTCTCACAAGTTATCACCATTGGCATTTGACCCGGAGATTGAATGAACTTTATGAAGAAACAAAGTTTTACTACGAGAAAATAAAATCAGTGGTTTACCAACAACGCCTGAAACACTAGTTACACCGGTTAACACAATGGATCCACTAACCCCCACTACGTGTCAAACAACACCATCCACACCTTCACCAATTTCTACTACCCATCCTACTTCAACACATGAAGTCAACCCAACCAACACCACATCATCCGCAACTACCCAAACCGGACCCGTTCTCACTTTTAACCCCACATCAATGGTTCCACCCTTTTAATCCTTTTTCCCGACTTCCGGTCAATCATCTTCCACTCAACAACCACCACCAAATAAATTCCCACCAAGTTCAACCATTGTTCATACTACTTCTACATTTCAACCACAAAACCAACTGGGTTTTCATTATCCATCTTCTCAGTTTGTGCAATCTTCGGGTGTAGGAGGAGATGGAATTGATGACGGGTATGAGCAAGAATTTGGAGGATATGAATAGGAGGGGTATTATTATGGAGGAGATGGAGGTAATTTGGGACCTCAAGGATGAATGGCTTACCAACAAAGACAACAAGTGGAACAAATTCAAGAAGTGGTTAGGCAACCAACAGGGTACAACTGATTCGTCCGCAAGGGCCATAGTTTCAACGGCCAATGCCTCTACAACAAGTTCAACCTCAATATCAACAACCTCAATTTCAAAGGCCGATGCAGAAACTAAAAATGCAACAACCTCAATACCAACAGCAGTTTGTACATCGAGGGCCGACGCAAGGTCAAGCGGGTCGACCGAGAGTACCATTGGGTGCTCCACGAAGACATCATGAGAGGTGGTGAGGGGGATTGAAGCTCATTTTAGACCCGTTATCACTAATAACCCTTCTCTGGTGGTGATTCCTCATCATCCGGATGAAAGAACATTTGAGATTAGAACAACCACACTCCAAAGTTTGCCGAAGTACAAGGGTTTAGCAACGGAGGAACTGTACTTCCATTTGGAGACATATGATTCTATTTGCAACACTATTGGAGGGCAAGGGTTTTTCTTTGGATGATGTCAAGTTGCTACTCTTCCAATTTTCTTTGGAAGACAAGGCTAAAAGATGGTTTCATACTTTGCCATCCGCGTCAATATACACATGGACCGACATGCAACAAAGGTTTTTGGAAGAGTGTTTCACCACTCAAAAGACTAATGAGGCTACGCGGAGTTTGAGAAGTTTTCAACAACAACAACTGGGTGAGATGTTTCATGAAGCATTCGAGAGGTTTAATATGATGTTTGAAAAATTGTCCTCGTCATGGAATTGCACTTTGGGAGTTGTTGAATGCCTTTCATGAGGGATTGAGTTCGGAGAATGCTCGTGACTTAATGTTGATCACTAATGGTTCGTTTGGTATAAATTTTGAGCAAGATGATTTGGCATTTTTGGAGCAAATGGCGTTCACATCCAAGAGAAAAGTGTTGATACAGTTTTGTGTCTGTCGCTTGTTCTTAGTTACAGTTGTAATTGTACAGTCTTTGCTCAAGTGTCTGTATAGGTTTGGTCGTGTCGACGAGATATCCTTCTATCTTGATCTAGTATGACATCTTAGCTTGTCTTTGTTAATCAGTTGCATGAGTGCATACATGATAAGTCTTGTAAACGTCATGTCTACACAACGTTCTCCAAGAATCAGGATTCTGTGCGAGTCAGAGGATTTGTACGAATCAATTATTTTGTGCGAATCACATGATTCATACGAAACAGTCTCAAGTAACAAGTGAGTTACTTGTTTCGTACGAAACACCTGTTCCGTACCAATTCTTTTGGAGATGCGTCTCGTGTGAAATATTGTGTTCAGTATGTCTAGACTCGTATTTCGTAAGAAACTAGACAGACATTATATAAGCAGACATGTAGCTTGGTGTGGCCTGGTTAGCTAGTTGGTCAACCCAGAGAGCTTGTTACCCTTTGTGTTGGTTATCTCTGAAGACGAAGACATAAGAACACAACAAGTTTGTTTGAGTCATATGAGCATTGCGTGTATATGTTTGTACTTGTTCTCAATCATTAATCAAGTTAGTGAATCTTTGGTTACCCCGTGTTCTTTACTTTGCTTTGGTTGCATGCACACTTGGATTCCGCACTTGTGTGTGTGTCATATGAACAAGGAACTGGTTTAACACCATCCGCAGGTGGACCTACAAGTGGTATCAGAGCTTTGGCTCTTTCCTTGTTCAAAATCGGGCTTAGTTGTGTCTGAGCTAGTTTGAAGATTTCTGAAGTGTTCTTGAGCCTCCAGCAGAAAACGTTTAAATTTTGGATAGATAACTAACTTAAAACTTGGTTAAAATCTGTTGCATACAGAAAATTTTATGGTAAAGTTTTTCTAAAGAACACCCTTGAAGAAGAAATCTGCAAAAATTTGAATCTGATTAGTTTTGGTAGGGTTGACATTTTCTGACTTGGATCTGGACTTGGCCTGTTGACTGATTAAAAATCTGTGTTTTAACTAAAAGTGTGTAAGACAACAGGTAATTTCGAAAAAGCAGGTCTACATAAGAAAGGAAATTTCTGACCAAACCATTTCTGAAAAGATTCCTCTGAAAAACGTTGAACGAAACATTTGGTGGGACTGAAAAAGATTAGTGCGATTCATCTGATCCGCACGAAACATCTGTTCCGTACGAATCATCTGATTCGCACCAAACATTTGATCAGTACTTAACAACTATTTCGTGCGAAACAGTTGTCTCGCACGAAACTCTTTTTGATTGTTTTTCGTGTTTTTCAAAGCTTTGTGATTTTAAGAATTTGTCATATTTTCAGATCTGTGAATTTTTAAAAGGTAATTAGAATTTTAAAACTTTAAACCTTTAAATTTTTCATAAAATAAGAAAATATAATGAGTTCTAACCCGTGGGATTAGAGTTGTTCAAGCTCAAATCAGAAGTCTTCGCAAAGCTCCGCAACATCATGGGTAAAATCTTTGATGCCTCAACATACTGCAATGATCTCTGCAAATCAATGGGCGGTGTTTGCGAATCAAAATTAAAGCATCCAAACTCTGTTAATGAGCGAAAGTGAAACAGGGAGTAATAACCGATCGCCGAAGTTAAATCACATGAACGATTATCCTTCATGGAAAAGTCATTTTCATACGTATGTTCTCGGTCAAAACACAGAATTATGGACGTGTTTTACTACCCCCTACTATGAAGCACATGAAGAAGCTGGATCAAATCCAACCACTTTGGCCAATCTAGTCGAAAGTGACAAGAAAGCTTACAATCTAGAGAAAAAGGCATTTGCTATCCTCACACAAGCTCTGCATAAAGACATTTATCATCAGTTTGTGTATTGTACTACAACGAAAAATTTGTGGGACATTTTGGAAGCAAGAGGTGAAGGTAACACTGCTACCAGGAAGATTCGGCATGATCTGCTCAAGAAAGAGTTTGAAGGTTTCATGTTCATGGAGAACGAAACCTTGAATGATATGACCACTTGGTTTTATCATCTTCTCAGTAAAATGTACTCGTATAAAGTGTTAGGAACACCACAAGAATTGTGATGCGAGTTGCTGATGCTTTACCTCCAAAATGGGGTCAATTTATTGATCTATTAAAAAATACAGGTGTTTTGGACTCAATAAGTATTTATGAATTTGTGAAAAAGCTGGAGAACAAGAATGAAGAAGAACTCCGGAAGGCATAACGAGTCTATGCTCCACAAAACCCTGAGATATACTTTGGAAGTATAAATGCAGGTACAAGCTCAAGTCAGCAACCGAAGCTGCAGACAACGTTTGTGTCAAATGTGAACCCGTTTCTACCCCAACCAGTTCAATAAAGTCAGTCTACAGGTTCGAGTAATTAAGCCTATGGACAGACTTTTGATCCGAAAGCCTTCGTTCCACAGCCAAGGGACTTAGCGCATAAAGCTCCACAGCAAGCTCCTCAACAAGCTTTCTATGGAAGCAACAATCAATCTACAAATCCCAACACTGTCAAACTTGACACGTCAAATCTATCCAAAATCAATGTAGAAGTTGTACAGGAACATGCAGAACTTCTAAATACCATGATCAGTTCATATTGTGGTTTAGTTGCAGGTCAAATAGTGAACATTAATTTGACAAACGAAGACTATGAACAAATTGACCGAGATGAAATGGAGCTGATGGACATCAAGTGGGCATTTGCAAGCGCTATGAGAAGAGCGAAGGATTATACGAGAAGAAGGGGAGAACTAGTTTGGAAAGCAAGAAGGATACAAAATACGGCTTTGACAAAACCGCCGTCACTTGCTTCAACTGCGGAGAAAGAGGTCACTTCAAGCGGGAATGCACAAGACCCAGCAAGGAAGGAAATCACAACCCCTTTCGAAATCAGTCTCAACCATCCAACACAGCACAGTACAACAACGAAAGAAGAATAGTAGCTGTTGGTAACTCTAACAATACCAATCAATCAGGACCTTCAAACACGCATAGAGCTTTGGTAGTTCAATCTGATAAAGGATGCGATTGGTCAGTACAGTTGGGAACTGAGAACAACAGAAGAACTGCATGCTATGCGAAGATCGTGGATCAAATCAAGCATGATCACAACATCAATACTCCAAATAACGATAATACATCTGGGGATGCTGGTAGTTCTGATGAAGAATGTTCAAGTTCAGATGGTTATGGATCTGATTCTAGTGAGAAGAAAGGAAGTGAAGCTGAGGTTGAAAAGTTGCTGAGTGAAGCTGAGATGTTGAAGTCCGAAAAGGTAGACATGACGAGCAATGCAGAAGCTGCAGAAGAAGAGACAGAGACACTCTCTACAGATGGTGCAGCTTTTCCTCATCACACTGCCTTTATGGAAAATGTTGAAGGTTCTTCAAAACAGGGTGTTCTAGGAGGAACTGTAAACAGTCATTGGATTGTTGACAATGGAGCATCAAGGCACATGACGGGCGACTTGCGGCTCCTATATGATGTGAAAAGTATTAGGGGTGGTTATGTTGCTTTTGCTGGTGACAAAGGTGGATACATCACTGGAGAAGGAATGTTCTCCAATGGTGTTGTGAGCTTCGACAAGATCAATTATGTGCGGCAAATTGATCACAATCTTCTTAGCGTTTCTCAAATTTGCGACAAGAAGTTCACGGTACATTTTGATGATGCCGGATGTTATGTGCTGAAGCTTGGATTCAAGATCCCGAAGGAATGGAGTCTCCTGTCGGCTCCAAGAATTAATGATTTGTATATTCTTGATATGAGCCAAGCTATTACAACATCTGCACAGGTCACATGTTTTATCTCCAAAGCCACTGAGAAGGAATCAATCTCCTGGCACAGACGTATGGGACACATTCACCTGAGGAAAATGAACTATTTGGTGAAGAACAATCTAGTGATGGTGTACCAGTGAAGAACTTTCATCTTCAAGATGTTTGTGTATCATGCCAGAAAGGGAAGCAAACAAGAAAGTCATATCCTGTGAATAAGATCAACACTGTGAATATGCCACTGGAACGTCTTCATATGGACCTCTTTGAACCTATGAAATACAAGACAACCTTTGGTGATTCTTATTATCTGGTAGTTACTGATGACTATTCCAGATTTTCATGGGTAAACATGCTGGCACACAAGAGTGAAGTTCCTACTATCCTCAAGAATCTCCTGACTCTGTTAGAAAATTTGTACAATCTGAAGGTAAGGAGAATCAGAAGCGATAATGGCACCGAATTCAAAAATAAAGTTATGGATGAGTACTGTTCCTCAAAGGGTATTCTGCATGAGTACAGTTCTCGATACACTCCACAACAAAATGGCGTCGCTGAGAGGAAAAATAGAACTCTAATTGAAACTGCAAGAACCATGTTAGTAGAATCAGAACTTCCTGTCAGTTTTGGGGAGAAGCTGTTGCTACTGCGTGCTACACGATGAATAGCGTTCTGATGGTGAAGAGACATGGGAAGACATGTTTTGAGTTGTTACATAAAAGGAAACCGGATATTTCTTTCTTAGAACCTTTTGGAGCTCCATGCACTATGATCGACCCACAAGGAAAGTTTGGTCCCAAGGCTATCGAAGGATTCTTTCTTGGATATGCTACTCCAAATTTCCGGGTGTGGAATTTGTCTTTAAAGAAGATTGAAGAATGGGGTGAAGTCAAGGTTCAGAGATATTCAGAAGCTACAAGAGCTTCGGGTGCTCTTTGGATGTTTGATACTATGGGCTATTTGACTCCTTTAATCTTCCAACCTTTGATGATGCAACAGCTGCTGCTCAGATGCTTTTGGAAAGTGATACTGCAGTAGACTCGTCATTAGTTCGACCAATTATTGTTAACCCTCAAGTGTCGACTTCGGTTAAAATCTTGTTCAAAATGAGGAATTCGAAGACGCTGCGGATTATAATGTTTCATCAGAAGACGATGAGTTTCATGATGCAAAATGAAGCTGCCCTGGTGCTGTTCCTGGATTTTCAAATGATACGTCAAATACTCAACCTCAAGGAACGAATGAATGTCAGGTTTCTACAACGTCATCAAATCAAACTCTCGATGTAACTGTTGATCTGAATATCAACCATTTGGATATCAATTCTCGAGTTCCTGATGTGCCAGAAACTCGTATTCATAATATCCATCCTCAGCAGAATATTATTGGAGATGTCCAGAGTGGTGTGCAGACTCGTAATCAGCTGCGAAACGACAGAATGCTGGATTGTATTCGGAAATCAGGGAATCTGGTGGTCTGAATGATTGGTCGTTTGCCTGCTATGTGTGCCAAGTAGAACCAAAATCTTAGAAGGAGGCAATGAAAGAAGACTCTTGGGTTGAAACCATGCAGGAAGAACTTCAGCAGTTTCAAAAGTTAGGCATCTAGAAATTGGTTGACAGGCCTGACAGCTACAAGAAGATTGGTACACGATGGGTGTACAAATGCAAGAAGGATGACCGAGGTGTTGTTGTGAGAAACAAAGCGCGATTGGTTGTTCAAGGTTTTAATCAGGTCGAAGGGATCGATTACAATGAAGTTTATGCACCGGTTGCACGACTTGAGGCCATAAGAATCTTTTTGGCTTGTCCTTCAAGAAGTTCACCGTTTATCAGATGGATGTGAAGAGTGCATTTCTTCATGGTGTGGTAGAAGAGGAAGTATATGTTGAGAAACTGCCAGGTTTTGAAGATCATCTCCATGCTGACAAGGTTTGGCTTCTCAGCAAGGCGTTATATGGTCTTCATCAAGCTCCGAGGGCTTGGTATGAAACATTGTCTACCTATCTGTTGAAGAATGGTTTTCGACGAGGCCTAATCGACTGTACTCTCTTCATCAAAGAACGGGACGAGGATTTGCTGCTAGTACAGGTTTATGTTGATGATATTATATTTGGGTCTACTAACACTCGAATGTGCAAAGAATTCGAACAGGTTAAGCAGGAGAAGTTCGAGATGAGCGCAATGGGAGAAATGACTTTCTTTTTAGGTTTGCAAGTTCAGCAATCAAAGGAAGGGTTTTTTATCCACCAAACCAAGTATGTCGGAGATATTCTCAAGCGATTTCAGATGGATGACTCAAAACCTTTGGGAACTCCATTAGCTCAAAATCATGGGATTACTCCAGACGGAATGGGTGAACATGTAGAACCATCTCTCTATCGTGCTATGATCGGATCTCTCATGTATCTTACTGCTTCAAGACCTGACATAATGTACCCAACATGCCTTCTGGCGCGCTATCAGTCTAGTTCGAAGGTTTCTCATTTGATGGCTGTGAAAAGGATCTTTCGTTATTTGAAGGGACGCCCTTACACTGGTCTATGGTACCCTAAGGATGATAACTTTGATCTGACAGCATTCAGTGATTCTGATCATGGCGGCTGTAAAATAGATGCAAAATCAACAACAGCAGGATGTCAGTTCTTGGGAAATCGCCTAGTCACATGGCAATGCAAAAAGCAGACTTGTGTAGCTACATCAACATGTGAGGCTGAGTATATATCAGCTTCTAGTTGCTGCTCTCAAGTTCTATGGATTCAACAGCAAATGCGCGACTACATTTTTGAATTTCTTACTACTCCAATTTTTGTTGATAATGAAGCTGCTTTGCAGATCACTCGGAATCCTGTACAACATTCAAGAACAAAACACATTGAGATTAAGTATCATTTCATACGTGATTGTTATGAAAAGAGACTTATGGATGTTGTTAAAATCCACACTGATCACCAACGTGCCGACCTTTTTACCAAAGCCTTTGATAAATCACGTTTTGATTATCTACTTTTGGTCAATGGCATCAAGGTGAAACCCGAGTAACTCAACCATGGCTAACTATTTTTGTAAATACTTCTCTAAAAATCTAAAACTACAAAAAGATTTTTAGTTTTATATTTTAGGGGAAGTAAGTTTAAGAAAAGACAAAAATATGTCTTTTTATTTACCTTTTTTGTTTAAGGGGGAGAAAATTCAGAAAAATACAAAAATATTAGAAAAATAAAAAATGAGTTTCTTGGATAAGCTGAAGATGATGAAATTCACCGGTAAATCTGTCAGATATGGTTAAAAGCATAGAAAGAAGATTAATAAGTATCTTTTACTAATGATGTATCGGTAGGCTCACAATCAGACTAAAATGTGCAGGTTGATATAAACCTAACAGACAGAACGCCAACCGAAATTTCGTTTGATAGAGTGCCGAGGTTCTGAGATATGTGGTCTTTATGCTGGCTTATCATCTGGGTATCATAGTTGAATCTTTTGCCGAAAAATAACGGTGGCGCAAGTCTAGAACTTCCATATATCATACATACGTGTACATACTGCATACGACCATCAAATAAGTGATAAAAATATCACATCCCCAAAATAAGTGATAAAATATCACAGCTTTATGCAGGAGCTAAGTTCGTCTCTTTGTCGGTACAATGGTACTAACCTATTCACGGACTTACTCATGTGCCCTGAATGCATATGAAAATCAAGTTCCTCATCAAGAAGTGATTAAATCACAAAGGGCTTGTTTTCAATCAAAAATAAGTGAGTTTCTCACATCATTCATATACGTCAAAACAGATGATAAAGCAGTATACTCACCGGTAAGATTTTCTCTCGTGCATATCTTGATACGGGAATGTGTCATGATGTGGTTGAACACGGCTAGTAAGTATAAATCCATACCTTAATCATATCTCCTAATCATGATTACATCTGATAAGTCTGAGCTTACGTGGACAACAATACCGATAATCATAGTTGAATACTTATCTGTTTAATTTTGAAGTTTAAACCAAATATCGTTTTTGACAAAGATTAAAATGCTAGTATGATTCTTTTACCTTGAAACTCGAAAAAGATTGTAGTTTATCTGCATATTTAGTTTTTAAGTCTAGTTTACTTAGTTGCTTATGTAATTACTTTTTGAAAGTTAGCCAAAGTTGACACTCGAAAGTTTCTACCAAGATACGCGAGAAAACCATCTGTTTGATATCACAACTTCATAAAGTAATATCTTGCAACAAGTAATCCATCAAAGAAATCCAAAATCTGAAATTCGTTTGAGTGTGTGTATCTCATACGAATGAACCAAGTCATTTGATTTGACCTGGTCACTTGTTTTTCTCAAATCTGCTGCTGGAATTCATATGAGTGTGTGTATCTCATTCAGGGAATACTATCATACGAAGATGTTATGACAAGTCTTTAGTGTGTATCCCCTGAGAAATTTGTGTTCTAATTATATTTGTCTATGAGTATAGATTGATACAAAAAGAACATAAACAAAGACCAACAACGAAGAAATCTGACAAGTCAGATGAGGAAACAAGAAAGATTTGAACTTTCTTAGAAGTTCGAAGACCTGATACTCTTATCATTAGATAGCAGATCTATCATGGTAGCAGATCTTCAGGGGGAGTTTGTTGATACTTCAAACCATTCTATGTGAAGACCAAAATCTGAAGACCAAAGACCGAAGACTGAAGACCGAAGACCAAGCAACATCCAAGGGGGAGTTTGTTGATACAGGTTTGTGTCTGTCGCTTGTTCTTAATTACAGTTGTAATTGTACAGTCTTTGCTCAAGTGTCTGTATAGGTTTAGTCGTGTCGAATAGATCGAGATATCCTTCTATCTTGATCTAGTATGACATCTTAGCTTGTCTGTGTTAATCAGTTGCATGAGTGCATACTGATAAGTCTTGTAAACGTCATGTCTACACACGTTCTCCAAGAATCAGGATTCTGTGCGAGTCAGAGGATTTGTATGAATCAAGTATTTTATGCGAATCACAGGATTTGTACGAATCAGTCTCAAGTAACAAGTGAGTTACTTGTTTCGTACGAAATGAAGTATTTCGTACGAAACAACTATTCCGTACCAATTCTTTTGGAGATGTGTCTCGTGTGAAATATTGTGTTCAGTATGTCTAGACTCGTATTTCGTACGAAACAAGATAGACACTATATAAGTAGACATGTAGCTCTTAGTTGGTGTGGCCTGGTTAGCTAGTTGGTCAGCCCAGAGAGCTTGTTACCCTTTGAGTTGGTTATCTCTGAAGACAAAGACACAAAAACACAACAAGTTTGTTTGAGTCATACAAGCATTGTGTGTATATGTTTGTACTTGTTCTCAATCATTAATCAAGATAGTGAATCGTTGGTTACCCCGTGTTCTTTACTTTGCTTTGGTTGCATGCGCACTTGGATTCCGCACTTGTGTGTGTGTCATATGAACAAGGAACTGGCTTAACACTATCCACATGTGGACCTACAAAAAGCACAATCTTCAAGATGGGTAAGGCACGTCATTACAAGACCTCAAGCTCATGCAGTAGATGATGGGGAGTAGAAACAACTAATCAAGTGTATGACGTTTGCACAAATTGTAATGAATTGGGTCATACGACGGATGTTTGTTTGGTAGGTGTGGTCGAAGGTCAAGTAGAAGAGGTGAATGCTATTCAAGGGGGTGGTCGTAATTTTAACATGAACTCAAACACATACCACCCCGGGTTAAGGAACCATCCTAATTTTCGTTATGGGAACCCGCAAACCAAGCCAACCCAAATTTCCAAGGAGCTCAAGGAAATTTCGTTCCACGCAAACAATACAATCAAGGTAATTTTAGAGGTGGGAATAGTCAAGGCTACTAAGGGCAATTTCAACAATCGAGTGGTCAAAGTGGCACTACAGGTCAAACTTCATCAAGTGGGAATGAAGTTATGGATATGCTCTGTATGATGCAACAAGATATGCAAAGGAGAAATCAACTTGTAGAAGTTCAGATGCAAAAGGATGAGGTCCGTGACAAAAGCATTCAAACATTGTCCACTCAAATGGGTCAACTTGCAACCGAGGTGGCAGAGTTGAAAAAAGGTAAAGGTCAACTTCCTAGCGACACTAAGGTAAATCCTTCTCATAGTTCTTCAGGTAATATTCCTATTAACCATGTTAGTGTCTTAAGAAGTGGAAAAGAATTTAAGGCAAACTTGTCGCCGAGTTTGGTTGATGGGATGGTTGAAGATATTACGGGAAATGAAAGTGATGAGGTGAAGTCTCACCTTCAATTGTGTCTAAGGACCCTAACGTTGAAAAGGTAATTCAAAAATCGGGGTTGGGTGAAATTTTAAAAGACAAAAATGAGGAAGGGGGACCAAGTCAAGTCCCATTTCCATCGGCTTAGTTGACCCGGGTAGAAAAAAATTATTTCAACAAGGGGTCCTCCAAAAGAAGAATTGTGGGATGTTTTCAAGCAAGTCAAAGTAAACCTCCACTTACTCGACGCAATTTAACAAGTACGGTTATGCAAAATTTTTAAAAGAATTATGCACATAAAGTGGCAACAAAAGAAAAAAAATTGCCTAAGTGGGTTGACATGATCGGACAGGTAAGTGCAGTGCTTAAAGGGGATCTTCCTCCCAAACTCAAAGATCCGGAAAAAATGAATAAATATTCAAGTAGGAAATTTTCAAATGTCAAAGGCGTTGTTAGATCTTAGAGCCGGAGTAAGTATGTTACCGGGGGGCTTATACGACCAATATGATTTTGGTCAATTAGCACGGTTGAGACAATGGTGGTTTTAGCCGATTTGTTTCATAAGCTACCCTGAGGGATGGTACAAGATGTCATAGTAAAGGTTGATGAGTTTTATTATCCGGTAGACTTTTTGGTCTTCGATTACTCATCCGCGGACCTAAAACAACAACAAAATGTTATTTGGGTCGGCAATTTTTGAGCACTGCTCCTGCCGTGATTGATTGTCGATTTGGTACGGTTGACATGACATTCGGCAATAGAAAAATGGGATTGACTGTTTTTACTAACACTTCTAACTCTGTTGGTGTTGATGAGTTTTTATGGCAGATTTAGTTGACAGATGCGAACCCCACGAGTATGATGAGGATTGTGTAGATGTTTGTGTTTGTGATTTATCTGAGCAGGTACACACGTGTGCACTGAGGATTGAGGAGAAAGAGCAAGATGCTATGGCGGTTAAGGAGGGTCGACCACCATGGACCCATCAGTTCGAGAGTTTACGGTGGAGATTAATTTGGGGACGAAGCCATCATTAGAGGAGCCACCGAAGTTGGAGTTCGAAGACTTGCCAAGCTATTTAAAGTATGCACTTTTAGGGGATAATGACAATTTACCGGTCATTATTGCCTCTAACTTGGAGAAGGAGGCTTAAGAGCAAGAATGTTGAAGGTGTTGAAAGCAAATAAGGCGGCTATTGGGTGGGTGATTGACGATTTGAAAGGAATTAGTCCATCAATTGTCATCACAAAATCATCATGACCGAGGATGTGAAACCAACTAGAGAGGCTCAAAGGAGATTGAACCCGAACCTACGAGACGTGGTAAAAAAGGAGTTAATTAAGTGGTTGGACGCAGGTATAATCTATCCGATTTCATATAGTGCTTGGGTAAGTCCTACCCTAGTGGTGCCTAAAATGGCCAGCATTCAAGTAATTAAAGATGAAAATGGTGAACAAGTCTGCGGTCACCGGGTGGTATGTTTGTATCGATTACCACCATTTTCCATTACCTTTCATTGACCAAATTATTGAAAAATTATCGGGTCAAAAATATTAGTGCTTCTTAGATGGGTATTCGTGGTATAACCAAATTGACATTCACCCGGATGACCAACACAAGACGACTTTTACTTGTCCGTATGGCACTTTTGCTTTTCGGCGAATGCCATTCGGTTTGTGTAATGCCCCAACGACTTTCTAATGATGTATGATGAGTATTTTCTCGGACATGGTTGGGGAGTCACTTGAGGTAGCCATGGATGATTTCTCCATTTTTGGCAAAAGTTTTGAGTCTTGTCTCGACGAGTTGGAAAAAAAGTTTAAAAATGTGTGTCGAGAAAAACTTGGTGCTAAGTTGGGAGAATAGTCACTTCATGGTCCAAGAGGGTATTGTGTTGGGTCATGTCATTTCAGAAAGGGGGATGGAGGTAGATAAGGCAAAAATTCGGGTAATATCATCTTTGCCTCCACCTAAAAATGTTAAAGGGGTAAGATCATTTTTGGGACATGCGGGATTTTATCGGCTATTTATTAAAAATTTTAGTGTTATTACTAAATCTTTATATAATCTGTTATTAAAATATGTACCTTTCGATTTTACTAAAGAATGCTTGCAATCGCCGGATTGGTCAAAGCCGTTTGAGATCATGTGTGATGCGAGTGACACGACTATCGGAGCAGTTTTAGGTTAAAGAGTTGATAAAAAGCCAGTGGCAATTTACTATGCAAGCAAGACATTGTCCGAGGCACAACTGAATTACACCACAACCGAAAAGGAGTTGTTAGCAGTGGTGTATGCCTTGGACAAATTTCGGCCGTACATATGGGGAAGCAAGGTGATTGTGTATTCGGACCATAGTGCGGTTCGTTATCTGATGGAGAAGAAAGATGCAAAGCCTCATTTGATTCGTTGGGTGCTTTTGTTGCAAGAGTTCGATTTGGAAATTCGGGATAAGAATGGAAGAGACAATGTAGTGGCATATCATTTATCTCGAATTCCATTGGAAGGGGTCGATGATGTTAGTGAAATCAATGAACGATTTCCTGATAAACAACTGTTGGTCGTGTCTACTTTTGTTACACCGTGGTACACCCATTACGTAAATTATTTGGCTATGGGTGCTATTCCTAGTCATTGGAGGAAGAAAAGGAGACAACGGTTTATGGTTCAAGTTAAACAATATATATGGGATGAACTGGACCTTTTTAAAATTGGGCCCACCAAGTGATTCGAAGATGCGTGCCTGAGACAGAGGTGTTAGAAATCTTGACCCATGCTCATTCATCTGCTTGTGGGGGTCACTTTAGTGGTCACAAGACATGATATCGGGTACTTACGTGTGGGTTGATACGTGGTTGAAAACCGATGATGAATCGTATTTAAGTTTATGTTTTTTACATGACTTTTGGTTTCGAATGGCCTACTTTTGATTAGAATTGTGTTTTGCAGGACTAACGAAGTTTAAGGAGCTATTCGGGAGCGTTTCGGAGAATCGGGACGAATACCGGATCAACCGGGAGCGAAAAATGGGAAAACGGAAAAACGCAGTTTAGGGAGGCCGTCGCCAACGCCCATATGGACCGTCGTCGACGCCCCCCCCAAATAACCCCGTCGGCAAAGTTTTGTCGTAGACAGTGGATTAAGGCGTCGGAGGAATACACGAGGTTCTAGAGGCCGTCAGCGACGCCTCTCCTGTTATGTTGTCGCTGAAATTCAATTTGAACAGGTTTTAAAGTTAGTGTTGACCCATTTGTGAGGAGTTATGGGATTTTGAACATAAAAGAGCCATCTTGGAGCCAAGAACATCATCACCTTCAATTCCAATCCATCTTGTTCATCCATCTTCAACCGAATCAATCATCCATCATTCCTAACCCTAATCTATCATCATCATCTTCACAAATCCATCAATCCTTCCACCATAATCATCCAATCCAAACCCTAATCCTCACCATCACCACCGTCAAAGCTCGAGATGTTCGGTGTTTGAGTTTCAATCTTCCATTGATCAAGTTCCGTCCACCATGTGCGGCTAATTTCCGAAGGTTTCACCCCGGTGTAGGTTTTGTAAGTCCAAGGGTTTAACATTGTTTTGGGTTTTGATTTGTGACAAATTGCAATTTGATTTGAAAACTTATGATAATTGTCTCGCATTGGTATTGTATTTGTGAATTGTCGAATGAGTTATGAAATTTGACTTTGCAAAATGTGTATGTGCGATTGTGCCTTATCTAGTTTAGAGTTTACATGTTCTTGGTAATGAAGTGTATCATAGTCCATTGTCTATGATGTTGATAGCTTTTGACACCTAAACCACGCAATACTAAATTCGATGATCATTGTTTGCAATTGAGTTAAAACCAAAACGTGTAGAAACTTTAGGAGTTGCATTACCGAATAGGTGTGAACCTTGTTCTAAAACTATTGTTCTCATCAAGTTAATTAAAGTTTTCTTACAATCAATTGAGTTTCCAAAGTTAGTAGAGTAGACACAAATTCGTCGGACCATTCCGACATTCTTTCAAACCAATAAACCAAATTAAACAATTTAAGTAGCAAGCTTCATAAAGTGACAATTGTATTTAAAATCAATCACATCCAACCACAAACCACAAACTCTTCGTGGTTCGACCCCTTACTACCACGAACGCATTTTAAGGGTAATTTGGGTATATAAATATTATCTTTGACTGGGGCGTGACACTCCGATCAAATTTTGGCACCGTTGCCGGGGAGTTCGTGTGCTTTGTGTTTGGAATTGTTTGATTTTGTGATTAACTGTTTAAAGTGCTTGTTTCTTTACATCGTCTTTGCTTTTGTGTTACGCGGGTGTGTTACTTGTGCAGGATACATGTAGTGCATGCATACACGAAATTCCGGGAGGACATCACAGTTAGTGTTCGAACAAGAAACCGAGCGGGTCTTGAGAAGAAATTTAGCCAGTCGGTTAGAGGCAACTCTTGCTTCTAATCCCCTCAACACCAATTCACCATCTGCACATCCTTTGGACCCATTCCAAATGAATCCTCAAAATTCCAACCAACCCAACAACCAAAACCAATATCATGACTACCTACCTCAAAACCAAAATGCCCAAAACCATCAATCGGGTAGTGGTCACAACTCTAGACCACCAACACCACCATTCCAAAACCGTAACCGAAACCTAAGCAATCGCCAAAGCACACCTCCACCTTCAAACCAAAACCAGCAAAACCCGATACCACCCAACATCAACAACCGAAACTTTAACGCCAACCGTGGGGTTAACAATAGTCGTGGCAATCCCACGAATGAAGCTCAGTTCCTGGACCTTTACGAGTTGAGGAACAATATTCCGGATGATGCACCATACCGTGTTCCCGGTTATTAATCACCGATCACATGAGCATCCACTCGGAATACTCAGACGATGGGGGGAATCATGATGATAGATTTGGAGATGATGAATGGGGGGATAATAATATGGGAAACTTCTACAATGCATGGGGGTTTGAGTATGACTATTTTGGTTATCAAAATGCCAATTTCGTAAGGAATGATGGCGATTATGGGAGAAACGGCTATGGAAACAACCGTCAACCACGTAACCACAATCAACGGAACCGGGATGACGTAGTTATAACAATAATCATAATGTTAACCGTAACCGGATTCCACAATTCGTGGGAGGCGGTAACCAAGGGGGTGATAGAGGTGGTGATAGAAGAGGTAATAATCGGCTGATGAATCAAGAAGTTAATGGTCTGCGTCGTCCACAACAACAAGGCCCGTGAGATGTTAATGGGCGATTTAGACCGGTGGTCGCCGAAAATAACTCACCAATTATTCCTACACCTCGAGGGAGAAGGTCATTCTAGTGCAAACCCAATTACATCAACATCTTACCTCATTTCAATGGTAGGACTAATGATGAATCATACACTCATTTGGCGGAATTTTCGGCTATATGTGGCACGATCGAGTGCCACAATTTTGAGATTGAGGAGGTGAAGCTTAGGCTATTTCAGTTTTCGTTGAAGGACAAGGCGAAACAGTTGTCCTCATGCTTCCGAAAAATAGTATTCACACTTGGGCGGAGATGCAACAAGTGTTTTTGGATGAATACTACTCGATCGCGAAAACTGATGATGTGAGAGACGAAATTCGGTTGTTTCGACAATTTTCGGGTGAATTGTTACATGAGGCACTTGCTCGTTTCAAGGAGTTGGTTCGAAAATGCCCTCACCATCAAATTCCTAGATGGGAATTGTTAAAGTGTTTGTACGGGGATTAGATGCGGAAGATCATAAGTACTTGCAATCGGCAGGTAATGGTACGTTGTTGAATAACCACGAGAAAGATGATTGGGAATTCTTAGATGCAGAAGATCATAAGTCTCTTTGATTTATAAGCATGTTAAGTATTTTGTAGGTGGAGATTTGATTTTTATACAAGCTTATTGTCGCACAATCATGCACTTGCATTGAGTGTTCTAGCACAATCTTGCTAGTACCTTTTTGTCACCGAGAGGAGAGTCATTGTGAGGGGTGTGTCATGTGGTATGATGGTAGATTATCTAAAGGACAACATATTTTTGTTTGGTTTACACTTTGATCACTTGTAAGTTGGGAATGGTTTTGATGTGTTGCTTGGGGCAAGCAACGGTTAAGTGTGGGGAAGTGACGGGTGGTCCATAGGACAACCTCAAGTGCTATAAAAGGATTAATATTCCGCACTTAATTTGGTTAATTATTGGAATGTGATGACTATTTTGTGAATGGCTTTGCAGGTACTAAAGAGCATAAATAAGTGGTTTAAATGTGCTTTGATGGGAGCTCGTACTTGGCAACGTGAAGATGGAGAAAGAGAGAATTGATAAGAGAACAAGAGGAGAGAAAATAGGATCCACCGTAGGCTACGACAGGCGCCGTAGCATATGGTGGTGACTGAGTTCTTGTTACGCCGTAATCTAGAAGTGAGGCACCGTAAGGAGATGATTACCACCGTAGGCTACGTAGGCACCGTAACTGCCCATTAAAAACGTTTTTCAAGTGTCTTTTGGAATGGCTAATCATTTGAGACGTTTCTAAGCAGTTGGAGGGCAAATTTGGGTGTTCTTGGTTCAAGATAATTTATAAACATTTGTTTTGTGTTTTTGATTCGTATGAACATGGAACTTGATGGTATGATGATTTGCAGGACTATTAGTGGCTAAACTCATCGTGATCATCCTAGGTTGAAGGTTTGTCTAAGACATTTGTGTTTTATCCGTACTTCTAGAATAATTGACTTGCAACGTTTCTTGTTTATTATGGTGTGTGAATGTTTGTTTGTAAGTTGTTAATTGATGTTCTGACCTTAGCCTAAATCGTACGTTCTTGGTGTCGTTGACAATCGAGATATAACGGGAGGGACTAGGGTTGGATATTGGTTAATCGGTCATCGGGTAACAACCTCGCATTTTATATTCCGAGTACTTAGTTCCCTTTCATCACGAACAAATAATCATACATGAATCATGTCTATGTGATTCTTTCTAGTTGGATTTAACAAGAATGTCAATTGAAACTGGAAACCTAGGATTGTTACTTTCTCCTAATCTGTTTTAATATTTGCAACTTACTCAGTTAATCTTAGTTTTAAAACCAAACAATCAAAATCTTGAATTCACTTTTCTTGCATTTTAGATAATTTAGTCATTTTAGCTAAATATTTAGATAACACATATTCCACAAGCTCCCTGTGTTCGATACCCATTTACTGCTAACTATTAGTAGTATTTGGAATAAATTTGCTTGAGACTACGATCTTACGTCAGTACACGGCTAGGCAAACCACCACAAGCAGGTATCTTTTCCCTGGCCCAATAGAAATGTGTTTATGGCTTAAGGAACCTTTACGAATTACTTGAACAACTATAAAATTTGAAACAGAGTTTGTTCAGCCATCTCTTAAAAAATGAAATATCAATGTTATTCACTATATCGATTTGATATGTAACATAGGCATATTATAAGATAGTGGTGTAATATGTTCAGGTCACAGTGAAAGAAAAACTATTAAATTAAAATAAATATCTTTAAAAGAGGAAAAATAAGTAATATTTGTATGTAAATGTAAATTAAGTTTTCGAACCGCCATAGCTGATGACAAAAAACTTCAGATGAAGGACTTCATCGAAAACTACAAACAACAAAATCGAAAATCAGACGACTAAAGATCAGACGACTCAAGTATTATGAAGCATCAATCATCTAATGCGCAAAGCTTACAACCAAAGTTGTGAAAACAATTATTACATAAAAACACATGATTTATAGGGAAAATTATATTAGTACACGTGGAGTATCACTAGTAATGGAACACCTATGTGTAAGCCTTCTAGAAGCTGATGAAGTGAGCACAAGTTGACAATTTGTGCATAAACATCAAAGGGATAAACTTCATGTTAACCACTAGTCATCAGGATCAATAAACAATTGTTTAGTGATCCATGAACTTTCATTATAAATAGCAATACAATTGAAGAAGGAAGGAAACTGATTTGAACAAGAGCATTTAAACAGTTCAAAATCTTTTCTCTTATCCATCAATTATAAACATAACTATTTCATCTGGGTGGGATTTTTGTGTAATTTAACTAACAAACATCTTTATTATTCATTTTTGTAAAACACTTTACAATTTGAGTAAGACACAAAAATTCTAACTCCAAGGCTATTTCGTATTGATTTCTAACTTCGTATAAAAATCAGTTGAATTGTTTTATTGAAATCACTAATCGCTTTATTCATCATCTGATGAATCTGGGATCAACAAGTTGGTTGTAGAGCCCATAAAAACTCCACAATTATGTGTGCTTAGGTGGGTGTAGTACTAGGATGGGTGACCTTATGAGAAGTCTCCACCAAGGCAACCAAAAACAAATCCGTGAGCTTTCGGATGGGCAACCCATCGGGGGCAAAGTGGAGCATATTGGTGATACGAGGAGCAAGATATTACAAATGGTATTAGAGTCACTCCTAAGCCGTTCAGGATGATGAGGCAAATCTGATCGAGGTTGATTCGAAAAAGATTAACAAGGACCAGTGATACACCTTAAGAAAATCCCACATCGAACGTGGACAGGAGAGATTATTGGTTTATAAAGAATGCCTTGCCTCTTAAATTATCATCGCGTTTTCGGCTTAGTTGGCTGTGGAGCACATGAAAATTCCACAGTTAAGTGTGCTTAGGTGGGATTAGTTCTTGGATGGGGACCTCTTGGGAAGTCTCCATTGGAGCAAACAAAAATTAATCCATGAGCTTCTGGATAGGCAACCCATCGGGGGAAAGTTGAGCAATATTGGTGATACGAAGAGCAAGATATTATAATGTTGTGCTAGCTGAGATTGCATAAAGAATCCTTGAATGATTGAGAAAAGGGGGAATTGTTGATACGGTTGAGCTTCAGGCACCGTTGCATCAAGATTTGCTCAAACATTGTGACGTGGTTCAAATTGTAAAGCTATATACGCATAGTACACGAAACATCAAAAAATCCACAAAAATTTCTAAGTGTTGAAGGGTGAGGGAAAATATGAAGTTCAATGTGGAAGGTTAAAACGAATCGATGATTGGTAGGATTTCCACCCTTAATATTTAGTTTATTAAGATTCATTTCCCTATATGAAGCTTGATTTCACTTGAAGCTTTGTTTCACTTAATTTCAAAATATAACTGGATTGAGGGTCTCGGAGATCCAAAACCACCGCATCATGGTGCAGTTGACGGTGGTTCTGAGATGGTTGAACAATTTTGCATTCAACCTTGCTATGGTGTTCCCGCCATCACCCTAAGATCATCGCCATCATCACCAACATTATAGAGCAATGACATCACCATCGCCATCACCACCCGCCTTTACCAAGACTAGTATCATACTACATTAGTTATTTTGATTATACATAACTATTCACTTATATGTAAATATAGAATTGTTATTTTGATACTATGTGGTTTGTTGACCTTTTAATATGTATAATTATGCAAGTAACTATGTTTCATGATATTTATAGTTATAGACAACTCTATTTTGACATTCATAGTCTTTGATCATCAAAAGATGGTTTAAATATATGATCACAGTTTAATGTGTATATATATATATATATGGTAAGGTTCATTTGTGAGCAACCCCCTTGATAGTGAACTGTGTGAACTAATCCTATATATATATATATATGGTAAGGTTCATTTGTGAGCAACCCCCTTGATAGTGAACTGTGTGAACTAATCCTAGCCCTTGATTATAACTACACAAGTGTAACTTGGATATGATGATGAAAATACATTAGTGTATTTTATGATTTGATGATGTAAATCAATGGCCAGGATTTGTTCACTCAGTTCACAAATACATTAGTGTTAACTCTAGAATCCCACCACATATATATATATATATATATATATATGATCACAGTTTGTTGATCACATATCGATCATTGTCACACATCGATTTTAGGTGGGCCCGGTTGGTGGGTTTATGCGTGACTATTGAGAACAATTACACAAGTATGCAGTGGAAGATAGGATTAAATGTAATAATATGAATGTTCAAATTAATTAAATAAAACTAATAAGTGTTTGATACAATGCCTACAAGTAGGATCCAAACTAAAAGTGAGCTCAAGGACATCATAAGCCTTTAAGTAGAGGAGTTGCAAATTACTAAGCTTTCCTTTGACCAAGCCATTCCACCCTATATTCAGGGTTCGTTACCTACGTTTTAATCTTTGGAAAATACGCCAGCTTTCACCGATAAATAAAATTAACCGACTCGTTTTAAAAATCATTTTCATAAATCATTTGATACTTATTATGATAACCCGTGGGTTAATCATTTAGTATTCTTTTAGGATAGATTTCTTGTCTCTAGTTTTATATGCTTGTCAATACAGCTGGGTACCATATATCTATGTCGGTATGTGATGATGGTACCCACCACCTTTAATACAACGTCTTATAGGAGTATGCATACTACCATGTGCGTATTTTATATGGCCATTCCTAATTGATAAGTCGGGACACCCGGACACAATACCATTACTCCCAATGTTTAATGTTATCCAAGCAATTCGGATTAAACTGGATTCTAAGCATTTTCCCTTTTATATAATACACGCTCTGACCGGCTAATGTCGTATCATAAGTTTTCAAATAAAACTAGACTAAGAGTATTTACCTTTGTTTAGAAAATATTTTGTTTAAATAAGTTCTTTGAAGCAAAGCTATATTTCAAGTTGTATATCCTAGGCACGATTATCTAGAATGCTCTATAGTCTAGAATGAAACAGATATAAATGTTCGTTAGAATGTTCACGAGTCATTTCGTAAATTGCATTACTTGACTCGCTACTTAGAATATTGTTCGGTTTTGCTAGATTAAGCGTTGACCGGTTAGAATGTGGTTTATACACTTCCCAGTGCGAAGCCTTATTGGGTATGGGTTATTTAACCAAACATTCTGATTTGGATGATTTTAAGAGATTAAACCCATTTTGACTAGTTTATATTATATATATATATATATATATTATATATATATATATATATATTAAATTAGTCATTTACATAAACGCGACATCGGATGGCCGTATGGGTCTATGACAAGTCCATGATGTCAAAACATATTTTCAAATGTTATATAATCAGTTTCAAGGGCAAATTATATGCCTCATGGGTTTTAAACCATTTCTACGCCAAAAGGCGGTTTTTGACATTTTTAAAAGTATACATAATGGACATGTTGATTTACGCTTTAAATAGTATGACCATAAGGTGTAATTTCAGAGCGTTATCCCTGTAATATTATGGTCACAAAACATGCCTTGATTGGCTTTCAAAGTAGATCAAACGGGTCAGAATTGAAAGTCAAAGCAAAAGTCAAACTACTTGACTTTCGATATAGAATTGAGATCTACACTGAGTGTGATGAGTTGAGCATGTCAAAATATGTTATATTCGTCCATACAAACTTATATGATGTCAAAACATTTGGTTTTGATAGCTTAAAGTTCAATTAGTGTAAAATGCATATTTACTAGTTTTGACTTTTTAAATATAACAAGCTTGACTTATCGTTTTGCCTATAAATCGTGATTGTCAAAAGGTATGATCGCAAAGGAATCACACCAACATTATTACAATCATGTGAGAAAGTTTGATTTGAACTTTGACTTGACCATAGTGGTCTGAACTGAAAGTCAAATTGTTTGACTTTGAGTTGAATACTAGCTAAATTAATGAAATTGAGCAAAGGAGGAAAACTTACTGGACTTGAGGACTTCTAAGAAGGATTGAAAGTTGCCCCTAAACTCTAGAGAAGCTTATTATCAGATTTAGAAGTGAATTTGAAGGTGCGAGTTTGAATGCACACCATGATCACCTATTTATACTAACCCAAAATCTCCTTAATAATGCCAAGTGTGACCAAGGGCTTTAGGAGAAGGCTTAATGTCATTTTAGGTGTCACAAGGAGAAGAGAAGGTGGCAAAAACTGAAGCTTGGTGGCAAGGAAATAGGCTGCAGCTGCCATCTACTACTTTGCTGTCTACACACCTCTTGTGGATCATAAGAGGTGAGCCTTACGATACGTAAGGGGTTTCACTACCTTCAACTTTTTAGCCTCCCTTGTAGACCGTAAGGGATACCCTTCGTGGTCCGTAAGGGACCATCAAGAGTTGAACCTTTGGATTTTTCTATTTTTTTGTCCCAGACTTTGTTTCTATCCCCTTTTTGACATATTTGGTCCCTTTCCTTCTACAAATCGGAATTAAACGTAGACTTGGGATACATGTCGCGTTATGATTTGATATATATACGGGATGTTACATCCTCACTCCCTTAATAGAAATCTCATCCTCAAGATTTAATTCAAATAAATAGGGGTACTTTTAACTCATGTTCGCCTCAACTTCCCACATGTATTCTGGGCCATGACGGGAATCCCATTTTACTTTCACGATGGGGATCTTTTTCCTTCAGAGCTTTTTAACATGTCGATCCTCAATCGATAAAGGTTTCTTAATGAATCTCAAGTTTTCATCGATTTACACATCATGATGTGGCATTGCTAGTGATTCATCAGCTAGATTTTCTTTAGATTTGATACGTGAAATACATCGTGTGTCCCACTTGGTTCCTTGGGTAGCTTATGCTAATAAGCTACAGAACCGACTCTTCAATTATCTCAAACGATCCTATATATCTTAGGCTTAACTTGCCTTTCTTTCCAAATCTCATCACACTTTTCAAGGGTGATACTTTTAGCATAACTTCGTCTCCAATTTGAAATTCAAGAGGTTTTCTTCTCTTGTCTATATAGCTCTTTTGTCTGTCACGAGTTGCCTTGAGTCTATCATGGATTTGTGCTATCTTATCTGTGGTTTCCAGGACTATCTCTGGTCCTGATAATTGATTCTCTCGAACTTCTAACCAACAGATAGGCATTCTACACTTTCTTCCATATAAAACCTCGAATGGAGCGGCTTTTATACTAGTGTGACAGTTGTTGTTGTAGGAAAATTCAATTAGGGGTAGGTGATCATCCCAACTACCACCTATATCAATCACGCATGCTCTCCCATGTCTTCCAAAGTCTGAATAGTACGCTCCCTCATACCATCGGTCTAAGAATGGTAAGCCGTACTGAAATTTAAGCAAGTGCCTAAGGCTTGTTGGAAACTTTCAAAAAATGAGATTTGTACCACGTATCACGATCGAACACTATTGACAATGGTACTCCATGTAGAGACACTAATATTTTAACATCCAATTTGACAAATTTATATGAACTACACGTTTCTTTAATTGGCAGAAAATGGGCTGACTTAGTCCGTCTATCGACGGTAACCCAAATAGTATCGTTGCCACGACTTGTTCTAGGTAACTTGGTAATTAGATCCACATTACATTTCCATTTCCCATTTCTAGATGGGTATTTCTAACTGTCGTAGCAAACCTGACAGTTTCTGGTGTTCAACTTTCACTTGCGAAAACGTCAGACATTTGGCTACATAGGTGGTAATAAACTTTTTCATGCTTATCCGCCAATAGTTCTTTTTGAGATCTTGGTACATCTTGTCTCCGCCCAGATGTACATAATATCTTGAATTATGTGATTCTTTTAGAATCAATTCTTTGAGTCCTCCAAAGACGGGACCCATATTCTGTTATCAGAAAATCCATCGTTACCAGGTGTCAACTTTTCGACAGTCCCACCTAGTTCTTCTTTTGGAACATTCGCGTCTAACAAAGCTTGCTTTAGAGCATCTATTGTTTCTCATTCAAGCTAGTTCGTAGCTCAATTCTTTTAGCATGCACCTAATTGGCTTTATCCTTTCTTTCCTGGCTTAAGGCATCAGCAACAATATTTGCCTTGCTAGGATGATAATGAATCTCACATTCTAATAATTTAAGGTTTCCATCCAACGGCGTTAGCGCATATTTAAATCTTTCTGATTAAATGTCTGTTGAAGGCTTTTATAGTCAGTGTATATGATATATTTTGTGCCATACAAATAATGTCTCCATAATTTCAAAGCAAACATCACTGCACCCAATTATAAATCTGAGTGGTGTAATTCTTTGGGGTTACTTTGTGAAATATTAACCAAGTTTTAAAAGTGTTCTAATTAGGTCACTCAAGTTTCAAAAATGTTCCAATCAGGTCACTCAACATTAATTTTTCATTAAAATTAAGGGTTTTTCATCCATTTCATAGGTAATCATGGTGAAGTGGATTTTTGTTTCTTTTTTCCATTTTATTTGATGCTAATGTCGAGTGATGACGTGGATTTTAACTTGTTTTTAAAATTTTAATGTTATCAAAGTGTTTTTATTGTTAATAAATATAATTTCATATAATAAAATAATTCGACTCCAGCATCTTATGCTCCATTTTTTTCTTGACACACGGAAAAAAGGACATGGCTCGATTTGAATGTTAAGTTATCTAATTGGACACAAAAATGATACGAGTGACGTAATTAGAACACTTTTAAAACTTGGTTTCTATTCTGTGACATTTTCCCATCTTTTCATGCACTTTAAGTTGTTGTGATGCATAGGCAATCGCTTTACCTCTTTGCATTAATACGCAACCTAGTCCTGTGTGCCACGCATCACAATACATAACGAAGTCATCAACTCCTTCTAGTAGTGACAACATTGGAGCATTACTCAGTTTCTGCTTCAGAATCTCAAAGGATTCTTTTTTCTTGAGACCCCAATCAAAATTTACATTCTTCCGAGTTAGTGTAGTTAGGGGTGTAGCTATTCTACAAACTGCGAATCCCAAGAAACTGCGAATCTCAGAGGGTGTTTTGGGTACTTCCCAATTCATGATAACCTCAATCTTAGCGGGATTTACCACACTTGGACTTCTCTGAGCCAGAACTCACACTTAGAGAACTTTGCATAAATCTTTTCTTGCTTTGGCAATCCTGGTACACATCTCAAGTGTATATCATGATCTTCTTTACTGCGTGAATAATAAGTATGTCGTCTATGAAGACAATGAAAAACTATCCAGATTTGGTTTATAGACTCTGTTCATGAGATCCATTGTCACACCCCGGATTTCCAACCCAAATCCATACATCGGTGGGCTCGGGTGGGGAGTATCGTGACGTCAGTTGATAACATCATAGTCAATTAAACACAGCACAGCGGAAGTTTTGGAGTAAAATTACTACTACAAAACAAATGTTCGAAATAAAATAATATACAAGCTCGTAATAGAAGATCCACAGGCGGATCATTAAAATAAACAAGAAAGAATACAAGACAGACTTTAGGGCAGATCTAAGGATTTGCAAGATCTTCTTATTCACTACCGAGCAGCTTCCAGCCTATTTCATATTGTACCTGCAATTACCTTTGGACGATACGTCAGCTTACGCTGGTAAATACACCTAACTGACTCATTTTGAAAACTTAAAAAAAATGATTTTAAGTGCAAAAAGGCACAAAATCTTTTATTAACTTGGGAAAGTTGATTTTATAACCTTGTATCAGATTCACATGTTTGTCAATACATACAGGGCCCAGTACAGAAACCGAGACATGATTAAATACACACCACTTACGAACTCACGAAGGAGTTATCCCCAACGTCTTGGGTAATTTGCATATGAGCGTCTGTCAGGTGTCTGCCTACACGCGGCGCTAAGGTCGTGGCCAATAACTAATGTATTGAGCCGAGATATCCAGGACACGGTAATCTAACCCCGTGTGTTTAAGTATCAAACAAAACTTATTAAAACGGAATATGCGGGTTTACTAGCCACAAACGGGCATTCCATTGACTCCATTTCGGACCAAGCGGTAATAATTTACCGTATCCCAAGCCCATATAGGGAAAATAAGTCGAGAGTATTTACCTGAGCTAGTCTTCTTCTTTTATTTTTAAATAACTCAGCCGTATACAAAAGTACCAAGTGTAGATAGCATTTACCGGCAAGGCTCTATTCTCGATTATGGCATAAGCTAGCCAATTAAATACTAACGGTCTTATAAACCAAATAGTGTACATGATCATTACGTATAACGCTTGATTAAATGATGATCGGATAGAATGTAGTTTAAACCCGACAAGTACTTTAAGTTGCGTTATATGGGTAAACTATAACCATTCTGGATTTTGAGATTAAAATGATAAGGTTAAACCCGTTTCGGTTAAGTTCCGTAAACTAGCTACGTATAACCAACCGTACGCTTATAAGCGAAAATGGGTAACCGGATAAGTCATGGACAAGTTCTATATGCCATTATATTTTAAATAAGTTAAGATATCAGTAGGATATCAACTTGTATGCCCGTTAAGGTTTTACAACGAAATTATGACTTATAAGGGCATTTCAGTAATTATATACAGTATAAAAGGAACTTTAAATATATTTTAAGTTTATAGTCATAAGTATTCTGAAAATTTAATTTAATTATGATATAATATCAGTTGGATGTCGATCATATGTGTAAATTATCTTTTATGATCAAACTATGCACCGAAGGGGCATTTTGGTCAGTTTACACATAGTTTTAAATTATTTGGGATTCTGAGTTTATAATATGTACCTACTGTAAATATGTTTAAAATAAGTTTTAAAATTATTAGGTATCAAGTTTTGGTCAATAATATGGTTTAAAACCATATTATGCGCCGAAACGACACTTATGTCGTAAAATGACGTCTTTATGCGATTTTTACGAAAACTGATGTTAAGGTGAGATTAAAATGTCCTAGATATGTTATTTAATATAACATATCAGTAGTTAAAAGATTTACCTTGAAAATATTTGCTTAAAATCATTTTATGAGCCACAGGGGCTACAATCGTCATTTATCGACATGGTTTAAGAACGTGTTTGAAAACTCAGTTTATAACTTGGTTTAACATCCCAAATAATCCTAGTTATAATATTACATCAGTAGAAAACATATTTTCAAGTTCATTACCGTTTAAAACCTTGTTTTATGCAAAAATGACATTTTGGTCAAAAATGGCATAATTATGGAACTTGCGCATAAACTTGGATTCTGATTATGACCATGTAATATAACCTTAGAGGGTTATGCTACATTATATTACGATCATAATGCAACTTTAGATCAGTAGGTAACTAATTTAAATCGGGTCGGAATCAAAAATCAAAGAAGAAGTCAAATTTCGCGACTTTCGGTTGTGAACCGACCCTAGAACTGAAATTGACAAGCCGAACAAGTTCTTAAATGTTTTAATAATTATTAGCAACTTTTTTAAGTGTCAAAACAGGTTTCATAACATATATAAGATCAATTTATGATTTTTTCTGAAAAATGGCTTGTTTGACTTTTTAATAACTTAACTTTGACCCGTCAATTGGTCTAGCAAACGTGATCTTTAGGAGGTGCCCTTTATATGGACTAACACCTACCTTATTACGATCACTTAGCCATGTTCATTTCGAACAATGGCTGGACCATAATGGTCTTAACCCAAAGTCAAAGCGTTTCTGTAAAACGCTTGACTTTTGGCTATAAAAGCCTATAAACGAAAATGCAAGAGCAAGGAACACTTACAAGAGGTTCCTAGAATGCAAGAGAACTAAGTTGGATGCTCCTTTCAGCTAGGAACTTCCAGAGGAGGGAGAAGAGTATGAATAAGAAAGGTGCTAGTTCAAAAGGTGAACTTGATCACCTATTTATAGTTGGAGAACTCAAAGGAGGTGAAGCCAGGTGTTTAGGGGTGTAAGAGGAAGCTTACAAGTGTCCCAAAGCGTGGCATGGCAGTTTGGGAAGCCATGGTTTCGGTTTTAATGGTTTTGGAGTTTTGTTTGAAGACCAAGCAAAACTTTCTGCAGCAGAGGGCTTCTCGCGCCCGGAGAGACCCAGGCCAGGTCTCTCGCGGCCCGCGACCGCCCCATAGCCAGTTTCAAAGTTTGACACTTTTAACCACTTAACTTTCAAAAGCTTCTAATACCCTTTTTAAACACCTTTTTGGCACTTTTAGCCCTCCGTAGCCAATACTTGGCATACCCGGGATTATGCCCGGACATTTTCGAGCTCTTGGTTCATTAAAAGGTCACTCAAAGGTATAAATTAACATGTTGACACTTTTAATCCCTCCATTATCCAACTTTTATATATTATTGAATTTAATCACTCTCGTCCAACAAACAGGACATATGAGAGTTAAGACTACGTAAAGGATCACTCAGAGGCTCAGTATAGGCATGTTGACTCCGATATCACTCAGAGGCTAGGAATGTTGACACAATGGTCACTCAGAGGCCGAGCTTAAGCATAATGAGACTAATGGTCTTTCAGAGGCTATGTTTATATGCATGACGACACTAATGGTCGTTCAGAGGCTAGGTTTATGCATGTTGACATCAGAAAGTCATTAGAGGCTCAGTTTGAGCATGTTGTCATTTTTAGTCCATATAAGTCTTTTAGTAGACTATATATAAAAATACAACACGTGTCACTATATTATTGGAGACGATTTTACAGGGTGTTACATCCTCACCCCTTAAAAGAAATCTCGACCTCGAGATTTTATTCAAAAAGATGGTGGTACTTTTGTCGCATAGTGGACTCAACCTCCCATGTATACTCGGGACCTCTAAAAGCGTCCCACTTAACCTTTACTACAGGTATCATTTTTCTTCGGAGCTTCTTAACCTCTCGATCTTCATTGGTTTCTTAATGAACCTCAGGTTTTCATCAATTTGTACATCCTCGTGTGACATTGCTTTAGATATGTGGAATACGTCATGAATTCCACTAAGTTCCTCTGGCAACCTGAGCTTATAAGCTACAGTGCCGACACATTCGACTATCTCGAATGGTCCAATATAACTTGGGCTCAACTTGCCCTTCTTCCAAAACGCAGCACAACTTTCCAGGGTGATACTTTCAGCATGACTTTGTCCCCTACTTGGAACTTGAGAGGTTTATGCCTCTTGTCAATATAGCTCTTCTGCCTATCTCTGGCGGCTTTGAGATGATTACGGATTTGCACAATCTTTTCCATGGTCTCCAGGACAATCTCTGGTCCTGATAGTTGGGCTTCCCCAACTTCTGCCCAGCATATGGGCGTTCAACACTTTCTCCCATATAAGGCCTCAAAAGGAGCAGCCTTAATGCTAGTATGATAACTATTATTGTAGGAGAATTCTACTAGGGGTAAGTGGTCATCCCAACTTCCACCTAAATCAATTACACATGTTCTAAGCATGTCTTCAAGTGTCTGGATAGTACGCTCACTTTGACGATCAGTCTGCGGATGGTAAGCCGTACTGAAATTTAATCGTGTGCCTAACGATTGTTGGAAACTTTTCCAAAAGTGAGATGTGTATCTAGTATCTCTGTCAAATACAATAGATACCGGCACACCATGTAGGGACACAATCTTGTCCACATACAACTTAGACAATTTATCTGAATTATACGTTTCTTTGATTGGCAAGAAATGAGCTGACTTAGTCAGTCTGTCTACATGACCCAAATAGTGTCATTTCCACTTTTGGTCTTAGGTAACTTGGTAATCAAGTCCATAGTTACCATTTCCCATTTCCAAGTTGGAATCTCAAATTGTTGTAGTAGTCCTGACGGTTTCTGATGTTCGGCCTTAACTTGCGAACACATCAGACATTTAGCTACATAGGTGGCTATGGATTTCTTCAAACCCATCCACCAATAATTTTTCTTCAAGTCTTGATACAACTTGTCACCACCTGGGTGAACATGCACTTATTGGAGGATTAGATCTCTAAGTCCTCCAAAGACTGGAACCCAGATCCTATCATTAATTCGAAGGATTCCATCTTTTCCAGGCGCTAACTGATCAACAGTTCTTCCTAATTCCTCATTAGGGATATTAGCCTCTAATAGAACTTGCTTCTGCGCATCTAGTAGCTTCTCACTTAAGCTATTTCTGAGCTCAATGCTCTTGGCGTTAATCCTTATAGGTTTAACCCGTTCCTTGCTACTTAAGACATCAACAACTACATTTGCCTTGCCTGGATGGTAGCGAATCTCGCAATAATAGTCATTAAGCGTTTCCATCCATCGCGTTGTCGCATGTTCAGTTCCTTCTGATTGAACAGATGTTGGAGACTTTTATGGTATGTGTATATAATACACTTTGTGCCATACAAGTAATGTCTCCATAGTTTTAGTGCGAATACAATGGCACCAAATTCCAAATCGTGGGTGGTATAATTCCTTTCATGCACCTTTAATTGTCGTGAGGCATAGGCAATTACCTTGTCATTTTGCATTAGCACACAACCTATACCGGTGTGTGATGCATCACAATAAAAAACAAATTTCTCAATACCCTCAGGTAGAGATAATACAGGAGCATTGCTCAACTTGTGTTTAAGAACCTCAAAAGATTTTTGTTGCTTTAGACCCCAATTATACTTAACATTCTTACGGGTCAAGGTAGTTAAAGGAGTGGCTATTCTCGAGAAGTTCTCAATGAACCATCTATAATAACCAGCCAGTCCTAAGAAACTACGAATTACAGATGGAGTCTTGGGAACTTCCTAATTTATTATGGCTTCTATCTTGGCGGGATCCACTTAGATACCACGCTCACTTACAACATGTCCAAGGAATTGGACTTCTCAAAATTCGCATCTATAGAACTTTGCATAAAGTTTCTCCTGCCTTAATAATTCTAGGATGCACCGAAGATGTTTCTCGTGATCAGCTTGATTACGAGAATAGATAAGTAGGTCGTCTATGAAGACAATGACAAACTTATCCAAATACGGTTTGCAGACTCTGTTTATAAGGTCCATGAATGCTGCTGGTGCATTTGTGAGCCCAAAAGGCATCACCAAGAACTCAAAATGACCATAGCGGGTCCTAAAGGCTGTCTTAGGAATATCTTCACTTCTAACCTTCAGTTACGATATCCTGATCTAAAATCTATCTTAGAAAAGTAACTAGCCCCTTGAAGTTGGTCGAATAAATCATTGATCCTGGGCAGAGGATATCTATTCTTAATTGTTAGCTTGTTCAGCTCCCGGTAGTCGATGCACATCCGCATTGATCCGTCTTTCTTCTTAACGAAGAGGATTGGAGCTCCCAAGGCGAGGAACTAGGTTGAATAAATCCTTTCTCCAAGAGTTCATCCAATTGAACTCTCAACTCATTCATTTCGGTTGGAGCTAGTCTATATGGAGCTCTAGCTACGGATGCTGATCCTGGTATGATGTCAATTCTGAACTCCACTTGCCTATCCGGAGGTAGGCCTGGTAATTCTTCAGGGAAAACATCGGGATACTCCGAGATAACTGGTTGATCTTCAAGGTTCGACTTAGGTTCATTTATGGTGACTTGTTCCATGTAGATGACACAACCTCTCCTCAAACACTTTTATGCCTTAAAAAACGACCTTGTCTTGCAATCCATAATATGAGTCTTCGGGTATGGTGATCATTTCACCAGATGGGGTTTTAATTTCGATGAGCTTCTTATCGTAGGTAATGCGGGTTTGGTTATGAGATAACCAATCCATGCCTAAGACAACATCAAACCCCGCCAATTTCATTGGCAAAAGAGAGATAGGGATGGAATGATTCTTAATGGATATAGAGCATCCATCAAGAATGGAAGAAGCAGTTTCTAAGGTTCCATCGGCAAGTTCTATCTCATAAATTTTGTATAGAGTTCTTATGGGCAAGTTTAATAGTTTACTAAACTTATGATCAACAAAAGATTTATCCGCACCATAATCGAAAAGAACTCTAGCATAAATATCATTAATGGGGAAAGTACATGTTATGACGTTATTGTCATTAACAGCTTCCTTAGCCGTCAGCCGAAAAGCGTGTGCATTCCCCTTCTTGGCCTCTCCAGGCTTTGGATTATTATTTTTTGAATTCTTAGGCAGTTAGTCGCAATATGTCCTTTTTCATTGCAAATATAACATACAACATCCTTAAGATCTTTACAATCTAGGGTCTTATGCCCTCTTCTTTTGCATATGCCACAAGGTCTAGCTTGTGGATTAGAATTACACTATCCCCGGTGTCTTCGGTTGCAAGTCTTACAAAATGGCATCACAGCCGACTTGCCTTGGTTCCCTTTGAACCCGAATCTCCCTTTATTTTTCTTATTATTAAATCTTTGGGAGTTGTCTTCCTCTCTCTTTCTTTTCCCGTCAGTTTCAGGCTTAACTGACTTTTGCCTCACTAGATAAAGGGTGAGGGAGAGGGAGAGGGAGAGGGATAGATCAACAGCAAACCTATAGGTACTAGGCTGAGCAGCCTTTACCATGCCCGTAATCTCGGGCGCTAATCCATTTATAAAACGCGCAATGCGTTTGGATTCAGGAGTGATCAGATAGGAAACTAACCTATATAAGGAATTGAAATCGGAAACATACTTCCGACAGTCTAGGTTTTTCATGGAAAGAGACAAGAAGTTGGTCTCTAATTTCTCCACCTCATAAGGTGGCAGTAAGTTTCTTAATAAGGTCCACAAACCATGACCACCCTAAATTATACAGTGTACCTTACCTGTTGACTGGATCATGGCTTTCCACCAGAGTAGGGCATCGCCCTTAAAGGACTTTGATACATACTTGACCACATCCTTATCAGCACAGTTGCTGATGTCCACTATTGTTTCCATCTCATCTAGCCACTTTAGGGCTTCCACAGCTCCTTTTTCCCCCTTAAAGTCTTGGGGCTTGAAGGAGATGAAATACTTATAGGTACATCCGTCTTTAATAGAATGGGACCTTTCAGCAAAATCTATTTTCTTTCGTTCACTCTTCGCATTTGAAGAGTGAACGGAGCTCTCCCTATTAGCTGAAGATGGTGGAATAGATAATGGTCTAGAGCGAGTAGCACTCGACTCTCTCAGCTTTTCTATGACCTTACCCATGGCCCTTTCCACAGCCGTATCAATGCAAGCTTGGAAATAATTATCATTTATGGCTACATTTTCGTTGTCCTTAGAGTTGACGTTCCAATGGCTACTTTGTGCTTCATTAGAATTCGCCATTCTTCAAAGCTTTGGTTCTATAAACCAATAAAATTTCTCTTAGCCATGGTATAACAACCATATCGGCTTTTAAACATTGGTTATAACAATCCATTTGCCTAAGTTAAACTAGTGTGAATAACATCACAACTCTTAGGCTTAACATATCTATATTTGGCCTAGGTCACAAAAGGACCATTAAAGGCAAATTACAATTTGGACTTAGTCCATGTATTATTGGACTGTGGATCGCATTGTCACAACTGTCATTGTCATAATCGACAATTACCTTTAGCTTTTAAGCTTGTCATGAAGGACATAAAATTTTATGGCACATAGGCCTATCAAAAATGGACATAAAATACGGCACATAGGCCTGTCACTAATGGACATAAGATATGGCCCGTATGCACTACATCACTAATGGATGTTTGAATCATAGCCTCAAGGGCAATACATTATTAATGGATGTTTAATCACTGCACTGGTGATATTAGCCGGGATCAGAATAAATCACATAGGCTATATAAAATTAATCATAACCCGAAAGGGCAATACATCACTAATGGATGTTTAATTACCGCACTGGTGGTATTAGCCGGGATCAGAATGGATCACATAGGCTATATAAAATTATTCATAGCCCGAAAGGGTAATACATCACTAATGGATGTTTAATCACTGCACTGGTGATATAGCCGGGATCAGAATGGATCACATGCTATATAAAAATTAATCACAGCCCGAAAGTGCAATACATCACTAATGGATGTTTAATCACCGCACTAGTGATATTAGCCGGGATCAGAATGGATCACATAGGCTATATAAAATTAATCATAGCCTGAAAGGGCAATACATCACTAATGGATGTTTAATCACCGCACTGGTGAAATTAGCCGGAATCAAAATGGATGACATAGGCTATATAAAATTAATCATAGGCCGAAAGGACAATACGTCACTAATGGATGTTTAATCACCGCATTGGTGATATTAGCCAGGATCAGAATGGATCACACATGCTATATAAAATTAATCATAGCCCAAATGGGCAATACATCACTAATGGATGTTTAATCACCGCATTAGTGATATTAGCCGGGATCAGAATAGATCACATAGGCTATATAAGGTCAGGACATAGTCCATTACCTTGAAGGCTAGTGTGATTCCTCAAGTCACACTACCATGAGTATGAACATTACTTGAATGTTAACATAAGAGGACCTTAATGGTTGATTAATAGTCCCGGTCGCATTAACCTTAAGACTTGGAGGCTTGAACTTAGTCCACCACCTCTATATAGAAGGATAACTTCCCTTAACTATCATGATAGAAGACCCTTCCGTTCTTAACTATCGTTTATATATTTGGCCAAATATGTGGTCTGTGCCACTCGCCAAATCAAAACCATTAAGATCTTTTGGAATTATATAGCTGATCGAAAATTCGAGTAAAATCGTGACGATTGCTTGAAGAGGATAAGTACATATGTACATAATTCCAAAATATTTCATTAAATGATAGTTACAAAGTACAATACTTGAAATAAATAAATAAAGAAACTGATTGTCCATGCAAGGACTAAAAGAAATAACTTGTCTAAACATGGACTAAAGAAATAACAATGTCCTCGCAGGGACTACATATAATTAGAAGAGACTTCACTCGTCCTTCTTTCCTTTGACCAACTTGGAGAGTTTCTTGAAGAGCTTGTTTGTCTTCTTCTCTGTTTTCTCCGCCTGCTGCTGCATTTCTTTTATTCTTTCTAAGGCCTCATTAATGGCCTCAAGTGGTGGCGGAGGTTGTGGTTGTGGTTGTGGCATAACCGGATACTGGTACTCATAAGTTGGATATCCAGTAGGTGGGAAAGGAGACGGGTAAAGTGCATTGTGCATAACCGCTTGCATATAGGGGTCTTGCGACCATTCTTGATAGTCTCCCGGTGTAGACGGGTTAAAAGGATCATATCCAAACATGTCTGGATATGTGGGGATTGGGTTAGTATAACCCGATGGTGGTTGTACAGCAGGTGTTGATGTTGGTTCCACTATAGGTGAAACATTAGAGGGTCCACCCATTTCTGGGTCCTCTTGAGTTGTAGGGTAGGAATTGGGCAAAGGTGGCAGCGATCCCGACCTTTGTCCAGCACGTACCGACATACGTGCTCCACGCTTCCTTCTTGAAGGTTCAGGTGGTGGTTGAGGTTGCTCCACCGGTTCCATCTGGGCATCTTCTTGAATAGGAGGTGGTTGAGAGTGATGGGAAGGAGTGTGGGTGAAGGTGAATTGGTTCCAATATTGGTCCCACTCATTAGGACCTTGGTAGGGTGATTCTACATATGAGTTTGAATCACTTGAAATTTCAATAGGATGCATATTTGATCCCGACGGCAGCATCTCCGGGTCGGAGGCCTCGTCCATGGGGTGTGGTTGGTCCAACTGATTTTGATTGGCAGGAGGTGTGTTAAAGTAATGGTTAGGGTTAAATTCTTCATGGTAAGAGTGATTAGAATGAGAATGGTGAGAATGGTGTGAATGATAAGAGTGGTGAGAGTGGTAAGAATTTTGGGAATGTGAGGGCGAGTGTCTATTAGAGACTGAACGTCTCGCTGGTTGCCAAGAGACGAATCTCCTGATTCTTGGTAGGCATCTGAGTTATGAGGTTGAGGAGGAATACGCCCCGATGGTTCTCCCATCATTGGACCTTTTCCTCTCCCACTCTATCCCCGTACACGTGGCGGCATTTTCCTGTTAAAAATTTAATTCATAAACAATACTAATAACTTAATATTGAAATGAGTAATCCTAGGTCAATGCCTAGACTCGGAATTCTAAGGAATGTGCTCGTGTAAGTTTGAGATTAAACACAAGAAGGATAGTGTTTAATTTTCTTAAACGTTGGCTCTGATACCAACCTGTCACACCCCGGATTTCTAACCCAAATCCATACACCGGTGGGCCCGGGTGGGGAGTATCGTTACGTCAGTTAATAACATCATAGTCAATTAAACACGGTACATCGGAAGTCTTGGAGTAAAATTACTATTACAAACCAAATGTTCGAAATAAAATAATATACAGGCTCGTAATAGAAGATCCACAGGCGGATCATTAAAATATACAAGAAAGAATACAAAACAGACTTTAGGGCATATCTAAGGATTTGCAAGATCCTTTTATTCACTACCGAGCAGCTTCCAGCCTATTTCGTATTGTACCTGCAGTTAGCCTTTGGACGATACATCAGCTTACGCTGGTAAATACACCCAACTGACTCATTTTGAAACTTAAAAAAAATGATTTTAAGTGCAAAACGGCACAAAATCTTTTATTAACTTGGGAAAGTTGATTTTACAACCTTGTATCAGATTCACATGTTTGTCGATACATACAGGGCCCAGTACAGAAACCGAGAAATGATTAAATACACACCACTTACGAAATCACGAAGGAGTTATCCCCAACGTCTTGGGTAATTTGCATATGAGCGTCTATCAGGTGTATGCCTACACCGCACGCAAAGGTCGTGGCCAATAACTAATATATTGAGCTGAGGATATCCAGGCACGGTAATCTAACCCCCGATGTTTAAGTTATCAAAAAAAACTGATTAAAACGGAATATGCGCGTTTACAAGCCACAAACGGGCATTCGATTGACCCCATTTCGGACCAAGCGGTAATAATTTACCGTATCCCAAGCACATATAGGGAAAATAAGTCCCGAGTATTTAACTGAGCTAGTCTTCTTCTTTTATTTTTAAATAACTCAGCCGTATACAAAAGTACCAAGTGCCGATACCATTTACCGGCAAGGCTCTAGTTTAGATTATGGCATAAGCTAGCCACTTAAATACTAACGGTCTTATAAACCGAATGGTGTACATGATCATTACGTATAACGCTTTATTAAACGATGATCGGATAGAATATAGTTTAAACCCGACAAGTAATTTGACTTGCATAATATGTGTAAACTATAAACATTATGGATTTTGAGATTAAAATGATAAGGTTAAACCTGTTTCGGTTAAGTTCCGTAAACTAGTTTCGTATAATCAACCGTACGCTTATAAGCGATAATGGGTAAACGGATAAGTCATGGACAAGTTCTACATGCCATTATATTTAAATAAGTTAAGATATCAGTAGGATATCAACTTGTATGTCCGTTAAGGTTTTAAAACGAAATTATGCCTTATAAGGGCATATCGGTAATTATATACCGTATAAAAGGAACTTTGAATATATTTTAAGTTTATAGTCATAATTATTATGGAAAAGTAATTTAATTATGATATAATATCAGTAGGATGTCAATCATATGTGTAAATTATCTTTTAAGATCAAACTATGCACCGAAGGGGCATTTTGGTGATTTTACACATAATTTATAAATTATTTGGGATTCTAAGTTTATAATATGTAACTACTGTAAATATATTTAAAATAAGTTTTAGAATCAGTCGGTATCAAGTCTTGGTCAATAATATGGTTTAAAACCATACTATGCGCCGAAACGACACTTATGTCGTAAAATGACGTCTTTATGCGATTTTTATGAAAACTGATGTTAAGATGAGATTAAAATGTCTTAGATATTTTATTTAATATAACATATAAGTAGGTAAAAGATTTACCTTGAAAATATTTGCTTAAAATCATTTTATGAGCCACAGGGGCTAAAATCGTCATTTATCGACATGGTTTAAGAACCTGTATGAAAACTCAGTTTACAACTTGGTTTAACATCCCAAATAATCCTAATTATAATATTACATTAGTAGGAAACATATTTTCAAGTTCATTACCGTTTAAAACCTTCTTTTATGCAAAAAGAGCATTTTGGTCAAAAATGGCATAATTATGGAACTTGCGCATAAACTTGGATTCTGATTATAACCATGTAATATAACCTCATAGGGTTATGCTACATTATATTAAGATTATAATACAACTTTAGATCAGTAGGTAACTAATTTAAATCGGGTCAGAATCAAAAGTCAAAGTAGAAATCAAACTTCGCGACTTTCGGTTGTGAACCAACCCTAGAACTGAAATTGACAAGCCGAACATGTTCTTACATGTTTTAATAATTATTACCAACTTTTTTAAGTGTCAAAACAGGTTTCATAACATATATAAGATCAATTTATGATTTTTTCTGAAAAATGGCCTGTTTGACTTTTTAATAACTTAACTTTGACCCGTCAATTGGTCTAGCAAACGTGATCTTTAGGAGGTGCCCTTTATATGGACTAACACCTACCTTATTACAATCACTTAGCCATGTTCGTTTCGAACAATGGCTGGACCATAATGGTCTTAACCAAAGTAAAGCGTTTCCGTAAAACGCTTGACTTTTGGCTATAAAAGCCTATAAACGAAAATGCAAGAGCAAGGAACACTTACAAGAGGTTCCTAGAATGCAAGAGAACTAAGTTGGATGCTCCTTTCAGCTAGGAACTTCCAGAGGAGGAAGAAGAGTATGAATAAAAAAGGTGCAAGTTCAAATGGTGAACTTGATCACCTATTTATAGTTGGAGAACTCAAAGGAAGTGAAGCCAGATGTTTAAGGGTGTAAGAGGAAGCTTACAAGTGTCCTAAAACGTGGCATGGAAGTTTGGGAAGCCATGGTTTCAGTTTTAATGGTTTTGGAGTTTTGTTTTGGGGACCAAGCAAAACTTTCTGCAGCAGAGGGCTTCTCGCGCCCTGCGAGAGACCCAGGCCAGGTCTCTCGCGGCCCGCGACCGCCCCATGGCCAGTTTCAAACTTTGACACTTTTAACCCCTTAACTTTAAAAAGCTTCTAAATCCCTTTTAAACACCTTTTTGGCACTTTTAGCCCTCCGTAGCCAATACTTGGCATACCCGGGATTATGCCCGGACATTTTCGAGCTCTTGGTTGGTTAAAAGGTCACTCAAAGGTATAAATTAACATGTTGACACTTCTAATCCCTCCATTATCCAACTTTTATATATTATTGGATTTAATCACTCTCGTCCAACAAACAGGACATATGAGAGTTAAGACTACGTAAAGGATCACTCAGAGGCTTAGTATAAGCATGTTGACTCCGATGTCACTCAGAGGCTAGGCATATTGACACAACGTTCACTTAGAGGTCGAGTTTAAGCATAACGACACTAATGGTCGTTCAGGGGCTTCGGTTTTATGCATGACGACACTAATGGTTGTTCAGAGGCTAGGTTTATGCACGTTGACATCAGAAAGTCATTCAGAGGCTCAGTTTGAGCATGTTGTCACTTTTAGTCCTTTTTAGTCTTTTAATAGACTATATAAAAAAATACAACATGTGTCACTATATTATTGGACACGATTTTACAGGGTGTTACCTCCATGAATGTTGAAGTTGCATCGGTGAGTCTGAAGGGCATCACAAGAAACTCATAGTGACCATATCTTGTTCAAAAACCAGTCTTGGATACAGCTTCGCTTTTCACCTTCAACTAGTGATATCCTGACCTAAAGTCAATCTTGGAAAAGAAGTTTGCTCCTTGCAATTAATCGAATAGATCATCAATTCTCGACAAGGGATAATGATTCTTGATCGTGATTTTATTCAACTCACGGTAGTCAATGCACATCCTTAGTGAACCGTCTTTCTTTTTCACGAACAAAATAGGAGCTCCTAGGGGGGAATGCTAGGTTGAATGGAACCTTTCTCCAAAAGTTCTTCAAGTTGTGTCTTCAGTTCCTTCATCTCCGTTGGTACTAACCGATACAGGGCTTTTCTATCGGAGCCGTCTAGGAAGTTATATCTATCCTAAACTCCATTCGCCTATTTGGAGGCAGAGCGAGCAAGTCTTCAGGAAATACTTCTGGAAATTCAGTGATGATAGGGATATCTTCAATCTTCGGCTTAGGGTTATTAAGGTTACTTGTGCCATGTTGATGACACAACCACTTCACAGAGATTTGGATGCCTTAAGCAGGGATGCTTTATTAGGCAATCCATAATAATGATCTCCATGGATGGTGAGTAAATCATCGGAAGGGATATAATTTCGATAAGATTCTTATCACATGCAATTCGGGCTTGATTATGGGATAACCAGTCCATGCCTAAAACTATATTGAATCCTGCAAGAGTCATAGGTAGGAGATTTATAGGAACCAATTGGTTATTGAAGGTTATAACACAATCCTCTAGAATTTCGAAGCTACTTCTATGTTTCCATCAGCCATTTCGACCTCGTATGTTAATCCTAGGTCTTTTAAGGGTATATTAATAATTTACAGAATTTATGATCTACAAGACTTTTATCGGCTCCAGAATCGAATAAGACTCTGGAAAAAATATCATTAATGAGAAACATAACAGTTATGACTTTGGTACCATTGACCGCCTCTCTTACGGTTAACTAAAAGGCTCTAGCATTGCCTTTCCTGGTCCCATTAACTTTAGCTTTTCCATCGTCTACATTCTTAGAACGATTAGTCCTAATGTGGCCTTTCTCACCACATTCGTACCAAACTACGTTCTTGAAGTCTCGGCACTCGTGTGTCTTGTGACCAGTTCCTTTGCGTATACCACAGCTCCTTTGTGATTCAAGCTTGCACTTTCCAAAGTGCCTCTACCCGCAAGTTTCACATTCAGGTTTAAGACCACTGATCCCTGATTGATTCGTATATGAATCAAATCTACCTTTCTAGGAATCTCAGGGAGGATTGCTCTCTTGTTTCCTCTTATTAATTAACTCTGTCTTTGTTGCCCTTAGCAGCATCTCATCTTCTATTAAGGAGAGTGATAGATCTACTATGGATCTAAAAGTGCTCGCAAAAGAGAATTTCACCTTACCCTTGATTTCAGGTGCTAAGCCACCGATGTATCTTGTGATACGCTTAGACTCTAGGGTTATGAGGTATGGTAACAATCAGGACAGAGAATTATACGTAGACAGATATCCCCTATTGTCTAAGTTCTTCATAGTTAGCTTCAAGAATTTTGACTCTATCTTCTACATCTCTTGAGGTGGACATTAAGTCTTGCGGATGAGTTCCACGAACTTTCCCATCCCAATTATACAGATGGACTTTCCCTGATGCTTAGGTCATGGCTTTCCACCATGTCAATGCATCTTCCTTGAACGATTGGGACACGTACTTGACAATGTCCTTTTTAGCGTAGCTGTGATATCTATAATTGTTTCCATTTCGTCTAGCCACTTGAGGGCGTCAATTTCCCCTTTCTCTCATGTGAAGTCATAGGTTTTACATGAGATGAAGTATTTATAGGAGCATCCATCTTTCGGATATAGGCGTTCCTTTCTAGCGATACGCTAAGGTTCACTATTCTCCTTCTTAGATAAGGAGAAGTGAGAACTTTGAGTTTGAGTTTTATGAGTTGATGATTGGGGAAAAGAAATAGATTCTTTCCGTGTTGGCGCTTTATATTTGGCCATATATTCGACCATGACTTTGCCGACTTCTTCGCTATCAAGGTTTGGAGGTTATCTCCTCCACCTTCTCGATCAATATGAACCGCATTGCCATCAGTACTGTTATTGCCATTATTTTGACTTGCCATTTGTATCTTGAGCTATAGGCCATCAAGGAGATTTTGGTTTATAGCTAATCCATTTAAATAATAGAAAGGGAATTCGAAAATAAATTTCATTAATTCGATGAATTACAATACATTGTCCTATAAGGACTTTTGGAATTGAAATTCAACATTGTCCATTATTGGACTTTCAGAATGTAAAATAAATAAATTACGATAAAAGAAATAAAGAGTCTTCGGTCGTCTCTTTTCCCTTTTACCAGCCTTGTGAGTCTTTTGACCATCTTGCTAGTTGTTACACTTCTTTCCACATGTCTCTATATTTGTTCCGTCCTTTCCACCGCTTGAGTAATCATGTCAGGAGTTGTAGTTGTGGAGGGTGTAGTTGCGAAACAACTAGATATGAGTAGGTAGGGTTTGAATACCCAAGATCGGCGTTGGGATACCCAGGTGTACGGGTTGGATACCCATAGTATAGATAACCAGGGTATGTGGGTGCAAATGGTGGTGGATAGTTGAAGTTTTGCATGACTGCCTTTACATAGGGGTCATATGATAGGGCATTGTTGGTCTAATTCCTAGCTGCTGAGGTGTAGGGGTTCTCATATCCTGGGGGGTTTATGTATGGTGGTATAAGGTTATCATAACCCGATGGTACAGTATCTATGGCTGGAGCTGGGTTAGAGGGTCCTCCCATCTGGGGATCCTCTTACATTGGTGCGTAGTGACTAGGCTGAAGAGGGGGAAGTGATCTTGAGGGAACTCCAGGTCGTACAGTTATCCTTGGTTTGGTGCAGTTCTTCCTTTGTTGTTGCTCCACCAGTTAGTGAGGTAATATTGGGGCGTCACTAGGTGGAGGTGGTGGAGTTTAAGGTGGTTCATGGGAAGGTGTGTGGGGATGTTTGGATGATTGGTGTTTAGGGGTGTTGTAGAAAGTAAATTGATTGAAATATAGGTTCCATTCATCTAGACCATGATATAGGGAACCGTGGTAAGAGGTATTGTCACTAGACAATTCAATGGGATGGTGTTTAGTTCTAGAGTTGAGCATCTCTAGTTGGAGTCATCGTCTTTAGGTATCTAGCTTGGGTGAGGTGAGTTTATATAGTTAGAAGCATGGAATGACTAACTAGAATGTTGCGAGTGGGATTGTTGTGGTCGTGGTGGTCCTCGGCCCATCATTGGTCCTTTACCTTGTCCACGTTGTCTTGGAGGCATTTCCTGACAAATATGAAATCAATAACTATATATAGATAGGAGTGGTCTTAGGTTTCAGCCTAGACTCAGAGTTTACGTAATGAATCTACATTTGTGATATTTGAGCCTAGACACAAAAGGCTAGTGTCTAATTTGCTCAAATTGTGACTCTCATACCAAATTGTGGCCTAGTTGGTGGGCTAATGCGTGACGATTGATAACAATTACACAATTATGCAGCAGAAGATAGGAATAAAAGTAATAATATGAATGTTCATATTTATTAAATAAAAGATATAAATGTTTGATACAATGTCCCACAAGAAGGATCCGAATTAAAAGCGAGCTTAAGGACATCATAGGCTTTTAAGTAGAGGAGTTGCAAATTCCTAAGCTTTCCTTTGACCAAGTCTTTCCACCCCATATTCAAGGTTCATTACCTGTGCTTTAATCTTTTAAAAATCCAGCAGCTTTCGCCGATAAATACAATTAGCCAACTCGTTTTAAAAATCATTTTCATAAATCATTTAATACTTATTATGATAACCCATGGGTTAATCATTTAGTATTCTTATGGGATAGATTTCTTGTCACTAGTTTTAAAGGCTTATCAATACAGCTGGGTACCAGAACTCTATGTCGGTATGTGATGATAGTACATACCACCTTTAATACAACGTCTTCTAGGAGTATGCCTACTACCGTACGCGTATTTTATATGGCCATTCTTAATCGATGAGTTGGAACGCCCGGACACAGTACCATTACTCCCAGTGTATAATTGTTGGATCTAGTGGACCCTACAAAAGAACAGATGATTGGAAAGCCAAAATAGTTTATAACTACTAATCGTAAGTAAATAGTGCTTTGAAGATCTGCTCCCTTCAACGGTAGAGACTTAACATCTGCTACTCTAAACTATGCTCTAACCAAAGTCTGTTTACAAAGAACTATTGAAGTTAAACTCTGCTTGAAGCCAAAGGTCTACTAAAAGAAGATGAAGACTAAAGACTGTTGAGGCAAAGCTCTATTGAAGACCAATAGAGGATAAAGCTCAACAGATGATAACAACAGAGTTCACTTGTAATTCAATGTAACACTGTTTAGGTCTAGTAGTGGTTATAGTTTATTAGACTGTTAAATGTCACTGTCAAGGTGATGTCAGCTTAGATGCTTCAGATGTTTGCTTTGTACTATATATAGAATAGTGCCTGTACTTTTCTATTCATCACTCTCCTTCTTGACATTTTCTACGAACAAATTAGAAGTGATTAGGCTGAGGGTTTCACTGCCTTATATTTTTTAGCCTCCCTTGCGGATTGTAAGGGATACCCCTTGCGGTCCGTAAGTGACCATAAGAAGTAGAAATTTTGGATTTTTACATTTTTATATTTTTTAATCCCCGGACTTTGTTTCTATCCCCTTTTTGACATATATGGTGCCTTTCCTTCCACAAATCGGAATTAAACGGAGAGTTTGGTTACATATCACGTTATGATTCGATATATATACGGGATGTTACCATCATTGTCATAGATTGATCAATGTGTATTTGATGATCACAGATTGATCAATGTGTATTTTTGTATTTGTGTATTTGATGATCACATATCTACCTTTAACGGATGTCTTTACCGATGATCATTTGTGTATTAAGTCCACGACATTGTGTATTTGTGCAAATTGTGCAGTAGGCATTGTGTGTTTGTGTATTTGATCATGGTTTAGGTAGTTGTGGAATAGGCAGTTAATTTAGGTCATGTAGTTGGCTTTAGGTTATTAACTCTAGTTGGCTTAAGATTACGTAGAGGACAGGTCATTAAGTCCATGCCATTTGGTAGTTAGCATTAGGCATAGGATGATCTGGGTTTATTAGGTGTAGGGTTCTCTAGTTGGTTCACAGGAAATTGGTCATTAGGATATTGGTTCACTAGATGATTGGGTTTAACTTAATAAAGTAAACCATTGTGATTAGGTGCAAGTCATTGGTCACTAGTATTAGGTTTGACTTAATAAAGTCAAACCATTGTGACTAGCTGCAGGTTCACAAGTGGTTCTTTATTGCAGGTCATTAGTTAGTTGGTTTGGTGTGAAGTCAAATGATTTAAGTCACATTTTGACTAATTAAAGTCAAAACGTAATTTTGATTTGAATTTTACTGTTGCTTTGATTCTAATAAAGTTTTGAATGGGTTTGACTTAATATAATCAAACCATTGTGAATTTACTTTGATTTGTTTGGCTGATAAAAGTGAAACGATTTTTACATTAGGTCAAATTTCTTTGACTAAATAAAGTCAAACCTACACGTTTTGTAGTGGTAAATTTAGATTTTGGATGGAGTTTCAAATCGTTACAGTGATAAGACCGCTGGGTGGCATATTGCAAGTGTAAAAGGGTACCATTGTTTTCTCATATGGTTTTTAACCGGACATTATGTTTCGGTTGCAAGGTGTGATGGAATGTCTACCACATGGTGTCATTAGGCAAAAATTGAAAGATATGGTGTCATATTGTAATTTGATTGAAAGATATGGTGTCATATTGTCATCTGAACGAAATTACTGTGGCAAATTACACTCTACTCTATTATTGAATAAAGTTTCATAAGCAATATGTAGGTAATTGATAAGGGATGGCTTAATGCACTCTCGATTGTTGAACATACCCTTTGTTTAATTTGACAAACTTTAACTTTAAACGCTCGGTTTAATGGCAATACAGGTAATCGATAAGGATGGCTAAATGCACCCTCTATTGTTGAACATACACTTTGTTTGATTTGATTAACTTTAAACACCCGGTTTAATGGCAGGTTTCAATTTTTGAACGCCTGTGTAAAGAAAGGTTACACATTTTAATCCCTCGTTTAAGGATAGGTTCAACATTTTAAATACCCTTTAACAGAGGAGGTTAGATAAGTAAGATATTATTGGTCATTAATAATTATTAACATAAATCAGTTTTATTTTTTCACTTAAGTATTGATGTGTAATGTGACATAACATGTCCAACCATCGTACACAAAATGACAAATGATAAGATAAGACGAAATGCTTCTTTATTTTCTCAAAGACCAAGACATATGCGGAACATGTGACTCCTTCATCCTTATGCTACCGCAAAATCTAGCCATTGCATGCGTACATGCATGGACCCACCAAACACCAACACCTGAAGGCATATAAATCATCGATCACACCATTGTTAACATTACCAAAAGTAAAAATTTAAAGGGAAAGAATGGGGAAGCAAGAATGGGGCTTCCAAGAGAACCATGAACTACATGCAGCTGCAGCTTTCACCATCAGAAACATCCTTGAATCCATCATGGGAAACATCGATGAAAAACGATCGGGGAAACCGAAGATTCATCTCGGACATGGTGATCCTTCGGTTTATCCTTGTTTTCGAACATCTACATCGGTTGAAGATGCTCTAGTAGAATCGATTCGATCCGCTAAGTTCAACTGTTATCCTGCTGGTGTTGGAATTGACCCTGCAAGAAGGTTAATAATATCATCTCTCTATTTATTTTATTTGTTTTTTTAATGGTGAAGTTGCTGCTATGTGACCTCGAGGTCATGGGTTCCGATCGTTGGAACAGCCTCTTGCAAAAATGCAAGTACTAGAAAATTGGTCAGTTTCCTACACCAAATTTACTGGGAACCAATTTTTGCCCACATAATTATCAAATCAAATGATTTTCTGACCAGTCACGAAGTTGGTTTTTTTTAGTTTTGGTTTTGCAAGATCTTGATTTAAAACCTATATATTTCTGGTTGCTGACATGCAAAATTATTGAATTTGTTGATTAACAGTGCAATTGCTGAGCTTTTGTCAAAAGATCTTCCCTACAAGATAGAAACTGATGATGTTTTCCTCACCGCAGGAGGAAACCATGCAATCGAAATCTTGCTAACTGTTCTTGGTCGCCCCGGTGCCAATATACTCTTTCCTAGACCAAACTATCCAGTATACGAAGCCCGAGCAAAGTTTAGCCCACTCGAGGTTCGTCATTATGATCTCCTCCCCGAGAAAGGTTGGGAAGTTGATCTTGATGGTGTCAAAGCATTGGCAGACAGTAACACTGTTGCTATTGTTCTAATCAACCTGGGAATCCTTGTGGGAATGTTTTCACATTTGATCATATGCAAAAGGTGAAGTTTCCTTGACTCCTTTAACATTGTTCTATAAATGTGTATCACCACAGGCGGATCTTTTAACTTTTAAATAGAGGGGGCAGAAAGTTTAATATAAATTAAGGGGTGCCCACTTTAATACTATAAAATTTTCGGTAAAATTTACTTTCTATAGCGAAAAGGGAGGGGGGCAACCATGGGCGGACCCAAGTGTCTTCTTGAGTGGGCAGGTGCCCCCCTCAAAAAAATATTAGTGTATCTTTTAGTCAAAAAACCCTACCGCCAGTGGCGGATCTAGAAAATATTTGTAAGGGTAATGTTTTATAAAAAAAGGGGTAACGAAATCGAAAAACGTCAAAAAAAGTCAAATTTTTCCAAAATTTACACTACCGCCGGAGCGCTAAGGGTAGCGGAGGCTACCCCTGCGTCTAAGGTATGTCCGCCCCTACCTGCTGCACCTCTTGAAAATATAGTTGAAACCCTCATCCGCACCCCAACAAATAATTGCTGGGTCCGCCACTAGGGGCAACTGAGCAGACTTGAGTATCACCGACTAATAATTTTCAAGTAACACAATCCGTTGGTAATTATAGACGGATCGCCAACCCATTCATGTGAAAGATAAAACTAAATAAAAATGGTAAATAAAAGGAACGTGTCAGTTGCAGATTACTCACGGGTTCCTTAACCGAAGTGAAAGCGACAGTTATTTCTTCGGTTTTGATGGGAACTCATTGCCAACTGATTATCCGTCAGTAACCTGTCGCCAGAACGAGGATTCAATTTCGGATAGGATTGCCGCCCTTTGTGATGGATTATCTGTCAGTAATCACCTTCGCTATCGCGCTATTGGTGATACTTGTGTGTTTATTTGTTTGTTTTGTAGTGATATCCGTAGACACAATCTTTCAGTTTATTAATTTATAATTTTATATCAATATCTATTGTCTTTGTCTTGAACAATCACAGATTCAGAACAGAGAGAATTGGATGTGATTATATGAGACAAGTTATGCTCATCAAGTATTTGCAGATAAACCCTTTATCCCCATGGGTGTGCTTGGTGATATAGCACCAGTTTTGACTCTTGGATCATTATCAAAACGATGGATCGTTCCTGGTTGGCGTTTTGGTTGGATCGCGATAACTGATCCTACCAGCATTCTTCAACAAACTGGGGTATAATTCCTCTTTCTTTCTCTCCAACATATCATGTTTTTCGTTGTCTTACATTTAGTACCATATGATCAGCTTGCTGGTTCCTTAAAAAGTTGTCTCACAATATCTGCTGATCCTCCAACTGTTATTCAGGTATCACGTGATCAAACAATCAAGAATATGATTATATATATACGGGTGCGATCCGGTATAAATAGATTTGCTACGTGCGAAGAAGTATGAGAAGCACTAGCGTAATTACACTACTAAATAATGAACTGAAGTAATAATAATAATAATAATAATAATAATAATAATAATAATAATAATAATAATAATAATAATAATTATATATTATTATTATTATTATTATATTATTATTATTTTACAAAAATGCTAACGCATGTTTTTTGTCTTAGTTTCATATGCTTCGCACTGTAAAACCTATTTGTGTTTGATCCTAATGTTGTTTGATCCTATTTGTGTTTGATCCTAACGTTATTATATGTGTGATATTGATCCATCAACACATCAGGGTGCGATTCCTCGCGTCATCAAGAATACACCGAAATCTTTCTTCTTGAACATCAATAAGTTACTTAAAGAAGCAGCGGATATGTTTTTCGTGAAAATTAAGGAAGTACCAAACGTTACGTGCCCACATAAACCGGAGGGATCGATGTTCGCCATGGTAAAGATTTGATATGAAGCAACTAATAAAATTAAGGGAAGATCAACCATTTAACCTTGTTGACCAAGATAATTTACAAAACACTCACTGACTTTTTATATTTTCTATTAATAAACCAGAGCGCTACCTGTAATTTCGCACACCAGATTTCAATCTTGCGCGGCAGATTACGTTGGCGCAAGACATGACCTTGGCACAACAAATTTGGCCTCGAAGATCGCCTTGGCGCATCAGATGTAATCCGTTGCGCCGCTGCACAGTGGAGGGACACATGTCCTAGTGTGATTGGCCAAATTAATCGGTAACTAAAAAATTAAAATCTCTAGATTGTTTTGCTAAGTATCTTGGTCAAGATGGTTAATTTAGTGATTCTGCCTTCAATTAAACTTATATAAAATATTTTTTGTAAAGACTAACAAAAACGGCACTTTAAGTACAACTAACTTACAGATAAAATCTGCATCGTATTTAAAAGTTTTTAAAATTTTGTACATTACCTACCTAAATTATAGTTATACAAATATTAATTAATTAACTATAATACATCTAGCAACTTGTCTTTGGTTTTTTTTTTCTTTTTATATGTTTATTTTTTATTTTATTTTAAAATTTTATATTTCACTACAACCCCTTAATTTTCTAAAGACTTGATAAACGACTTTTATGTTTATTTAAATTTACGTGTTGTATAAATTTAAATTAATTTACGCTTCGATGTAAATTTTATTATAAATAGTTGGGCCAAATATAATATGTTATTATGCTCATTACTATGTGCATTTTTAGAGTTGATCTATGTTTTGACGTACTTAAGTCTTTACTTTCTGAATTTTTATTATTTTTTTTATTTTACTTGATATTTTAGTTTTAGGTTACTTTCTCATTAAAGTTGTATTAAAGATAGTGTTTACATTTTCATTCACAGTTAATTTAAAATAAGCCTGTCCCGCTGTTCAATTTAATTACTTTTATGGTTTTCGGACTATTTAAAAGATGTGTCGATATTCTTTTGAGCATATTTCTTTCGGTTGGTATATACTGAACAAAAATAGATATATACCGAAATCCAGCAGTGTAGCGGTGGTAATAAGAAATAGTTAAGAAGTTGCTATCTGCTATCTCATATAGCGAATTTGACTTTTTTTTTAATTTGAAGTTGCTATCTTGAATAACGACAAACATAGAAATATATCAAAATTTGAAGTTGTGGATCCAGAAACTTTTTTCAGTGGGTTGGTTTTGTTAGATTCTCACTCACTTTTTTCAAATCATACAAGGTTCTCACTATTTTTCCTATTTTTTTCCAATCCGAGTGGATTCATGTGAACCCACAAAACAGGGTTGGATCCCCCACTGCATCAAATCCAGTAAACAAACACGAATTTGTCATCATGAATTTGAATATAACCCATTACTAAAAAGGTTCATGTTAATTTGGCTATAAAGGTGAAGTTAAACATACCTGCTTTTGAAGACGTAGTTGATGATACCGACTTCTGTACGAAGTTGGCTAAAGAGGAATGCATGGTCCTTTTCCCTGGTGATGCGGTTTGTTTGAAGAACTGGGTTCGAGTGAGTTTCGCGACCGAGCCAAAGGTGCTCGAAGATGCAATTGAGAGGATGAAAGCGTTTTGCTTGAGACATGCAAAACATATTTAGTAGAATACATGTGACAATGGAAATTTGGTGCATCCAAAATAATGTAATTGATTTAGACTTAAATAATGATGTATGATTTTAGCTGTTAAAAGCTTAGTGTTATGCATGAAACCTTTGATTTGAAATGATTTTTAGGTATTCGGTCCTCTTTTTAAGAGGATTTTGTCTTTGTGTTTTTTCATCTTGGGTAATTTGTTCTTATATACTTGTAGAGTAAATTCTCCAATATTAATTATGATTTTACAGTTACACAAAATATGATAAATTAATAAGATAAAAATCTTTATATAATTTATGAGCATATTAACATCATAAACTATAGAATTTTATAAAATACAAACATGCCTAGAAGATTTCGTAATCTGATTATACCATGCCGAATCAATAATTATCTTTTGTATCATAGTAATATAGTATTGCAATATCTTTAACGACTTACAATGATACATTGGCAACATTCTTCACCAGCAATGGTCATCCTTGGAAACGATGTCGTCTTGGAACACGTTGCAACATTCTTCAATTTGTTTCTGGGTGCATCTACGATGTCACCAAGGATGAATCATGTGAGCCCCAAATTCATATTCATTCATATATATGTGGCTGTGGGCAATGGTGCAACATGATGGCGGGGAGCAGGCGGCCGATCCCCCACACTTTTCGCTCAATAGTAGATAGTATGTAGTTTTCGTATAGAAATTTAGGTATATATGTTTTTGACCCCCGATTTTATTAGAAATTTTTAGATATAAATGTTTTCGACCCCTAATCAGAAATCTCAAGCTTCACAACTGGTTGTGGGTGGGGACGCATCCCTTCCACCTATTCCATAATCATTATTAGTTATTAGCCCCTCATCTTTTCAGTAATTTGTGTTTACTCCTTTATGTTTTTCATATTTACATCTCTACGCTTTAACATCTTTTTCATAATTATATATTCAAGATTTAAAAAAAATACTATTATTATTATTTATTATTGTTATTGTTATTGTTATTAGTATTACTATTACTATTACTATTGCTATTACTATTATTATTACTATTACTACTAGCTTAGAACCTCGTATTTTATACTGGTTGTATAAAATTAATCTTATAAGCTAAGTAATATAGTTATATCTTTAAAATACATTGTGTACTACACGAGTTAAATAAGTATAATGTAATCGATTAACACATATAGGTGTCAAGATATATATTTAGACGATGAATTTGATGTACTGTTAACTTATTAAATTTTAATTTGTTTTTTATTTATTATTAGGTTAGAAACATGTATATTTCACGTGGTAGAACCAATGAAATTTTAAATGATTATTAATAAGAAAAAAAATAAAATAAATAATAAATAAATAAGAGAGATTAAGAAGTTTGTGATTTAATATTATTTTTTTATTTCTGTACCATATTAATATTATGTAATAATAAAAATATTAAATAATAATAATATTAAAATATAAAATAATTAAATCTGGTTTAATATAATAGTAATATATAATAATAATAATAATAATAATAATAATAATAATAATAATATAATAATAATAATAATAATAATAATAGAGATTCGAAAGTTCGAGATCTAATATTATTTTCTTGTCACAATGAACTGAACACGTGTAGAAGTTATTTTGGTTAACATTACGATTTTATTTTTTCAGTTTCTTATCAATTGCCTTAACGTGCGATAGTGACCGAGTTTTCACCACGTTCCCACTGAAACACGCTAGTTGAATAGCACTGGTTTTAATTAAAAGTGAAAGAAGATTACATAACGGTTAGTGATTAGATGCTGTGACTAGCTATGTATGCATTTATTTCACTTTTATAACATAGATATCGATTTGGAGCTCTGGATCTCACCGAAAGTAACATATCTATCCTCTAGATTCAGGGTAGGACTTGCATATATTTCGCCCTCCCTCGGACCACACCACTAGTTTGGCTATGGATGGGATTAAGGGTACAAAATGGGTCTTGTTTGCGGGTTGGTCAGCCCTACCCGACTTAAACGCAAAAAAATTTTATGAACCCGATCATGAGTTAAACCAAAAAAATCGTGTTAGACACATGAATCCAAACACCACACGAACTTTCGCGGGTTGACCTGAACACAACCCATAATCTTATTATCGTTAAATTTGCTCATATTATAATTTAAAATTTAAATTTTGAAACAATTACAAATCAATATAAAGTAATTGCATTTTAATTATAAAATCTTATGTCAACTTCTCTTTTAAGTTATAAGTATTACATAAAATACCCAACCAATTAAATTTATGACATAAAATACACTAAAAAATATACTATAAATGGGTCAAGCCGCTAACCCGTCGATTGTTTAGCTAAATGGGTTCATGATTTCAACCTGAAACTAGCCCGACCCGTTTAGGCTAAACATAAACCCGTGAATTTTATGTTACGTTCGTGTCTTGTCAAATCTTTATACCCCTATATGGAGTTATACTGGGAGGTGTATGATCAAAAGGTCTTGATGAAAATCTGGAACCTAACGCACTGAACTCATCTTCTAAACTCGAATGATAAGAGTGTGTAGGCGGTTTGACTTGTGAATTATATGAGTTTGCTGACCATTGTATTGCTTCTTCTTGGCTTGTCCTACAAGTATTAGGACTCTGAGGTACCAGTTCTTGTAATTCCTACAGATCATGATTTTCTTCGACTACAAAAATTCGTCCATTTTGGATCTTTAGTACTCACTTCTTTCATGTAATTAACCCAGTTCCATAGTTATCGTTCTATGAATGTTACATCTCTACTTACACAAACCTTGTTATTTGCCAGATCATACAATCTCCACGCCTTTGATCCTTCTTCTATACCAAGATATACCATGGGTATGCTTTCTTAAATTGGTTTGATAGTACCTTAGTGACGTGAGTGGAGCTTCGTATAATTTTTAGTATATTTTTAGCACTTTTATTCGTTTATCAAGCTTTGAATTTATAAAACACGATATAACACAATCACTCTCTACAACACGCTAGGGCAAGTGCACCCATCGTTGGTGTAGTGTAGTAATGGTAAGATATCGAGGTCGTCCAAGGATACAAGAGCTTTTAATACCGGAATATCGTCAACATCTAATCTAGTCGAATTTTTGAGAAAAAAAATGTTTAGTAATTAAAATTAGAAATAAACTAAAATATTAAGAAATAATAGACAAGATAGAATCACTTGGTTACGACTCTTCTTTTACGTGTCCTTTGATTATTTCAACACTTTGGGTTTTTTAAAAGATTATCTTAGTTATAGTGGTATGTCCCTCTTTTGGAGGCAACACTACCCTCGGCCATATTGGTCCGAGTCAGCAGGGATATTGTCCCGCAAGGCCGGAATGTTGAAAGATAACTAAGTAAGTTATTAATCCAAAATGTGGCATGTCCCTCTTTTGGAGGCAACGCTACCCTCAGCCATATTGGTCTGAGTCAGTAGGGATAAAGTCTCGCAAGGCCGGTTTAAAGTTTTAATAGTAGTTTATTTATAAAGGATTCAAGCCGTTCTTACTTCTCCCAATTTGATGCTATTTGCCTCTAGAGAAGTCTTAATAAGCTTGAATCAAGTCTTCACAGGATTTATACTTTGAATGAGGCAAAAACTTTACCCAAACTATCCTTCTAACCCCCTTCCAGGCAGTTAATCTGCTTTATATAGAACGTAAAGACACGAATGAGTGAATAAACAAAACATGAATAGATGATACAATAAAATTCACTTTCAATATAAAAAAATAGTTATTAAAGTCATTAACACATACCCAATTAAAGAGTTAACTAAAGCTTGGAAATTAAAAGTAATACATAAAATATTTGTCTTCACCAAGTGATGTAAGAGATTAGCCAAGCATAGCCTTTGTTTGACAAAAACTCTTACAATCAATCTTGGATCCTGAGACTACTATACACACTCTAAAGATAGATGATGGAGGAATGTGGCGGATGATGGTGGTATTGTGGTGGTGGAGTGGTGGCAGGTGTGAGATAAGTGGTTTGCTATGGTATAGATTGCAAACGAACCAAGCACCCATATTTTTAGCTGGAAACAGGCCTTTTATACGACCCAATGTCTTCTTCTTCTCTTTCTTCATTTAATGAGTTGTGTCAGTCTGGATGCACACACGGCCCCGTGTGTCAGGGGCACGACCCCGTGGTCGTGTAGTTGTAGTACTATAGGAGAATTTTGTACATCTGGGAGTTGACCACGACCTGTGTGTAACGCCTCGCTTTTGTACTTTCCTTATTTAGAAAATGTAAATCGTATTCCTATTTATGGAAACTTGTCTTGTTCGTATTTCAGCTTTCAATCTTGTCATCCGAGAGTTTGATCATGATGAAAATGCATTTTTATTCACACTTATTCATACATAAATACGTAATATTTAATCAATCTCGAATGCATGCGTTTTATGCGAATCAAATTATAGTTAACAAACAAAGTTTATTCTAAAAAAAATTGTCTGACCGTAACCTACGGCCGAGTACCGTAGGTTACAGTACGCAGCTGCGGAAAATGGTCCTAAAGCACGAATTTTCAACATTTTCCCCCATTTTCACCACCCTAACCCTTTTAACACTAACCCTAACCCATTTCCTTATAAATAGAATCGTCCACTCTTCCATTTTCACTTTTGAAACATTTAATCACTTTTAAAACACTCTAAAACATCCATAAATTCTGAGTTCTTGGCAGAATTATTCAAGTACAAAAGTGAGTTCAAACTCACTTCTCTTCATCCCTTCTTCACCAAATCTTCATCTACAAAGCTTGGATTGCCTCTAGGATTGTTTCCACAGGTTTTCAATGGAAAACTAAGGTGGAACATCACCATTTTTAGGTCCAAACTTGTTGATGCACTTTGTGGCCGTCACTGTGGGAATAGGCTAGAAAGAGTGTGTATTGAATAATAAATAGATTAGATGTGAACACACGACCCAAGTGCGAACAAGTACTGGCTCGTACGAGTGACATGTGCCTCGTACAAATGACTTTGTGCTTCGTACGAGTGTCAACATCTCTCACTCGTACGAATGACCCTTCGTACGAGTGACAACAGGCTTGGTTCGCACGAGCTGTCATGTCTATAAATAGGTTTTGTGTGTTCATTGTTTGTTAAGTTTTGGAAGTTCCCTTAGGGGAAACGCTGGCGGATTCTCTCCAGGAACTCCGCTAGCCAGTCAAGATGTATACTCTTTCGGTATGAATGAATGAATTGAAAATCTTCCATTGATTTTGTGCCTACATGTCTATTTCGTTCTACCGAATCTGTTCTATCCCCAAAGCTTCCGTCTAGAACCGCCGGCGACCACTGGACCACAACTGGTAGCAGAGCTACGGTACCGATTCATTCAACCTAACAGTTGATGAATCACTTACGCTCATGAATTTTGGACGTACGAGGGGTTTTGGACGTAAAACATCAAATAATCGGACAATCCACTGACATAATGTCAAATTGAAATCATAGTATTGTTAGAAACTGATTTTCGACCAAATATGTGCAAAACCATGTCAAAATTCAAAGAAATGAAGATTCTGGATCGAAAAAGTATCAGTTTCATCCGTACGAGCGAGTCTCGGTGGATTGTATGAATGACCATTGGTCACTCGTACGAAGCATGACTCGTACGAAGCACCACTCGTGCGAAGCTCCAAACGTACAAAGTCCAGCTCGTACGAAGTGGTGACCAAAAAAGGCATTTTTTGATCGTATTGACGAGACGAGTGTCCTGAAAAAATTTGGTGATTACAAATTTTTTTGAGATTTTAACGTCAAATTCAGGCTGTTCGGGGACACCGTCTATAGTTTCCAAGTATAGATTTGATGATACGATCACAAGGGGATGAAGGTTGTGGGGTAGTCACTGATACCTGCGCAAAACGTTGATCATCTAGGGTAGTGATTATTAATGAGCCTTAACGTTTAGTCAGCATGTAATCAAAACTGCAAATTTTGGGAAATTTTCCGCAAAATTTGAAATATCATATGCTGCAGTCCCACCGTAATCCGCATTCCCATAAGAACTCGACGTCAAAATTTGCAAAAATGAGGGGGAATAAAAATTTTCACGTATATCTTAAAATTCCGGCATTTTGAAATTCGTGACGCTGCAACAGTATCCGGGTGGTTCCAGACTGCAGATTATATGGGAATCACAGAGGATCGAATATTTATTAATGATGAGATAATGTTTAAGTCTATTCACGAAATAGACTGTACATTTAGAATGTGTGATCTAAGAATGTTCAGAATTTTCAGATCATGATACAGATTGATGCTCAAGGGCTAACCACCTGATCCCAGATGTGGAAGTGAAAGCACAAACGACGACGTGGATGTACACATGTCGACCTATCATTAACTCTGCATTGCAAATGAACTGTTTTTCGGACTAAGCGCCAGAAAACATGGATGTCTTGTAGTTTCGGTGCCCCATTCCAGCGGAGATAGCTATACATCTGTTTTTGTGACTAAAAAGGAAGAATGTGATTCTGATTGCCGAATAATGTTTCTCAGATTTGATGTGTCACCAGATAGTTTGTTTCCAATGATTTGCTGGTCTAGAAGATTTTTGCGGATATAATTGATTTGAAGTTTTTCGGTGTGGTATATCGAAGTTTCTGTCAATTGTCGGTTGGGTTTTGAAGATCGGAGGATCGAGCATCAAGGGGGTGCGCTAAACTGAATGCGGATATGCTTAAACATCGAAATGAAGAAACTACATTGTTTAATCTCAAGTTGGTGATTATTCGAGAAAATTTGTAGATCAAGCAAATTAAAGGAGGTTCTGAATCGTGCAAACAACGACCTGAAGTTCAATTTCTAGAGAAAATTATTTCAGGGGGAATGTTGCTTTAATGTAGATAATGCAAACCCGGATCTTCAATCAAGGGGGAATTATGACGTCAACTGATACCCGATTGAAGTTGCAGAATATTCAAACACAGCTCTCGGATTTCAAGTTCAAGTTCAAGCTTCAACAGTGACGTCCAAGGGGGAAATTGTTGATGCACTTTGTGGTCGTCACTGTGCGAATAGGCTAGAAAGAGTGTGTATTGAATATTGTATAGATTAGATGCGAACACACGACCCAAGTGCAAACAAGTACTGGCTCTTACGAGTGACATGTGCCTAGTACGAATGACTTTGTGCTTCGTACGAGTGACAACATCTCATCACTTGTACGAATGACCTTTCGTACGTCTGACAACAGGATTGGTTCGCACGAGCTGTCATATCTATAAATTGGTGTTATGTGTTCATTGTTTGTTATGTTTTGGAAGTTCCCTTAGGGGAAACGCTGGCGGATTCTCTCCAGGAACTCCGCCAGCTAGTCAAGATGTATACTCTTTCGGTATGAATGAATGAATTGAAAAGCTTCCGCTGATTCTGTGCCTACATGTCTATTTCGTTCTGCCGAATCTGTTCTATCCCCAAAGCTTCCGTCTAGAACCGCCGCCGACCATGATACCACAAAACTTTCTGTTGGGAAGATAAACTTTTTTTCTCTAAACAAACTTGTGCAACTTGTGCCTGTGATCAAACCCATGGTTAGTGAGCTAAGCCAATGTTGTTTCATACAAATTTGGAGGTGTAAAATACTTCCAAGCATTTTGTTTTGTAAATGGTTTTAACCCACAAGTGTTGGAACCATCCAAGCTTGACAAAGCTTGTGTTTTGGTAAAGGTGTGATTACTTGGAAGCCTTGGCTATCCTACTTTCAATCCACCACCTCACTTGATGATTTCTATGAAACTATGTTCCACCTTCAATTGAAGTATTTCTTTTTATTCCATTCATGACCATCCGAATTGTCCTTGTGACAATTTGTGCACTGGTGAATCTTACGAAAGAGGTTAAAGGACGGTTATCCTCCTATCTCCATGCATGTCATCTATGTAATCTGTGACTTATATGATAAACTTAATGATATACTATATAAAATATATATGTATATAAGAACTATACATAACCGAACTTTTGAAAATGATTATATGGTTACTTGTCGTAACATTGGATTATATTATCTAGGACTTAATCTCCTTGTTACGATTCTAATGGGCATGACCCATGAAATCACAACTACCCTACAAGGACTATAGTGTCAAAAACGAGTGTTAAGTCTAGATGATTATTTTCTCGTATACATACTTTGGTATATTTAATTTCCTAAATTCTCCATTATAATCCGAATACTTAAACGCTTACGTTTTCCTTATGTAGGATAATTTGGCATTCCATCCTTCAAAACTCTTCACGGAATTACCAAGTGTAAGCTTGCAAAACCGCAAGTACACTTGACCCATTTTCCCTTTTTACACAATTTGGGTTGTAACAAGTTAACTTAAAAAATACACAAATACACACACATACTTTATACACTCAATCTGTTATACATGCTTATTGTTATGCTTAGGTTCATGCTAGATACATACATGCTTCTTGTTAATAACTTAGCTAGCCCGAACTTAAAGTAGCACGCCGCCCGTCGGGGTATTGTTAAGCTTATTCTTATTCTTAAATAGTCTCGTTACTTTTGTGGCGAGGGACACTTAATTCTTGTGGACACTTGGGTTTGACATTTAGTATTGCATGCTAGCTTACCTTGTATAAATTGCCATTTGGGATTTGAGCAAACTCTTTCATACTTATGCTATGTAATTTAAAACTTGTGTACTCGCCAATGCTTTTATGTTGAACTATACTTTTAACATGTTGTCGGATAAGGATGTTGAACATGACGGAAACTTAGTAGGGACGACATAGAAATGCATCTAGAATGCTAGGTTTTATGTTATAAATGAAACGAGCTTTGAATTTAATATTGTCGCAAATAGTGTTACGATTTCTTGAGCAATCTATTTCGTCTGACTTTGATGTTTCCGCCATCGGTTGGGGTGGACAGATTCGTATTAGAGGCATAACTACAGGGAATTAGGTGGAATTGCCATCTTCGACCATTCGTATTAGAGGCATATAGTTTAAGTGACCTTCGACCATTCTTGATTCATGCTTAAAATGTTAATTCTTCCTACTTGCTTCTTTCTATTCATTTGTCTTAATATATATATATATATATATATATATATATATATATATACACACAATATGTTTTTTTCCTAAAACATTTACACAATATACATACTTGAAGACTTGAAGACACTCGCATTATAAACGAGACGACTTCACCAAAATAGGCGTGAAACCTACACTTTGGTGAACGACTCTCAATCTGCGTATTCGACTTTTCACGAAATTACGCCATCAAGTTAGGGGTGATATCCATACCTTGAAGGAAAATTTTCATTTCATACTCTAGTGGACCCTTACCAACGAGTAGGAATTCGCTCCTCGTTTGGTAAATACCAACAACACTTAGGGTACGATGTTGTCAAGTTAGGGGTGAAACCCGCACCTTGTCAACTAGTCCGATTCCTTGATTTTCAATCTAGCCAAAATTTCGATTTTTTGATCAATTAGAGATGTGTAGTAACTGAAGGGTAAAATGTCGTTAATCGCTTCTCGATGAGAGCATTTTACCTATAGGCCAAAGCACGTTCCTCTAATTGAAAGGATCTTCGATTCACTTTGGAATAGTCTGCGTTTCTCAACCCGAAACACTCTAATGTTTTACTAAGCCTATCTTTTATGTCATCTCAATTTCTTTGTGTTTTAATACTTGTTACCTCGTTCATTTCAAACCCGATGCACAATTCGCACGCCTTTTGCAATCAAAAACAATAATAATTCTTGTAAACCAACTAAATTTATACTCCTTACGCAATTATATGTATCTATACTTTTGAATACTTGTTATGTTTATGTCATCTATGTGAAATCATACGTGTTATGTGATACTTACATGCTCAAACATGACTTTTATAATCACATTATGATCAAGCCTCATCCTTTCCTCTATTTTCAACCCCCTAGATGTCTTTCTCACAAAACTCAAGCGGGAGAAACAAGTCGAAGGCCAACTCAAACTCTATGACCAAGAAAGACTGTATGAATTTATGGCGAAGCAGATGGCTAAGATCATCCCGGATATAGTCAGCAAAATCCAACCCTCACCCAACGCCGAATCAACCCATGCCTCTGTCGACTCCAAGGTGGAAACACCTAAATCGATGTTTACCTTCAAGCAATTATGTTCTTGTAAACCCCTACCCATCACTAGTGAAGGGGATGCCACTAAATTGCTCCAATGGTTTGATGCCATTGAAGTAACATTCCTACAAAGTGGATGCCCTGAACACCTATGTTCGATTAATGCAACGGGTGTCTTCCGATCAAGAGCCTTGATTGGTGGGTCTCCGAGCATAATGTTCGTAGGAACAAAGCCGCACATGCCCTCCCTTGGGCCGATCTCCAAAAGTTTATGAGGGATGAGTTTTGTCCTCCGCACGAGCTTTAAAAACTTGAGAACGAATTTTGGAATCTGAGGCAAGTGGGGAACGACAACGCTGGTCTCACAGCTCGCTTTAAGCAACTGAGTGCACTATGCCCAAGCCAAGTTGACACCCTTGACAAGGCTATCGCAAAGTACATTCGATGCCTACCCCCTCCATCATGAACCTAGTCGAAGCCGCCTAACCCAAAACCCTCGAGGATACCTACTGACTAGCCGCCAAACTTAACAACAATTGCGTTCTCCACGAAGCCTCCAACAAGGCTTTGGCAAAGAATGCGCACCAAGCCACTGCCGATACCACCGAAGAGCCTACCCCATCCAAGCCACCAAGAAACAACAACAAGGGCAAGAAGCGGAAGGCTTCTAGCCAAAATTATGCGGTTGTTACTCTTCAAAACCCGATAATTTTACAATCAGTTTCCACTACCTCAACCCCTAACCACCAAAGAGGAACTACACTAGACCATGGCCTAAATGTAACCAATGCTCCTACCACCATCCCGCTAACACCCTGCGTCGCAAATGCGCAACTTGTAACAGGTTTCGGCATTTCGCCAATCGATGTCACCTAAACCTAAAGCCTACCCAAGACCAACCTATTGTTGCAAACCCTGCCCCTAACCAAGCTCAACCCCAAGCCGCTTTTCGAGCATGCTTCAAGTGTGGCGATCTTAATCACCTCGCCAACGTCTCCCCTCAATGCAACAACAACCAGCAGCAACAACCAAGGCAACCTCAACAAGCCCGAGGCAGAGCTTTCGTGATCACCGCCGCACAACCGTAGAATTCTAATAAGGTCATAACCAGTAGATTTCTCATTAAAAATGTCTATGCTTCTTGTCTTTTTGATACTGGCGTCGATAAAAGTTTGTATCTGCTGAATCAAACCTATGCTTAAGTGTAAACATTCTAAGTTGCCCAAATCATTCGAAGTCGAAGTCGCTAACGAAAAGTCTGTCACTATCGATTCTGTCCTTTCTAAATGTTCCTTGAATCTTAACGATCATACGTTTTCCATTGACCTCATACCCATGCAAATGGGTAGCTTCGATATCATAGTAGGCATGGATTGGCTTAGGCGAGTTCGTGTTGAAGTCGTTTGTTCTGAAAAGTCCATCTGTCTTCCTCTTCCAAATGGTGACTCTTTACACGTCTAGGGCGAGAAACATTCTAAAGGTCTCCATCTTATGTTGTGTATTCAAGCAAACAAATACTTGCGTAAGGAATACTTCGCCTTTCTTGACCACATTGTGGAAAAGAAGGACAAGGGTCCAAGCGTGAGTGATATTACTGTTGTTTGCGATTTCCCTGACATCTTTTCAGAGGATCTTCCTGGTCCTCCTCCTCCTCGTTCTGTTGACTTGGTGCAACTCTTGTCGCTAAATCCTCTTATCATCTAGCATCCTCGGAAATACAAGAGTTATCTAGCCAACTTCAAGAACTTCTTGATAAAGGCTTCATACGCTCTAGTAAGTCTCATTGGGGCGCTCCCGTTCTATTCGTCAAAAAGAAAGATGGATCTTTTCGGATGTGCATTGACTATTGTGAGCTTAATAAGCTTACAGTCAAAAACCGATATCCTCTTCCACGAATTGACGATCTCTCCGATCAACTTCAGGGTGCGACCTGTTTCTTGAAAATCGATATTCATTCTGGTTATCATCAAATTTGAGTCCTCGAAGAAGATATACCCAAAACTGCATTCCGAACACGTTATGGGCATTACAAGTTCGTGGTTATGCCTTTTGGATTAACCAACGCACATGCGATTTTCATGGACTTGATGAACCGCGTTTTTAAGCCTTTCCTCGACCGTTTCATGATCATCTTCATCGATGATATTCTTATCTACTCCAAGACACAAGAAGAGCACGAGCGACACTTACGTCTTATCCTCTAGCTTTTACGTACTGAACGTCTTTACGCTAAATTCTCCAAGTGTGAATTTTGGCTAAAAGAGGTTTAATTCCTTGGTCATGTTGTCAATGAACGCGATATTCACGTTGACCCAGCAAAAATCAAAGTTGTGAAGAATTGGATTGCTCCTAAGTCTCCGTCTGAAATTCGTTCGTTTCTCAGTTTAGCTTGTTACTATCGTCGCTTCATCTCGAACTTTTCCAACATGCGGTCCCTCTCACCTCCTTGACCCAAAAGGATAAGCATTTTTTTGGGGTTCTGAACAAGAGGAATCCTTCTGAACCTCAAGGACATGCTTTGTAATGCTCCTATCCTCGCACTCCCCAATGGAAACGACGACTTCGTCATGTATTGCGATGCCTCAAATCAAGGTCTTGGTTGCGTTCTTATGCAACGAGACAAGGTTATCGCTTACGCATCGAGACAACTCAAAATCCATGAGGAGAACTATACTACGCACGACCTTGAACTTGGAGCAGTTGTTTTTGCATTGAAGATTTGGTGACACTACCTTTATGGTACTAAGTGTACGGTCTTCACCGACCATAAGAGCCTTCAACACATCTTAAATCAAAAGGAACTCAACATGCGTCAACATCATTGGGTAGAATTATTAAACGACTACGACTGTGATATTCGCTACCACCCTAGCAAGGCGAATGTTGTAGCCGATGCACTTAGTCGGAAAACTCATGTTAAGAGTATCTGTTGCTACCTAACTTTGGGAAAGCTTCATGAGCTGATTCGCGAGATGCAATACTCAACCATTAATGAGGGTAACCTCGATAATGAGTTGAAGTGTGGTATCAAAAATCAACTCGTATCCAAACCCAATGGCATCCTTTACTATTTCGATCGTGTTTGGATTCTGAACTATGACAACCTTCGTGACTTTTTTATGCGAGTAGCATATAAGCCACGATATTCTACTCATCCCGGCGCTGATAAAATGTACCAAGACCTTCTTACCTCTTACTGGTGGCCTGGCATGAAGAAAGATATCGCCTGCTACGTTTCAAAATGCCTTACTTGTTCCAAGGTAAAGGCCGAACATCAACGTCCCTCTAGCTTACTCGAACAACCAGAGATTCCTATCTAGAAATGAGAGAGCATTGCTATGGACTTTATTACCAAACTCCTCGTACATCATCTGGTCATGATAGTGTATTTGGGTTATCAATGACCATTTGACCAAATCGTTCACTTCCTTCCCATACGTGAAGATTACAAAGTCGAGAAATTGACTAGTAACTACATCGATGAAATCATGTGTCGTCATGGTAAACATCATCTCGGACCGTAATGGTTGTTTCACCTCTCGTCTTTGGAAAACATTTCAAAAAACTCTAGGTAGTCACCTCAATCTTAGTACTGCTTTCCATCCTCAGTCTGATGGTCAAACCGATCGTACTATCCAAACTCTAGAGGATATGCTTCGTTCTTGCGTAATCGATTTTGATGACAACTGGGATATGCCCTTGACTTTGAGGGCTATTGCTGCCCACTGATGATTTTGGAGAGCGTGACTATCCTTGACATTTGGACTTCTGCTTTCTTCGTCTTCGATGTGCTCGTTTCCGCTCTTTTAGCTTGCTCTAAACCTTTCCATCAGAAGCAGAAGGTGTAGATTGTTCAGTTTGCGCACTTGGAGCCTTGTTCACGTCAGCTCTCTCTTCATCAGCTGAATCATTAGAAGTGTTGACAGTACCATATGGTTCCCGTGTGTCTGACGTATAATCACTGGGTTTGTCGTACACCATATGCTGTGCTTTCTCAAAATCTTCGTTGGTTTCAGGCATTGTTGTGTAGTTGTGATTATATGGTGGGGCAACCTGATTGAATCCCAAACCCCTCCCCTTGTTCGCCTTATATGCCAGCTGCACATTGCACACGTCTTGACCGAGCTTGCTGGATGTATCAAGCTTCTTTATATTAACTTTGTTTTGTTGATATTTTCCAGTAAGAAGTCCCAGCTCAACTCTTACCAAGTCACATTCCATGGTTTTTGAATCTAATCTGGTTTTGTAATCATGGACCCAACATTCTTATGATTTACGTCTAGGTGGAGCTGAACTATGTCTTTCTTTTGTGCTTCAACCTTTTATGTGAGTAACTTGTTACTTTCTCCAAGACTGATGCACTGAGCCATTGCATTGTTGTAGTCATTAGCCATTTTGGAATTAAGTACCCTGAGTTGAGCAACCCTGTTCCTGCAAGGTTCAGTGCACAAAAGGTAGTTGACTATGTCAATGTGCGAGCTTGTTTGTCGGCGTGAGTTTGGGCTTGAGGTAGAGTTTGGGTTGCTGGGTTGTTGATTGCTGCTTGTTGAGCTTAAGATTTCTGTTCGGACACTTCTTCAGAATGTGACCCTGTTGATTTAGCGTATAGATCTTGGAGTTCTTGGTTTGATTGTAATGATCCCACAACCAAGATAGAAAGGCGTCTTTGTCATCACCCAAAACGCTATTCAACTCATCTCTTACTTCCTCTTTTTGCCTCCCACGTTCAAGTAAACGCATCACATAGTCAGCAACCGATCAACATTGTAGTTTCCGATAAACTCATTCAGCTTTTCCTCACTTCATCCCGCAGGTTCGGGTTTTGATTTTTTGTTGGACTGAAAACTATGTTTGAGTGTGAGCTTGGGTTGTAAACATCTTGGATACTCGAAACCGTACCGGTAAACACGATAAAAAATGTCCAAAAACTGCTTTTACCAAAATGTACTGTTAGACTCGTCTCGACGATACGAATCCAATGATGTATAATGTCCGATAGTGATTTTAGGAATTTTCATGCCTTTTTTTGGTCATAAAAATCACACGAGTCTAAACCGTGTTTATCCAGATTGTCTATGGATCAAGTTCTGTGTGCGAAAACGTTTAACTCCGGTTACGTCAGCTGGTTAACTTTCCACCTTTAAAGGTGCAACTCGGATTCAGAATAGTACCGGATTTGGAACAGTAACTCGGATTCTTAATCCAAGATGGAATCTCGAAACAGTGATCCGAGATGTTGATTCGGAACAGTGATCCGAGATGGTGTCTGAGATGCACTGTCTCAATCCGACATGCTTCCAAATCTGAGATGCAATCTGAGATGAGAGATGATCTAGAATGAAAGTCTGATCCGGAATGAGAGTCTGATCCAGAATGAGAGTCTAATCCGGAATGAGAAACCTTATCCGAAATCAACGGTATTCCGAAATTCCGATGAACAGTTGTCCGGAATCAATCCAAGATGGATTAACCTTTTCGTGTTCTTCGGGATCTTCAACAATTTCGAATCCGAAATACAACAGATTAATCCGAAATCAATCCAAAATTCAAGAATTTATCCGAAATCCTTGAATGTTGATCCGAAATGCTGAATGTTGTCCGAATGCTTGTTTTCAGCAGAAACCAAACAGAATCAGTGTGATATCAGATCTGAGCCTGGAAAATTGGTTCAACAGGCTTTGATACCACTTGTAAGTCCCGTTAATCCGGATCTGTCAACGATATCACACAATCACCAAGGATGGGCAGAATCCAAACTTGGTGATCTTCAAGAAAACCAAAAAGAGAAGAACAACACGAAACAACTTTAACACCTTGCACAAGATTCTATTACTTGAAAAGCAAAACCATCTAGTACAAGATGGAGGCTCTCTCTAGAGAAATCTCAAAAGTCTTAACCCTAGAAATGAATAAGCTTAGCTTATATACCTAGGGTAAAGGCATGCCCCTCATGGGCTTGCCTGGCCCACATGGCCTATGGCATGCCCAAATGTCTATAAAGGTCCAAACCTAACCCAGTTAACCCAGTTAACCACCATAGACTGTTCCGTATATTTGATGCTTCAGTCTCACACTTTAGGACCTAACACAGACCCACATAATGAGGAGTGGTAGGCGAATTGGGCCTAGACCAATTTGCAGCCCATGAGGTTAAACCTTAGCCTAGTAGCAAACCTGTCTCTATATAAAGAGAGTTCTGCATTAGGGTTAAGGTTGCTCAGTTAGTCACTTTAGAAAGAGTTGAGAGAGAATTGTAGAGTGATTGGCTTGGGCAAATTCAAGTGATCAAGGTTGATTGTAATCATTGTGATAGATAATCAATAAAGATCAGGTTTATTGTGATTTCGGTTTCTACACTTGTTTCTGTGATAAGGGAACTACAATTGGTATCAGGGCATCCGCTCTTGTTTTGCTCGTTAAGAATCGTAACAGTAGGAAAAGTTGAAGTTTTGGACGTTTTTTACGGCTGGTTTGAAGTTTGAAGGCTGTTCTAGGGTTTTGTTGTTGATCTCGAATAAACAGCAAGCCATCTCGAATAAAAAATGGTATTTCAGATCATCAGCAAGGTATCTCGGAAGAAATCTTGCATTTTGGATCTGAAGGTTGCATTTCGGATCATCAGAGTTGTATCTCAGATCATAAGTGAAACATCTCAGATCAGAAAACTTGCATCTCAGGTCAGAACAATACATCTCAGACCATTGGTGATTGATCTCGGATCATCTCAGATTTGCAACTCGGATAGCATCTCGGATACTATCTTGAATCATCATCTCGGATAGTATCTCGGATTAGCATCTTGGATACCATCTCGAATCACCATCTCGGATTGGTATCTTGTATCACTGTTCCGAATTTCCATCTCGGATTGTTAATCCGAGTTACTGTTTCGAATTTGTACTGTTCCAAGTTAAGGTCAAGAAGGTGGAAAGTTAACCAGCTGACATAACCGGAGATAAACATTTTCGTACACAGAATTTGATCCGTAAACAATTTTGACAAATCGACTGCAGGGTAAGTGTTAGAACTTTGAGACCGTTGGTGCTTGATTATTCAATAGTTTGAGCTAGTTTGTAATGGTTAGACAAAGTTAAAGGGTCAAAAGTGTAATTGTGTGAAAATTGCTGTTGGCAGCATATTTACTAACCCAGCGTATTTATTAAATACGCTGGGTAGTCATTCTGTATAAATATGATGATCAATGAAGTTATGTCCAAGTTTCTTGGACAGATTTTGGTGATCTTCTTGTGTTGTGATTTTTGCTATAGTGCTTTCATCCGAATATCCAGGTACTGTTATTGATTACATGTTATTGGGATTTCATATACAACACTAGTTGTTTGATCCAAACAAGATTCTTCATCTCCTTTGCTTGGTTTTTCTTAGTATTTGCACATTCAAACAACTAATCCATAGTTGTTTGGGTGAAAACAATCAACCATCCGAATCTGTTTTGGGACTTACAATATGGTATCAGAGCCTTTGTGCTCTTGATTGTTTGAGTTTGTGTTAAGATTCTTCAAGTTTTGAAGGTTTTTCAAAAGTTTCAAAGTTTCAAGGTTTTTCAAATTTTTAGACTTAAAATGGCTTAATCTGGTGCGTTTAATCTTTGAGTTGTTGTTAATCAGTAGTTTGGTAAACATTTTGGTCATTTAGCTGCAAAGAAACATGAATTTTGGGTGTTTTTGGGTGATTAGAGGGTTTTTGTTCGTACTAAAACCCTTCTTGGCATAATTATTCTTAAAGCCAGCGTAGATATTCTCGAAGATATCGTAATTGTCTTTGAAGCTGGCGTATTTAACTTGAATCTCGCGTAGTTAACAAATACGCTGGTTCTTAAACCAACGGATTTATATTATTGTCAGCTAACTGCCCCATCGAATTTAATCGAAGGCGACTTCGTAATTAGTGATACTAATCCTCAGTGATTTTATCATGGTGTTCAGCGAATTTAACTAAACCTTTGATTGTTTTCATATATCCAGCGGATTTAGCATTTTGCAGGACATAGTGCAGCATATTTACCTCCTTGCGAGCGTAATTGTTCTCTGATTCTGTAAATCTCAGCGTAATTGGTCATCTTTCATCCATCATGTCTCTCAATCAACTCAATCTGATTGCTCAAGCCAAACTAGAAACTGGAACCGCTACAAGGCCACCAAAGTTAAATGGTTCGGAAGATTTCAGTAGCTGGAAAAACAGGATCAAGTCTTTTTTTGAGTATACAGATTATACTCAATGGATGTCAGTCACTATGGGCCCGCATGTTCCCATGATAATACGTGACGACATCCGTACTATCAATGAAGATCCTTCAACATTCACAGATGAAGATAGGACACTCATTCAACGTGACCGGAGGGCTCACGCTGCTCTCACTATGGCTTTGTCAAAGGATGATAACAATTTGTTTGAAGAATACACCTCGGCACATGAACTGTGGTTGGCTCTAATCGACCATTATGAAGGCAATGGGGAACTCAGGGAGAACAAACAAGACATGGTGCAGAAAGAATATGATATGTTTGAAGTATTCATGGCGAAAGCTTGTCCGACCACATAAGCAGGTTTCTGGGGTGTTGACCAAGATGAAGAAGGTGGGAAACCCAGTTGCAAATTATGCATCGATCGAAGCTGCTAGATTCTCTACCAAAAGAGTGGAGTCTTCAATGCATGATGATTAAGAGAACTTTCCTCACCAGCACAACTCCAGTTACTCTCTCAGAATTGATTAACACTTTAAAAGCCTTTGAAATGGACATCGTGAAACGAGAGATGAATCAAACTGGATATTCTCAGAAGACGTCTCAGCAAGCTGTTGCAACCTCGGTCCCTAAGAATATGGCATTTCTTGCTCCTGTCACTTCATGTGGATCAAATCCCCAAAGTGCTGTTGAATCGTATTCAAATGCTTCCACAAACTCTGTGAAGGCCTCGTCATCTTCCGAGAAGACCACCGTGGCCAGCGACACTCAAGCACTTAAAATTTCCACAGAACATGTAGATCTTTTTAATACTTTCTTAAGTAGCTATGAGGCGCTTATGTCAGGAGAGTTGAAAAGAGAAGTCCTAACAGCAGAGGACATGTATCAAGTAGATCCAGACGACATGGAGGAGATGGATCTGAAGTGGCAGATGGCATTGATCACTCTACGGTTGAAGAAATTCCAAGATAAAACAGGAAAGAGGTTGGCTCTTGGAAAAGGTGGATTTGACAAATCCAAGCTTAGATGTTATAACTGCAAAGACTTGGGCCACTTCAAAAGAGAGTGTCCGTTGCTGAAGACGAGAATACCGAAATCAACCAGACAAGGAGGCCGATTGCCATTGAAGGAAATAATAATGCTACTGAAAATAATCATAAGGTTTAGTGGTGGAAGATTATGATTGGTCGGAGGAGATAGCTGAGGCAAAAGGTGAAGTAAACAAGGCCCTCATAGCAAACATTACCACTGTCTCTGCCACGTCTGCTTCAAATGTGTTGAAAAACAAACCTCCAAGATTCCAAAAGATGACACTGGTTTGAAAAGCATCATCTCTCCTGCCTCAGAGAAGAGACAACAGAAAGCTGAAATGAATGAGTCGAAGCCTGCTGTTCAAGAAGTCATCAGTACCAGCAAGAATGCAGCGGTTGGAACATCCTCTACCCCATGAAATCAGAAGCCGAAGATAAGGATTTGGTAAACAGCATTCCATATGAATTTAAAGCAAAGTATTGCTCAAAACCATGTTTGAACGTCGTGGCACACTACAAATCACTTAACCGTGATATAATTAAAGAAAAAGAAAAAGTTTTGAAAATAAATCAAGAACTAAAAGAAAATGAGGCTGCATATCAGCGAAAGTTGAATTCAACCATAGCTGAAATGTAGACTCTAAAGGAATTTGTTTTCAGAAAAGATTTTATCATAAATGATTTGTCCGAAAGCTAGAAAAATCTCAAAACGAAAACAATAAGTTACAAATCATTATTGATAAATGGAAAATTAGCCAAAAAGTATTGGTTGACATTGTATACTGCCAACGATCGACATTCATAAAGGATGGAATTGGATATATAGATAAATTCGGAAATGAAAGAAAATTATTTCCTCCTCCGCACAGCAAAAAGTATGTTCCTATGCCATCTCCTCATCCTAAGAACGACTTAATCAATAAAAATGATCTTTTGGATCAAACCTTTCTGAAAACAATGCAGATCTGTGCGAGAGTAAGGAAGATGTGTGCGATGGGGAAGATGATTGTGAAGGGATGAAAATAGGAATAGGCTATTCAGGCGACAATTATTCAACTGTTAACTGGTTCGCATGGAATTGTGATAAGACGAACAAAAATTCTATTCGAGATAACTGTAATAGTTTATCTAGGATGGATGATTGTAATGGCTGTATGCCTAAATTGACAATTCAGGATGACTGTAATGGCAATGTGCCTACACTTAAGGCTCACAACCAAGGGTTTGCCAAGGTTGAGGGTCATGACCTAAACTTTGCTCTCAATGATGAAAATGTTATGCTTGAATCCCCTGTATTTGTTCCAGAGTTAAAGAAAAACAGTTTTGGAAAATTCCTTACAGAGGAAATTCTAGAATTTGTTCCATCAGTAGCAGGTACAACAGAGACTGATAAAGATTTCACTGAAGATTCAAGCACAACAACTTCAGAAAGCAATGAAGAAAGGTCAGATGAAAGTCAAGAATCAATTTCCTCATCTGACAGTGAGCACAGTGAAGTCGACATTGAAGATAAACATTATCCTGAAGAGAAACTGAAGAAAGCTAAAGATTCAAGCCACATTACATCATCAAACTCCTCAAGATGCTCCAGACTCTCATCACATACATCATCTTCACACTCAGCACCCAGGAAGAAAAGATCGAGTAAAAAACAATGTTTTCGTTGTGGTCATTTAGGACATACGGCAAAACATTGTAAAAACAAGAAATTTTCTAAACCTAGTCAAGATCTAGTTAAAAGTTTTACTGATCAATTTGATAGTTTAAAGAAATCAGTAAAATGAATAGTTGATTCAACCTGTTTTTGGAAAAGAAAAGACAACACTCTTGCTCAAAATCATGATAGAACTAATGTAAAGCTAGTCTGGGTTCCAAAAACTAGCTAATTTGTACATATGTTTTGTTGTTGTTGTTGTTGTTTAACAGAATAAGATTCGGAAATGGCTTCGGATGCTCATGGAATATATCTGGCATATTGACAGCGGTTGTTCCATGCACATGACCAGGATAAAGGATCTGCTTACCAACTTTTGAGTTATTGATGGTGACTTTGTATCCTTTGCCGGAGACGAAAAGGGAGGAAAAATCGTAGGAATGGGTGACGTCGTGTCAGAAGCACTCACCTTGGAGAATGTAAACTATGTTCCAGAATTGTGTTACAATCTTATGAGTGTTTCACAAGTCCGTGACAAAGGAATCACGGTGCTGTTCAATAACACGGAGTACTTATTCCTCAAACTCGGTTACTCCGTCCCTAAAGAGATGATCATGCTTAGAGCTCCCCATCAAAATAACACCTACGTGCTAAATATGAAGAATGCCAAATCAAATGAGCCAATGACATGTCTTATGTCAAAAGCATCTGAATCGGAATCACTCCTGTGGCACAAGTGTTTGGGGCATGTGAATTTTAAGAACATAAATAAACTTTCTAAATTAAATCTAGTAAGAGGTTTACCTATGAAAGATTTTCCATTTTCAGAAAAGTGCATCGCATGTGCCCAAGGAAAGCAGCATAAAAAGCCTCATAAGTCCAAAGCAATGAATACGATATATGCTCCTCTTCAATTACTTCACATGGATCTTTTTGGCCCAATTAGCGTTAAAAATTTAGCTAAAAGATCTTATTGTTTGGTGATTACAGATGATTTCTCACGGTTTTCATTGGTATTCTTTCTCGAATCCAAAAGCAAAACGGTATCCATTCTGAAGAGCTTCATTCCCATGATTGAAAACGTGATCAAGCTGAAAGTCAACTCCATCAGAAGCGACAACGGAACTGAATTAAAAATCAGACGTTTGTCTCCTTCTGTGAAGATAAGGGAATTCGCCTCCAATACAGTGCTGCCAGGACTCCTCAGCAAAACGGGGTAGCAGAACGCAAAAACAGAACTCTCATCGAAGCTGCAAGAACTATGCTTGTCGACTCTAAGCTTCCCATAATCTTTTGGGCTGAAGCAGTCAACACAGCATGTTATGTTTTGAATCATGTTCTTATCGTCAAACCTCACGGAAAGACATCCTATGAACTACTTTTCAAAAGGAAGCCTCTGATAGATTTCTTCAAACCGTTCGGGTGTTCATGCACACTTCTCAACACTGAAGACAATCTCATCAAGTTTGAAGCAGTCGGTGACGTGTGCTACTTCATGGGCTATTCATCTTCTCAAAAGCCATATCAAGTCTACAACAAACGGACCAAGATGGTGATTGAATCATACTACGTTGATTTTCAAGAAGGAAACTCCTCTAACACTGGAAGCGCTCCGAACTGGTTTTATGACGTGGATAGTATATTCAACACTTTCAACATCAATGAACCCATCACTGAATCCGAACCTGCAGAATCCACTCCGTTGGAACCTTTGTTTGATGCCTCAGACAATGGTTTTACTCTGTTTACAACCCGTTTCACCCCTGCCTCTGCCTCTCCTACTCGTCCGGTGTTCGAAGTAAATGGTGACACATCTACTGAGAATGCATCTACACATGATGATTCTTCTTCATAGCAGGCTGTGGATGAACCACCCAAAGAAGACAAAACTCCAATCATCTACGTCGATGAACACTTTTCTAATCTGCCTCAACAAGTTGAAACTCACACCAATGCAGGGTACAAGACCAATCAAAATCATCCAATTGAAAATGTCATCAATTCTGTTGAAGATGGAGTTCGAACACGTGGTCAAACACATACCATCAACACTGGACTGTATGCAGCCTTTCTTTCGTAGTCTGTCCCAAGGGATATCTAAGAAGCTATTCAAGATTCAAGTTGGGTACAAGCTATGCAGGAAGAATTGGCACAATTTCGGAAACTTAAAGTCTGGGAACTCGTTGACTTACCAGACGGAAAGTATCCAATTGGTACCAAGTGGGTGTTTCGTAATAGGATGGATGATCATTGTGTAGTTATCAAGAATAAGGCTAGATTAGTGGTTCAAGGGTTTTGACAAGAAGAGGGAATTGACTACGAGGAAGTTTTTGCACCTGTTGCACGGTTAGAAGCCATCAGAATCTTCTTAGCCTATGCTTCATTTAAAAACTTTAAGGTGTTTCAAATGGATGTAAAGAGTGCTTTTCTGTATGAGAAAATGAAAGAAGAAGTTTATGTTTGTCAATCTCCAGGTTTTGAAGATCCTCATTCTCCCACGAAATACTACAAGCTTGACAAAGCTCTCTGTGGTTTTCACCAAGCTCCTAGAGCATGGTACGAGACTTTGTCAACATATCTTCTGGAGTGTGTATACTCAAGAGGCAAAATTGACATTACTCTCTTCATAAAAAGGATTGGAGAAGATGTGATGTTGGTTCAAATCTACGTAGACGATACCATTTTTGGGTCGACAGATGAAGCCCTTTGCAGAGAATTCGAGAAGGTGATGAAAGCGAAGTTCGAGATGAGTATGATGGGAGAACTCACGTTTTTTTAGGACTAGAAGTGAAGCAACGAAATGATGGTATTCTCATTCATTAGGCTAAGTATAACAGAGATATTCTTTCCAAATACAGCATGAATGACTGCAAATCCGCAAGCACTCCTTTTGCTGCTCAAACGGAACTCACTTCAGATCTTCAAGGAAAGCCAGTGAACAAATCTCTCTATCGCTCAATGATTGGCTCGTTAATGTATCTGACCGCTAGTAGGTCTGACATAATGTGGGTTGTCTGTCTCTGTGCCCGCTTTCAGACAAATCCCAAAGAATCGCATGATGCTGCTGTCAAGAGAATCTTTCGCTATCTCAAAGGAACTCCCAAAGCTTGGTTTGTGGTATCCTAAAGATAGTAATTTTGATCTAATTGCTTACTCTGACAGTGATCATGCAGGTTGCAAAGTAGATAGAAAATCTGTCTCCGGAGGCTGCCAATTCTTGGGGAATCGTCTTATTTCGTGGCAGAGCAAAAAGCAGACAACAGTCTCTACATCTACCGCTCAGGCTGAATACACGGCAGCTTATAGTTGCTGTTCACAAGTCCTTTGGATACAGAATCAGTTGTTGGATTATGGGATCAACCTCATGAAGACTCCAATATTCATCGACAATGATGCGTGTCTGGGGATTGTGAAGAATCCTATCCACCACTCCAGAACGAAACACATCGAAATTCGCATTCATGCGATTAGAGATGCGTATGAGAAAGGATACATCCAAGTGGTGCCAGTGGATTCAGTGCAACAAAAAGCTGATATATTTACGAAAGCCTTCGATAAAGCTCGATTCAACCAGTTGGTAACCTGGTTGGAAATGGTGAACTTCCTTGAGTGGAACTGACTTTTGGTTTAAAAAAATAGTTTTCATAATAAAAAACAATCTCATAAAATGTGCCCAGCAAAAAGGTTTTCTGCAAAGCTAAAATTTCTTTTCAAGCAATGGATTCTCGAAAATAAAATTTTAAGGGGGGAAGTTTTCCAGAAAATATTGTTGAGACTGAATCTCTTCTTTGGCACCTGCACGAGAAATGATAGAAAAACTGCTAACACTTTTGTTCTGATCTTAAAACAGAAAAACATTAAGGCCTCAAGCAACGACGTGTCGGTAGATTCAGGAATACCTTGAAGTAAACTGCGAAACGGAGACAAACTCTAATGATCACACAAGAATTCTAAATACCCACAATGTTGTGCAACTTGCGGGTAACACATTACAGCGTATGGCTTAATGGTCTTAAATCTTGCGTTGATAGATTGCCAAAGTCTGAGATTTCAGGTCTTTATATTGGCTAATCATTCGGGGATATCATAGTTGCTCTTCTGCTGCATCCAGATATATGCTGACCTAGACACAGCTATAATATCTTTTCTAAAAGAGCCTATGCGGCCAAAACCCTACACAAATGAAGCTCTCATTGAGAATCATTCAAGTGCTTAAATCGTACCGCATCTGGTATATGTCATAGCCCTTGTTAGACCTTGGTCTCTTTGCTGTACGGAAGTACTGACCTAAACACCAACTGTCTAACGTTGAAATCTCAAAAACAAATGAAGTCAGTATACTCACATGTTATGAGGAATCTTTGTGCATACCTTGATCGCGAGGGTATGTCCTGACGTGGGACTCACGGGCACAACATTCTGACTGTTTCAGCGTGAGTGGGGAACATTGAAGTTCTTGTCAATATTACCGCAACATGATAAAAAGGTTCTACGATCGCATGTTGAAAGATAGGTGCATGGATTTAAAAGGACAAACATACTGACAGTTTTTCTTGTGCCTTAATCATTTTATATATCTAACATTTTAGCTTAAATGAACGAAATGTTACCAGTATGATCTTTTGCAGGAAAGTCAAAGGATTCAAGTCAGTTAGCATAAATTTTGTGTGAAAAAGGAGGCTTCCAGACCCAAAAACAACTTTCAGGATCCAAAATTGCAACTTTCTATTTTCATTAAGCCTATTTTTTTATTTCTTGCAATATTTCTAACCAAAAGGGCACATTTTTCGAGAAAATTTGAAGTTTTCGAGCGTAATTGATTTCAAATTTTTAGTCCTGAAGAAACCTTGAAAAATATCAGGGCGGCGTAATAATCTGTCCAGCGTAATTAATAAATACGCTGGATTGTAAAATAGTATATATACTTAATTTTTTCACCGTTTGTAAATATTTTCGAAAAGTTATTCAAATCATCATCTTCTTCTTCACTCATCAAACACCCACACTCTCTACTTTTCTTTTCAGTCTGAAATTAGAATCGATATCGGTATGTTGTTTTTGATATTCTTATATACATCGGTCGTTGTTTGAATGTGTTTCAATCATCGATTTCCGTTTCCTGTTCTATTTATATAGTGTTTTTGATCAGGTCAGTTTGGTTTTAAGGGGTTTATCAAGAAAAATTTGAAGTCGGCGTATTTATTATGAATGCTGCGTAGATAATTTTGAATGTGGCGTAATTATCACAAACCTGAGCCAGCGGATTTAAGTCTTGAACGCGAGTTCTGTGACATCCCGATTTTCAGGTATCTTAAACGCACTACTTCACGGTTATTCATTCCTACGCTAATTTGATTCGGAGAATTTAAATTACACGCTCGCAATAACTACGCTAAATTTGTGAACTCATCAAGTGAATTATGTGCTATGTGTTATTAGACGTTTATAAGTTTTGTGAATTATTATATCATGTTTTGATTTCACGATTATTAGTTTATAAAAAAAAATATATTAAATAAATAGCCGAACCGAACCGAGCCGCGAAACGTGTCGACCTCACTTCCTTGCGGCCCAAGGAACTAACTTAAACTTGAGGCCCAAGTTAATGACCCAAACCACCCCCCTTTGCGGCCGCAAGCCCACCCCCACCCCCTTTCTTTTTCCTTCCCTTGTTTTATATAAATAGGCATGCATGGGTTATGTTTCAAAAAAAAAAAGGCAAGAAACCCTAAGTTCCAAGAAGCCAACGGCAGCCCCCCCCTCTCTCACGGTCGCAACTTCTTCGATCCCCGGATTGATTCTAATCTCGTTCCCGGTTCGCTAAGGTTAGGATCTTAATTGTTTTGCAAAGCACATTAGGGTTTATGAAATCTTGATCATGATTGTGTGTATTGTTTGAATCATTGTTATGAAAAGTGTTATGATTTATGTTTAGTTCGGTTAATTGTGTGAGTTTTTGCGATTGTGATGTTAGGATGAATACAAGAATCATAGGCTGCGTTTTGTGATAAAAATCATATTATATGATTAGGGTTTGCATGAGTATTAATGTACATGATGATATGTAATAAACCTGTTCTTGATCATTATTAATTAGAGTCTTGATCGTTTAAGCGTGTTCTATTGCGATGAAAGCCGAAAACAGGCTGCTGAATGGTATTTACAGCCAACTTCAATTGGCTGTAACTTGGTCATTATTTATCGAAAAGTGGATTTTCTGAATCCTAAAACGTATATTTTTGAAAAACGCTTCTAATGGCGCTGGATTCATATTTTTCTGAGGTCGTTTGATATTTTAAGTGGTCATTTAAGTGCAGTAACTGAAGCTGTGTAAATTCTGAAAATTTGTTAGTTGTTTATCGAGTCGGATCTTACAATCTGTAGAGGGTTGGGTCATGAAATTTGTACAGCAACTGGAGATGGAAATTTCCGGGAAACTCCCACTGGAATTTTGTTAATTGGATGAACGATGATTTTTAAATAATTTCTCCCGTGGACTACAGTCAGAAAGCGACGAATCTGACTGCAGCCTAGTATATAAACGTTTATGAACAATTAGTAAAGTGTTAGGACTTGAAAAATTTACTTAAAATTCTACAGTTCAGTTGACACTTTCTGTAAAAAATTGGAATTTTTAGAACGTTGGAACTATTTTATAAAAATCCCCGAAAACAGCCTAGTTATGAGCGTACAAGCTGAAACTTGATAGCTTGTGAATGTGTGTACCAAAGTGTTGTATGAGTTGATTGTGTTTATGACAAGTTGGTGTGATCACTATTTTGGTATGATAATACTTTGCATGCATGATTGTGTTTTCGAATTTGTTATTATGTGTGCCGCATTGTGTGTTAGTTATGCGTAGGGTTTGTATCAGTGTGTTCACACACTAACTTTAAATCGATTAACATGTTAGGACGCAATTAGCGGTCCCATCATTTGCTACTTCTGTGTTACACTAACCGAGCAATTAAAGGTGAGTTCACGGCCCCTATTTTATCCAGTTTTAAACAACAGGGGGAGAAACATGTATACATTCTATAACTCTATCTTTTTACGTTATGTGAAATTAACGTCGTTAAACTACTCGGTAACTAAGTTAATGTTAATGTACGTTATGGTCACTAAGCAGCTATATCACGGAAGTCCTCGACAAACTCTCGGATTGTTAGTATTGGGTTAGATAGCGGGGAAATTATAAGTAGTACTACTGGGCCCGACAAGCCCCACCCGAGCTTGTCGCGCTAGCCGACCGTGTATGGTCAACGGGTGAATAATTTAGCCTAACTTTCGCCATGGTCAGTGATAGGCCTGGCAACACGGAGGCACAACAGTCAGCTTCGATCGCGAATAGTTATGTGACATAACTTTAGGCTCGCTACCTACATGTTAACATTGAACTTAATTACGAACCAACAATATTATTCCGGGTTAGGAATAATGGAACCAACAACAATATTATTCCGGGATTGGAATAATGGAACCAACATCATTATTATTCCGGGGTAGGAATAATGGAACTATATTGTTATCCCGGGTTGGGGATAACGGGGGAAACAAACTTTTAACTGAACTAATGAACTTATAAAAACCTGTGAACTCACTCTTCTTTAATGTTGACACTTGTTTCTTTACATGTTTCTCAGGACGCTAGGAGCTCTAGGTGCACTCACTTGCATTGATCAAGACATCTTTTATCGAGTCTCATTTACGAATATCGTTTGGGTTTTTCTTTAGTTTTGGCGTTTGTGGTGGCGCCCGTTACTTTACTTTACTTTAATGCTTCCGCTCAACTTTAAAACTAATGCTTCCGCTAAACTTTAAAACCAAACTAAGATAATTTGAAAATAACTATGAATAGTTAAACAAATAATTTTGGAAAACGTATAAACGAATCATATAGAGTCGTTCGATGTTACTAGTGTCTCAGATTCTGGTTTGTTCACACGCCTCGTGGTAAAACTCCGCAAATGGTAATTTGAGGGTGTGACAGATTGGTATCATAGCCTCTAGCTATAGAGAACCAGGTTTGCATTAAAAGTAGACCTAAACTATAGCTGATTACACGACACTAGACTTAGTTGGCACCGAACTGTGATATCTTGTTATGTGTTGTAGTACAACTGTGTTATGTAAAATATAAATGTATATTGTGATGAACGCAACTCTTAACTAACTACACAACCCATCAGGCAATGTCATCATCATCATCCGACAAATCTCGACAATCAAGGGCGCCGGGGAAGGCACCCATGGTCGAACCCTCACCACCTCATGGCGTGGAGACACGCTCAGCTGCTAGAAAAAGACTCGCTCTAGGAGAGGAGTCGTCGTCCCGTCCGACCACCGCTATGCCGGTCGAACCGGTTAACTTGTTAGAAGTAGGGGACGACCTACTTAGGGATATGATAAGAAAACAACAGGAACAACTAGAGAGAATGCAGGAAACTATCAAAGCACAGGGATGGATGATACGTCAATTAACGGGTAAGACTGGAGAGCTCGAGGAAGAGCAATATGAGAATAAGATAGCTCGTAACATTTTAGCTAAAGATCTTCGTGCTGAGCAGCTGAGGGCTGACTGGCTCGAAGAAAGAGTTCTTGAGTCCAGCTGGAGGATTCAAGAACTAGATCAGAATCAGGCACCTGTACCAGTACCCGCACCAGCACCGACCCCTCCAGCGCTAGTAGAGGAAGAAGAGGAGGATCCAGAGGAGGATCCGGAGGAAGACCCGGCTGTAGAAGCTGGAAACGCCGCGGAGGATGACGGCAACGATAGCGACTTGGGAGATGGAGACGTAGAAGACTGACTCGTCTCGCTAATTCCCGCTTTGTTTTCTTTAGTTTGTTTATTTTCCACTTATGTTTGAACTTGAAAATTTATAATTAAACCGATATTTTGGTTGGCATTTTGTGAGACGTTGCAATTTATTTAATCGAATATTCCTTTTGATTGTTCAATTTATTGGTTGACATAATTTGAGGGATGATTTAAGTGTGGAGTATGATAACTAAATTGGATATATATACTTATCGGTATGTGTTTATGTTACCTTGCGAAGATCTAAAATGGCAACTGGACGTCGCGGAAACCTCAACATGACGCCTGAAGAATTAGCCGCAATGATCCAAGAACACGTGAATGCTGCTCTGGCAGGTGTTCAAAACCCACCAGCAGGTAACCATTATTAAATTTTCATGGGAAAATCTAATAGTTGGGTTAGTAGACTTTCTCGCTGACTACCTATCCTCTGTCAGCAGGAGGGGGTCTTAACCCCTACAAGATGTTCCTCGATGCGAAACCGAGCAAATTCACGGGTGTAGAAGGACCCATAGGACTGGTCCGTTGGATTGAAAAGTCCGAATCGGTGTTCGAGATGTGCAATTGCCTTGAGCCAATAAGGTCAAGTATGCTGCCTCAACGCTGGAAGATGGGCATTAACTTGGTGGAACGCACAAGTCCAAACGCGTGGACTTATTGCTGCAAACGCAATGGCCTGGGCCGAGTTTAAGGCCCTAATCAAAGAGGATTACTGTCCGCGGGACAGAGTTCAGCAGTTGGAGCAAGCACTATGGAACCATAAGATGGTAGGATCTGAAATTGAAGCGTACACGGCGAAACATCACGATCTGGTGTTCCTATGCCCCGATCTGGCCAACACCGTTGAAAAACGACTCGAGTTTTACCTTGGGGGTCTGGTCCCCGAGATCCAGGGCATGGTAATGGCTAGCAACCCTGCGCTGAGCATCAAGCGATCAGGCTGGCGCATAAACTCACCGATAAGGTGGTGGAACAAAAGAAGTTGCCATCTCGGGGTGCAACTGAAGTTGTCCCTGATAATAAAAGAAAATTTGAAAACTCACCTGCTCGACAGTCTTCGTCAGCCCAGCCACAAAAGGGAACCAGAAACGGTTCAATAATTTCAACAGCAATCGGGGTCACAATAATCAGCCCGCCAACAACACCCAGAACACAAGCGGCTATGTGGGTCGAAAGCCTCAATGTAATCATTGTAACCTTCATCATCACGGCCCTTGTGCCGGAAATCGCTGCCAACGATGTGGCAAAACGGGACATGCGGCAAACGATTGTCGCGGAGAAATCATGTCTCGACAAAACCAAAATCAACACCAGGTCAGCAGCAGGTATTAACCGGGGGTGCTATCAGTGTGGTAGCACTGCCCACTTCAAACGAGACTGCCCACAGCTTCGCAAAAACAACAACAATGGTGGGAACAACAACAACCACAACCACAACCACGACACAACAACAATAACAACAACAACAACAACAATGGAAATGGTGGCACAGGAGGTGCCAAAGGTCGTGCATTTACGCTAGGCCGCGGAGAGGCCATAAACGACTCGAACGTGGTCACCGGTAAGTTTCCCCTTAACGATCATTTTGCTACTGTACTTTTTGATACGGGTGCGGATAGGAGTTTTATATCTGAGTCTTTTAGGAAGAACCTAAATCTCACGCCTAAACCCCTAGAGACCCCTTACGTCATAGAACTAGCCGATGGTAAATCTGTAGATGTGACCCATTTAGTATCCGGCTATCAACTTAAACTCGCAGGTCACACCTTTAACATTGATCTGATGACAACTACCCTGGGTAGTTTTGACGTGGTAGCCGGAATGGACTGGCTATCCGACGTCCGAGCTGAAGTACACTGCTTCGAGAAATCTATCCGTATTCCGCTCTCTAACGATGAAGTCTTGATGGTGCAAGGCGAGAAGGAGGCGCCGTCACAAACATCATCTCTTACATGCAAGCACAGAAGTATCTTCGGAGGAAGAACTCCTTCGCTTTGCTCGCGCTGGTCACCGAGCAGCCTAAGGACGAGAAGCGTATAGAAGATATCCACGTCGTCGTGATTTTTCGTGTATTTCCGGAGGAGTTACCTGGTCTTCCACCACATCGACAAGTGGAGTTTGAAATCGAATTGTCAAACCATGCAACTCCTATCGCCAAGGCCCCGTACCGCCTGGCTCCAGCAGAGCTGCAAGAGCTGTCTACCCAACTTCAGGAATTGTTGGAAAAAGGATTTATCCGACCCAGTACTTCGCCATGGGGAGCTCCGGTCCTTTTTGTCAAGAAGAAGGACGGGACCTTCCGCATGTGCATCGACTACAGGGAACTCAATAAGGTTACCGTCAAGAACCGATACCCATTACCTCGCATCGACGATCTCTTCGACCAGCTTCAAGGGTCAAGCTACTACTCCAAGATTGATCTACGGTCCGGTTATCACCAGTTACGCCTCAGGGAGGAGGATATCTCTAAGACGGCATTTCGTACTCGGTATGGCCATTATGAGTTCTTGGTCATGCCCTTCGGTCTCACCAACGCACCCGCGGTGTTCATGGACCTCATGAACCGCGTGTGTAAGCCGTATCTCGACAAGTTTGTCATCGTGTTCATCGAAGATATACTCATCTACTCTAAGGTTGAAGAAGAACATGCTGAACATCTACGATTATTGCTGGAATTACTTCAATAGGAGAAACTGTATGCCAAGCTTTCAAAGTGTGATTTTTGGATTCGGGAAGTTTAGTTCCTCGGGCATATCGTGAATGAAAAGGGTATCCACGTTGATCCCGCCAAGATCGATGCTATCAAGAACTGGGAAGCACCCAGGACACCGACAGAGATCCGCCAATTTTTGGGTTTGGCTGGTTACTACAGAGTTTCATCAAGGGATTTTCAAAGATTACCAACCGCTTATCACTCTCACCCAGAAAGGCACTAAGTATGCTTGGGGTACAAGCAGGAAGCAGCATTTCAATTGCTGAAGCAGAAACTTTGCAGTGCACCCATCCTGTCCTTACCGGAAGGGACTGATGATTTTGTGGTATATTGTGACGCTTCCATTCAGGGGTTGGGATGCGTACTCATGCAACTGATAAGGTCATCGCGTATGGTCCCGACAATTGAAGGTTCACGAGAAAAACTACACAACACATGACCTGGAATTGGGAGCAGTTGTGTTTGCACTTAAGATTTGGAGACACTATCTATATGGAACAAAGTGCACAATCTACACGGATCACAAGAGCCTCCAGCATATCTTTGACCAAAGGAGTTGAACATGCGACAGCGTCGCTGGGTCGAACTCCTGAACGATTATGAATGTGTCATTCGGTATCACCCGGGTAAAGCTAACGTGGTAGCTGATGCCCTCAGTAGGAAGGAGCACTTGAAACCTCGTCGGGTACGAGTCACTACAGTTCACCATTCATTCGGGGTTACCTGAACAGATACGCGATGAGCAGCTAGAAGCAGTTAAGGAAGAAAACATCAAGGCCGAGTCTGTGGGAAAGATGGAACGTGATTGGGAAGTAAAACCCAATGGTGCCTCGGTATTTCGTGAATCGTATATGGGTACCTCTTGCGGAGACCTCAGAAAGCTAGTTATGGATGAAGCTCACAAATCCCGATACTCTGTCCATCCCGGTTCGGACAAGATGTATCAAGACCTTAAAGCCGCGTACTGGTGGCCCAACATGAAAGCGGATATAGCCACCTACGTGAGCAAGTGTTTGACTTGTGCGAAAGTCAAGGTGGAATATCAGAAGCCATCAGGGCTACTTCAACAACCTGAGATCCCAGTGTGGAAATGGGATCAGATCTCGATGGACTTTATCACTAAACTCCCGCGAACTCCGGGTGGTTGTGATACCATCTGGGTAATCGTGGATCGTTTAACTAAGTCCGCACACTTTCTAGCGATCAAAGAAACAGATAAGATGGATAAGCTGACTCGCATCTACATTAAGGAAGTAGTTTCTCGGCACAGAGTGCCAACGTCCATCATCTCAGACAGAGATGCTCGTTTCACGTCCAACTTTTGGCAGTCACTTCAGAAAGCGTTGGGTACACCTTAGATATGAGCACAGCTTATCACCTCAGACGGATGGTCAAAGTGAAAGGACTATTAAACTTGGAAGACATGCTTAGGCATGTGTGGTAGACTTCGGGAACAGTTGGGAAATCCATCTGCCTTTAGTGGAATTCTCGTATAACAACAGTTACCATACGAGTATTCAAGCGGCACCGTTTGAAGCATTATACGGTCGCAAATGTAGATCACCGGTCTGTTGGGCAGAAGTCGGTGATAGTCAACTCACAGGTCCTGAGTTGATACTTGAGGCTACTGAAAAGATTGTGCAAATTAGAAACCGCATGGCAGCGACACGAGATCGATAGAAAAGCTACGCTGATCAACGACACAAACCGCTCGAATTCCAAGTAGGCAACCGCGTCCTACTGAAACTGTCACCCTGGAAGGGTGTAATCCGTTTTGGGAAACGAGGCAAACTAAACCCACGGTACGTAGGCCCATTTGTGATCTTGAAGCGTATCGGACCCGTAGCTTATCAATTAGACCTTCCTGCCAAACTTAGTGGAGTTCACAACGTTTTTCACGTGTCAAATCTGAAGAAGTGTCTATCAGATGAGACCCTAGTCATTCCATTGGATGAGATTCAAGTGGATGAACAACTGCACTTTGTGGAACAACCTATCGAGATCACGGATCGTGAGATCAAGACTCGAAGGCACAACAAAATAACGATCGTCAAGTTTCGTTGGGATTCTAAGCGTAGACCAGAGTTCACGTGGGAAAGAGAGGACCAAATGAAAAGAAAATACCCACACCTTTTTGCAGCTGAGCAGCAAGCTAACATTATCACCAACTAAATTTTCGAGACGAAAATTCTTTCAACATGGGGATGATGTGACAGCCTGGGAATTTCTTGTACCATTGCTACCAAACTGAATCTTTGTGCGTTGCATTTCTTGTACCATCGCTACCAAACTGAATCTTTGTGCGTTGCATTTCTTGTACCATTGCTACCAAACTGAATCTTTGTGCGTTGCATTCTAAACCGCGTTTACTCAATTTTCGGGACGAAAATTCTTTCAATATGGGGATAATGTGACATCCCGGTTTTTCAGGTATCTTAAACGCACTACTTCACGGTTATTCATTCCTGCGCTAATTTAATTCGGAGAATTTAAATTACACGCTCGCAATAACTAGCTAAATTTGTGAACTCATCGAGTGAATTACGTGCTATGTGTTATTAGACGTTTATAAGTTTTGTGAATTATTATATCATGTTTTGATTTCACGATTATTAGTTTATAAAAAAATATATTAAATAAATAGCCGAACCGAACCGAGCCGCGAAACGTGTCGACCTCACTTCCTTGCGGCCCAAGAACTAACTTAAACTTGAGGCCCAAGTTAATGACCCAAACCAAACCCCCCCTTTGCGGCCGCAAGCCCACCCCCACCCCCTTTCTTTTTCCTTCCCTTGTTTTATATAAATAGGCATGCATGGGTTATGTTTCAAAAAAAAAGACAAGAAACCCTAAGTTCCAAGAAGCCAACGGCAGCCCCCCCCCTCTCTCACGGTCGCAACTTCTTCGATCCCGGATTGATTCCAATCTCGTTCCCGGTTCGTAAGGTTAGGATCTTAATTGTTTTGCAAAGCAGATTAGGGTTTATGAAATCTTGATCATGATTGTGTGTATTGTTTGAATCATTGTTATGAAAAGTGTTATGAATTATGTTTAGTTCGGTTAATTGTGTGGTTTTTGCGATTGTGATGTTAGGATGAATACAAGAATCATAGGCTGCGTTTTGTGATAAAAATCATATTATTGATTAGGGTTTGCATGAGTATTAATGTACATGATGATATGTGATAATAAACCTGTTCTTGATCATTATTAATTAGAGTCTTGATCGTTTAAGCGTGTTCTATTGCGATGAAAGCCGAAAATAGGCTGCTGAATGGTATTTACAGCCAACTTCAATTGGCTGTAACTTGGTCATTATTTATCGAAAAGTGGATTTTCTGAAGCCTAAAACGTATATTTTTGAAAAACGCTTCTAATGGCGCTGGATTCATATTTTGCTGAGGTCGTTTGATATTTTAAGTGGTCATTTAAGTGCAGTAACTGAAGCTGTGTAAATTCTGAAAATTTGTTAGTTGTTTATCGAGATGGATCTCATAATCTGTAGAGGGTTGGGTCACGAAATTTGTACAGCAACTGGAGACGGAAATTTCCGGGAAACTCCCACTGGAATTTTGTTAATTAGATGAACGATGGTTTTTAAATAATTTCTCCCATGGACTGCAGTCAGAAAGCGACGAATCTGACTGCAGCCTAGTATATAAATGTTTATGAATAATTGGTAAAGTGTTAGGACTTGAAAAATTTACATAAAATTCTACAGTTCAGTTGACACCTTCTGTAAAAAAGTTGGAATTTTTAGAATGTTGGAACATTTTATAAAAATCCCCGAAAACAGCCTAGTTATGAGCGTACAAGCTGAAACTTGATAACTTGCGAATGTGTGTACCAAAGTGTTGTATGAGTTGATTGTGTTTATGACAAGTTGGTGTGATCACTATTTTGGTATGATAATACTTTGCATGCATGATTGTGTTTTTGAATTTGTTATTATGTGTGCCGCATTGTGTGTTAGTTATGCGTAGGGTTTGTATCAGTGTGTTCACACACTAACTTTAAATCGATTGACATGTTAGGACGCAATTAGCGGTCCCATCATTTGCTACTTCTATGTTACACTAACCGAGCAATTAAAGGTGAGTTCACGGCCCCTATTTTATCCGGTTTTAAACAACAGGGGGAGAAACATGTATACATTCTATAACTCTATCTTTTTACGTTATGCGAAATTAACGTAGTTAAACTACTCGGTAACTAAGTTAATGTTAATGTACGTTATGGTCACTAAGCAGCTATATCACGGAAGTCCTCGACAAACTCTCGGATTGTTAGTATTGGGTTAGATAGCGGGGAAATTATAAGTATACTACTGGGCCCGACAAGCCCCACCCGAGCTAGTCGCGCTAGCCAACCGTGTATGGTCAACGGGTGAATAATTTAGCCTAACTTTCGCCATGGTCAAGTGATAGGCCTGGCAACACGGAGGCACAACAGTCAGCTTCGATCGCGAACATTATGTGACATAACTTTAGGCTCGCTACCTACATGTTAACATTGAACTTAATTACAACCAACAATATTATTCCGGGTTAGGAATAATGGAAACCAACAACAATATTATTCCGGGTTAGGAATAATGGAACCAACAACAATATTATTCGGTTTGGAATAATGGAACCAACATCATTATTATTCCGGGGTAGGAATAATGGAACTATATTGTTATCCTGGGTTGGGGATAACGGGGGAACAAACTTTTAACCGAACTAATGAACTTATAAAAACCTGTGAACTCACTCTTCTATAATGTTGACACTTGTTTCTTTACATGTTTCTCAGGACGCTAGGAGCTCTAGGTGCACTCACTTGCATTGATCAAGACATCTTTTATCGAGCTCATTTACGAATATCGTTTGGGTTTTTCTTTAGTTTTGGCGTTTGTGTTAGCGCCCGTTACTTTCTTTACTTTAATGCTTCCGCTCAACTTTAAAACTAATGCTTCCGCTAAACTTTGAAACCAAACTAAGATAATTTGAAAATAACTATGAATAGTTAAACAAATAATTTTGGAAAACGTATAAACGAATCATATAGAGTCGTTCGATGTTACTAGTGTCTCAGATTCTGGTTTGTTCACACGCCTCGCGGTAAAACCCCGCAAGTGGAAATTTGAGGGTGTGACAAGTTCAAGCAACCGGTGTAATTGACAATTACGCCGGTAATCTAGCGTAGATAATCATCTTCGCTGGACTCATTCTCGTGTCAAATTTTAAATCCGCTAGTCGTGTGCACGTAAATAATACTTAATCAGTGTAGGTGTGTCTAAGTCTCTTGCTTAGTCTTGTGTCCGCGAACTTAGCTATTTTGCCCGACGTATTTATTAACGGATTTATCAGTTTCTTTTGATATTTCTTTATATTATTATTATATATTTGTTATATACTTATATTATTTATATATATATATATATATATATATCTCTATGAACTTAAATCTAACTTAGCTTGTTTTCGATTTCAGAAATGGTGAAGGAGATTATTTGGGATAAAACTCGAAAGCACAATCAGCCATGCAAGCTGGTCCCACCTCCAATCGATTTTGAAGATGTAGCAGAGTGGATAAATTCAAGTAGGATCAGCTACGCTGTACAAGCCGATCCGATCATCTACAGCATCTGCATCGAAGAGTTTTGTAAGACAGCCAAAGTGTCGATCGTAAACGAAATTAAAAGAATCACAACTACAGTCAGAAATTAGAAGATCGTAGTTACAGAGGAGAACATACGCAGAGTCCTCAGTCTTGGAGACAAGAACAGTGATTTGCTCAGAATGAAGAAGGACAACATTCTAGATGGGTTCAAAGGGATGAGGTATACTGGAGACTTCAGAGAGAAAAATGAGATCAAAAGAAAGGGCTTACCAAGGACTGGAGATTCATTCTTCATGTATTCGCTATGAGCTTAGCACATAGGAAAGGAGGATATGACGGGTTGAACTTGGAATGGTCGGCTGCTATGCTTAGCCTCTGCACGAAGCAGTCATTCAATATCTCTTGTCTCATTTTTTACTACATGGTTGATAATGCAAATTCCTCCACATGGGCCATGTACCCTCGTTTTGTTGAGCTCCTCGTCAATGGCCAACATCCAAATATTCCTCATGACGGCGATCTATACAAGTTCCAGCTGCCAACAGGGCGTCAGATTACCGAACTAAAGACTGAGGAATGGGTATTGTTGCATCAGTGGATGTATAGGGAGGAAAGATACCCTGTCGTAAAAGCAGCCTATGAGAAATACATAGAATGGGTTAAGAAAAAGAGACAATGAGATGGTGATGAGGAAGGGGAGGAGGAAGAAGAGGAAACCGAGCAGCTGGTTAGAAAGAATAAAGGAAAGAAAATCATGAAGGAAGGGGACTCCTCGAAGAAACGGAAAGATAGTGCTCCTCAAGAACGATTGATGGAAAGCAGTTTCAGGGCCGGAGGCACCAAAGAACTCGTGAGCATATAGAGAATCTCCGTGTGATTCATGTGGCCGAATAAAGAAAGAAGAGAGAAACTAGAAGAAAGAGACGTCATATGACAGAATCCGAAACACCGGTGACGGTCACCACCGAGCAAGAGTAGTTAGACGAGTTTGTAGATCAGTTGATTGTCAATCAGGAAGCCCAAAGTCTATCTCCCCGAAGACAAGTGCCGCAACAAGCTCCTCGAAGACCTCGTCCATTTCAGGATTTGTACGATAAGCTAGCAAAAGACATCGGGAAAGGTCCAGCTCAGGAAATCTGTCTGTTGAAACATCAATTAAGCAACACTAATGTTATTCGTGAGAAGCTAAGGGAACAAAGAAAGAAAAACAAAGAGCTTCACGCATACGTCAAAGAACATACGAGATTTGTGAGATTTCAGCAAGATGGGATGGAAAAGATGTATCGTATGATCAGAGAACTTTACACCAAAGTGGATATACCACCGATGTTCTCATCTACTATATTTTTGATTATGAGAAGTTTAAGACTGAAGAGGAAAGACAAAAAGTGAGGCTGCAGAAAGGAAGAAAAAGCGCCTAGAATCGACTTGTGAACGTCACTGAGGATGACGAAAGTGAAGAGGAGGAGGTTGATAGAGATGAAATGCCAGCGAGATTTGTTGAGTGGGGTTTGGAAGATGATACTATTTATGAAACTGAGGACGGTGACGCAGTAACTCCAATGTATCCGGAATGGTTCAGAAAAGAAAGGGAAAAGCTTCCAGATTTCTATCAGGTGCTCACCGTTGAAAAATATGAAGTCACTGATAGAATAATAAGCTGGAAGTACTGCAATCTCAAAGGGATGTTCATCGTAAGAGACGAGGTGGTGTTATTCAGTATTTTAAGACCGAAGCTGACATGAAAAGCCTTCCAAGATGGGACATTCGAGAATTGGGGAGGCTAGACCTAATAAAACCGACCAACAGCAGCATCGGAGCTGATTTTGAAAGACGCATTTTAAGAGAATGCAATCGGGGCTTCACAGTTTTCAAGCCGCAACGACCTCGAAGAAGAGTGTCAAAGACGACAAAAGATCCCATCACAGGAAAAGGGATGGTTACATGGGTAATAGATCCTGCTAAGGTCGAAACAAAAGTCAAAATTCCACCTAAACAGCCTGTCATGCTTACACACTTCAAGAAATTGTTCTACGATGGGAAGATAGGAGAAGCAGTGATCCGATTAGTGTCTAACGAAGATATTCGAATTCTAGACCCGATGGATGTTTTCATGTTCTGCCTCTCCGATCTCAACACTCTTTGGTCACAAAATCCACGTTGGAGCCGGAAATGAGTACAGAGAAGAAGGAATGCTATTCCAAAGGGCTGTGGAACGAGCTCGAGACAGGAATATAAGATGATGGAAATTGTTCTCAGGATTCAGAAGCAGACAGAAAAGGAGGAGGCAAGAAAAAGAAAGAGAAAGCATAAGTCATCATCACAACAGAAAGCCTCCTCACCATCTCAAGCTACATCTCACCATCAAACTCTAGTTTCATCCACATATGAAGCCACTACGGAGTTACAACCCTCAAGTGAAGCTATTTTTAATCTAAGCTCAGAAGAAACAATCGAAGCATCCACAGATCGACCTCCGTTCAAGCTGCACAAGACAAGGATGAAGGACCCGCTGAAGGACCATAAAGCTCAGAAGCAAGATTGAAGAAACCCAAGCACGCAACGGTCTAGGGGGATATTGTTAGAACTTTTGAGACCGTTGGTGCCTGATTATTCAATAGTTTGAGCTAGTTTGTAATGGTTAGACAAAGTTAAAGGGTCAAAAGTGTAATTGTGTGAAAATTGCTGATGGCGGCGTATTTACTAACCCAGAGTATTTATTAAATACGCTGGGTAGTCATTCTGTATAAATATGAAGATCAATGAAGTTATGTCCAAGTTTCTTGGACAGATTTTGGTGATCTTCTTGTGTTGTGATTTTTGCTATTGTGCTTTCATCCGAATATCCAGGTGCTGTTATTGATTACATGTTATTGGGATTTCATATACAACACTAGTTGTTTGATCCAAACAAGATTCTTCATCTTCTTTGCTTGGTTTCTCTTAGTATTTGCACATTCAAACAATTAATCCATAGTTGTTTGGGTGAAAACAATCAACCACTGTGATCCGAATCTGTTTTGGGACTCACAGTAAGACTCGTGTGAGTTTTAGGACAAAGGCAAGAAAATTCCTAAAATTGCTCTCAGACATTATACATTGTTGGATTCGTATTGTCAGTGACGAGTCTAATGGTACAATTTGGTAATCACACATTTTGGACAAATTTTTAAACGTTTTTAGCGAGACGGTTCGGTAAAAATGTCGAATATGTCAAACTTGAACGAATTGTTGAGAATGGAGCATGAGGCAGGAATGACTAACAAACCGCCAAAGATGTTGAAGGTAGAGAATTACCTTACATGGAAGGATAGATTTCAGTTGTTCATAGAATATTAGGACACACTGATGTGGATCTGTATTCAGGATGGGTACGTAAACCCAACTCATGACTTTGAAGGCAGACAACATGTCATTGCCTATGTAAACATGTCAGAGGCTGACAAGAGAATGTATGAGTCAGAAAAGAAGGCCTTAGCTGCAATAAAGATGTCGTTACCTGATGGCATAAAACATACATTCAAGCGATATACTACATCGAAGGAGATGTGGGATGCTCTAGAGAAGAGGTTATTAGGGCAATCCTGATGTGAAGAAAAAAAAGTTGACTTGCTGAAGAAGCAATTTGTTGTCTTTAAAGGCATGAGAAATGAGTCCCTTGAAGATATCATCACAAGATACTATCATCTAATGTCAGAAATGGACAATTATGACATAGAGGGATACATATACGTTGAGATAAACGATAAGTTGCTAGATGCTTTACCTGCCAAATGGGATATTTATACTCTTATGATAAAGGGTGAAGCTGATTATGAAGATAAAGACTTGGAAGAGGTTGTTGGGAAACTGAGAGCTTATGAGCTCAACATGAAGAAGAAGGAAACTGGATATGATCAGGTTCAAGATTCGGGAATTTATAAAGAGCTTACATCTTCATCTTCCAACAATGCTTCAAGTGATTCAGCAACTGCGTTTCTCTTATGTGAAAATGAACAGTTGTGACAAATGTTGATGGTGAAGTCTGTTTTGTAGCTGCTTCAGGAGGATCGTCAAGGGCAAAAGACAACAAGCTAGCAATAATAACAACAGTACAAGGTCTGTGCCTCTTAGTGTCAAGGCTGCTGAAGATCATCTTGCCTTGCTTGATTCGTTCGTTGCTTTATATGAGAACTACATTCAGGGAAGAATATCTGATCCTGCTACTTTTGATGAAGATTATGATTAGATTGACCATGATGACCTAGAGGAGATAGATTTACAATGGCAGATGGCCATGATCTCTAGAAGAGTGAAGAGATTCATAAATAGGACGGGAAGAAAGTTCGTTGGAAAAAATGTAGGTTTTGAAAAGTCTAAAGTGAGGTGTTACAATTGTAAAAATTACGGACACTTTGCTAGAGAATGTCAAAGACCAAAGATTGAATCTCGTTTTAGCTCATCTTTTCAAGATTTTCCTGTTCATGGTTCAAGCAACAGGAATTCATCAACTAACACTGGATCAAAGGCCTTGATCTCTACTGCTAGAGAAGGTTCTTATGATTGGAGTGTTCATTTGGAAGGTGATGACAATGCTACACAGGCTTTCATGGCTAAGGTAGCCCAAGTTGATGATGCAGAAGTAAAGGCTGATGCTGAGGTAGAGCAAGAGACGGTAGCTATCAAAGTTGATGACGACCAGACAACTGAAAACATGAAATCTGATGTAGAATAGAATGTTGCAGATAAGAAGATTGGTGAAGATTTTGCTGCTTTCATGGCTGATCTAAGCAAATCAACGGGAAAGGTACATTCTAACTCTGGTAGTCATGTTTGCTTAAGATGTCGTGAACTACAAAGTGAAGTTGACAGGTTAACAAAACAAAACCAAAGTCTGGTAAATGAGCTCTCGAGCATAAAAGAATCAATTTTTTTCGTAAATAGAAATGAATCATTATATTTGAAGAAAATTAAGGGTTATGAAGAAGAAATCAATATTTTAACATGTAAACTAAATGAAAAACTTCAAATTATTGACTTAGCTCATGATACGATGAGTGAGAAAACAAAAGAGATTTCTGAAAAATGCAAAGAGTTGGCAAAAGCATAACTGAAAATTTGTGAACTTGAAAAGAAATTGAATCAATTCAGAGATTCATCTTTTGTTATGAAACACATGATGAATGGCTTGAAGAAAAGTAATGACAAGACAAGTGTGGGCTTCAAAGGTTTCAATGAAGTTCCACCACCTCTTGGTCATGACTATTCTTTCTTGCCAGACGAAGAAGAACTAACAGACTTTATGTCAACTACACCTAGTAGTTCCACATCAGGGAATGTTGATGTATCTGAACATGTCAAGAAGGATAATAACAGGGAAGCTATTTAGAAAACAAAGAATACACCCCCTAAGAATAAAAAAGCAATTTTTTGATAAAAAAAGTTGAATTTGTTAAAGGGAGTTATATGAAAGAAGAGACCACTGTTATTGAAAGAGAGTCAAATGTACAGCTTGCTAAAAATAAAAACACAGAAAAACCAGAAATTGAGCAAACTGAACAAGATCCTTCAAGGGCGTCATCATCATCATCGTCACCTGATGAATCTAAACCAGAGACTTCAATTAAGAAGTCTTTGGCTAGAAGGCCGTGCTTCAAATATCACAACAAGGGACATGTAGTTAGCTTTTGTCCTAACGAAAAGAATGAAGCACAAGTGACTAAGAGAAAGAGAGAAAAATCACAAGAAAAAATGGTGATGGTGAGCAGAAGGTTTCTATCTCACCAAAGATATCTGCTACCAAGTGACAGAGTGTTGCTATTGGTGTAGATAAGGATGAAAAATGAACTAACCAAGTTCCTCGTTTTCAAAGAAGTCAACAAAGATTTCAGCCTGAATCTACATCAGGCATATATGAAAGACCTAGAAGTAGTTACCAAGAATGAATAACGTTAATGGTCAATCAAGGAATTTCAGAAGTCAAGGTCAATATCAGACTGTTGGCAGTCAAAAGTATCACCATCAAAATTCAAAGAATCAAAACCAATATTTCCAAAGGTCACAGAGTCCAAACTGTATAGGAAACCTCAAGACAAGAGACCAAATGGAAATCAATAATCATTTCCATCAACAAGTCTGAGATCCAAGACTCCAGTTAGGAGTGATGGATATTGGATGAATGTTCTGGTGGTTGATGAATCTGGAAGACCCAAGACCATTAAGGCTTAGGTCCCCCAATCTAGCTAATTTTTGTTAGGTTGTGCGGGAGCTGCTAAGGAGGATTATCAACTTGTGGTATGTTGATAGTGGCTACTCCAGGCACATGACTGTAACATTTGTCAAAAAACGGGTTTTCCAAACCCGCTTCGTTTGTAATCTGATATCAAGTTATAAAATTTTCGTTGCGTATTTATGACTTATTATAATTTTAAACGATACATAATTAATAAACAAATTTGAATTTATAAGCTATAAATGTTAAAAAGTAAAAATAAAATAAATAAAAAGAAAACAAGGCTGCCGGGATTCGAACCCGGGCGGGAAGCCTAGCAACTTAACTCACACACATCCAACCACTCCGCCACTTGATGTTTTTGTGGATTCTAGGAAACAATTAAAACATATGTACAACCGTGAATCAACCTGTTGCGCCAAACTGAAACCGATATCGGCTTCCAACCGTCCAAGACGTTTGAGTGATCGCGGATTCCTGAAAATAACCTATAAACCGACATTCTTAATCAATTCAGTCTTGAATGAACTTGAATTCATGTGCTGTTCGGTTTTTATAACCGAAAACATTCACTTCTTGAATTACTTCAATAAAATCATCATCTCGCGACTCAGTAACATTCACAGAACCTCTAATTTCACTTTTACTCAAATTTATGATCGTCGGAATCGCTTTTTGAACTCGCCGGACTTTCGCCGGAAAACCGTGTCTTCCATCAAAACGGTAAGTTTCTCAATTCTTCCATCTTCTATCAGTTGTTAGGCTTTTGCTAACTCAAACCCTTCAATCAGAATCAGTTCCAGGCGACGATATCGGATAATCAACACTCGCCGGAAAACTTCTGAAAATTCCTAGATTTCGCTGTGAAACGGTATAATCTTTTAAACTTTCTGATAACTCTTGTTTAGTACTTGAATTCCACAACTAGCTAATCAAAACTGTTAATTGGTCCGCTCAGACGGAGTTCATAAAAACAAGCCGACGACCTTGCCGGAGTTCTGAGAAAAATCGTCATTCCGGTATGTTCATTCCCAAAACCTTTCCTATCCGTTACCTTTTAATCATTCATACGCCTGTTAATCGAATTAAGCAAGAAACAGTTGATTAATCGTTGTCTGTGTTCTTGAGCGAAGAAGACGAAGTCGATTATGATTATAAGATTAATTAAAATCAGTATAATAAACGGGTTAGACACACAGTCCAGCGGTGGACTGTGTGCAAACAATAAACATACGTCTCGAGTTCGATCCCTATCACGACCCTATTCTCGGAAATAAAAATGTTTTTTTTAAGAACCGAACCGGGTTAACTCACTGAAGATGTTAAGTATAATAAAAATTAGTATATTAACCAGGTTAGACACACAGTCCAGCGGTGGACTGTGTGCAACACTAAACCACAGGTCCCGGGTTCGAGACCTGTTACGCACGCCGGTTCGATGATTAAAATCCTTTTTAAAAATAACTGAATTTTGAATAAATTAAAACAGTATATAAATATAATTAAAAACAGAAATATTTCGGGTTAGACACGTAGCTCAGTTGGTAGAGCTGCGGTCACGCGTACGGGAGGTTACGAGTTCGAACCTCACTCAGTACAAACATTATAAACGACCGAACCGGTCACAAGTCAAAGTCAAAAAGTCAACGGTCAACCCAAAAAGTCAACATATTTTTTTATGTTTTTATTTATTTATTTAATTCAAAAATCAATTAAAAATACTAAAAATAGTTTTTAAAATTAGAAAATAGCCTTAAACTCACAAAAATATATCTAAAAATCCTATTAAAATTATTAATAAAATCCACTCATTTACCATACCTTTCGTTATTATTTAGGTTAGTTAATCCTCGTCGATCAACCATCTAAACTCGTGCGCATTCATCATCTTCAACCGAACGCACCCAATGTGAGTGAATCTCTACAAATTCCCCGTTTTAATCACGTTTTTTGGGGTGTATCATGTGTCTTATTATTTATTACATTTAAACTATTGTGCATCCATCATATTCATGATCAAATGTGTATTCAATATGTATCAACTGTTTGTGTGGTTAATGTTTAGATTAAATTTATCATTTTCAGTACATACATTATCATAGGCCGCCGCTCCCCATGTCATATGAGCGTTGAGCTGTTCCCCATTACATATGAGCGTGAACGAGGCGTTGCCAACATACGATCGGCTCTGTTTGATTGAGCCTTGATCGCACAGACATTTATCATAGGCTGTCCGTTCCCCATTACCTATGAGCGTGAACGTGACGTTGCCAACATATGCAGTATCATTCATGTTATATATTCATGCAAGTTGGTTTGTTATTGTATGTTATTGTTTGTTGTTGTTATTGTTATTGTATGATTATTTACGTTTGCTCACATATGATTATTGCACAATTTTCCATAATAAATATAACAAGAAATTAATAATAAATGTTTTCTAACAAGGTTCACTCGCCAACTTATGTTGACCCAAAACCCCCATTTTTACACATGATACAGGTGATCCAGCTGCAGCAAGAAACATATAGGATGGCTTAGAAGAATAAACCGGTTTAGATTTTGGATTGTTTAGTTGATTATCTTTCTTTGTAATTGTATGAACATGTTTGGAATATTGAGATGTAATTTTGAATTTAATAAATGAAACATATTAGTAAATATCATGAGCTTTGGTGATAACCCAATTATGCCCCGACTCTTATTCCGCTGCGGGTCGGGGTGTGACAGATTGGTATCAGAGCCATGACTATAGGGATATAGGATAGGTTATTAGACCCTTAGAGCCTATACTATAGTTGATTAGAATTTTTAAAAATTTTTGTGTGTTACATGCAAAATTCATGATGTTTATATGTTTTATGTTTAATGTTACATTCATGTTATGCAAGCACGTTCATAAGTACATATTATTATACAATGCCTATCATGAATCATATTCTCATAACATATCATATCCATAGAGCACACACCACATCATTTCCATGATTTTTTTGCAATGATTTTGTATTTTTAAATCACATCAAAGTGAGTTCTCATGACGGGCATGTAGTAACTAGAAGGGTACAAGTACCGGTAGTCGGAACGTCCTGTCTAGGCTTGGCATTCGTATAAATCCAAAATAAAGGACCAGTTTGCCTACCTTGGGACTAACGATGAGAGTACGAAGGACCTATTAGGCCAAAGCATGCTATACCAAACGTCGTGTGAGCTAACCCCACTTTGGGTTGTCATTGTGTCTACACCTGGACACCTTCCACCATACATCTCATAAACATATTTCATGGTTTTCATTCGGGTAATGCGAGTGTTAAACCGCCAATACCAATGTGAATCCTACTAAGCCAATAGTCATGGGGGCCCACATGACTATACAGGTGAAAGTATGGGGACATTTGAGGCCCAACAAGAGCAAACCCAAGACATCCTATGGATGTAGTTGCATTATTGATGTTTATGTTATTTTATTTTTTTTAAGACACATAACACCTAAAACGACTCCATAAACTCACAATCTTCTTATGTATATTCCTGTAGATGTCGGCTAGGCAACAACGAGGGGGTAGAAGGTCAGGAAGGTCAAACGAACGCTTGGCACCCAAATCGCAAAACAAATGGCCGCGGTGCTTCCTGACATTGTAGTTCAAGTCAACAAGCTCTCGCCGCAAATCCCATCCAATCCTCCCCAGCAAGAAGACCAGAACATCGGCAACCCTCCTTCCAAAAAGTACTCATATAAACATTTCAAGTCTTACGATCCTCCGAAATTTGAAGGGACCGAAGGTGTCACTGCTCTCCTCCACTGGTTTGAGGAAATGGAAAACACCTTCCTCAACTGCGATTGTCCCGAGGATCGCAAGGTACGCTACGCAACCGGGAGGCTATTTGGGGTAGCTCTTACCTGGTGGAATACTGAAAAGGGTAAAAGAGGAATCGAAGATGCAATGGCCTTAACGTGGGAGGAGTTAAGGGAAATCATGACGAGACGCTTCTGTCCTAGGAGCGAGATCAAAAAGTTAGAGGATGAATTTCATTCGTTGAAGCAAAAGGAGGGAGATCATACTTCCTACAACAAGAGGTTTTTAGAGTTGAACCAAATGGTCCCTAACTTGTTCACCCCAGTTTACCGCTTAGTCGAACACTATATTCGAGGTCTCCCCTCAAAAATTCAAGACTCAGTTCTCAGCACTTCGCCTGCAACACTTGAAGCTGCTATGGAACTAGCTACCGAGCTTACCGAGAATCGAATTCGCAACGGTAAATTTAAAGATGAGAAAAAGAAAGCCCCCGTTGAGGGCCAAACTACAAACCATTCCACCTCCTCCTCAAAGTTTGCTAACAAGAGGAAACGAAACACCAGAAACTTCGCTGTCACACAAACAAATTTCCCTATCCCTGCTGCACCCATTACCCAAGTTGCCCCCTCACTTGCACCATATAAAAGGCCATACTCCGGCCCTTACCCAAAATGCAACCGTTGCTAATACCATCACTTTCCTGATCATCCCTGCCAACATTGCACCGGCTGTGGTCGCGCAGGTCACACCATTCAAACCTGTCGCATACCTCAGCGAACGAACCGCCACCAGCCCTCAACCCAAACCCACCATCAGATAGTGGGTCAAGCCCAACAACCTCTACTACTACCACCTACCCAACATGTAGCCCAATCCTACTACCAACCCAACTATCCCATGGTGCAACCTATGCGGGCTTGTTACAATTGTGGAGACCCAAACCACTTTAGAAACACTTGTCCACGCTTGGTTAACATTATACATGCTCAAGCTCAAGCAAATCCGGTGAATCAAGCTAACCAAGCTCCTCCACCTGCTAGAGGAAGAGCTTTCAACATCAACGCTAACCAAGCTAGGGCTGACAACAATGTGGTTAACGGTACGTTTCTCATCAATGGTAGTTATGCATCCATGTTATTTGATACTGGCGCGGATAAAAGTTTTGTGTCCTTAGAATTTGAACCCATCCTCAACCAAACTCGTGATAAACTCATGGAATCCATAACAGTAGAAGTTGCTGACGGAAAACCGGTCTCATTAAACTCTATTATACGCAATTGTACTCTCACCTTAAACGATCACGATTTTCCAGTTGACCTCATTCCTATGAAGTTGGGAAGCTTTGACATCATAATTGGTATGGACTGGCTCAGCCAACATCATGCTGAAGTTGTATGCCGCGAAAAGTTTATACGCATTCCTCTTACAAACGGTCAGACTCTACGAATCTTTGGAGAAACCCCATCGAAAGGGCTCAAATTAATGTCCTGTCTTCAAGCCCGAAAATATCTCCGCAAGAATTATGTCGCGTTTTTAACTCATGTCATCAAAAAGGGAACCAAGGAGAAGAAAAATGAAGACATCCCAGTAGTAAAAGATTTTCCGCAAGTTTTTCCTGACGACATTTCAGGACTTCCTCCCATGAGAGAAGTCGAATTCCGCATTGATCTTATACCTGGAGCTACACCAGTTGCAAAATCTCCTTATAGGTTAGCCCCCTCCGAAATGCAAAAGCTAGCCAGTCAATTGCAAGAGTTGACTGACAAAGGATTCATACGTCCTAGCTCCTCGCCTTGGGGTGCATCTGTCCTTTTTGTGAATAAGAAAGATGGAACGTTTCGCATGTGCATCGACTACAGAGAACTCAACAGGTTAACGGTCAAGAACCGCTACCCATTACCTCGCATTGATGATCTTCTTGACCAACTTCAAGGCGCCAGCTGTTTTTCAAAAATCGACCTTCGTTCTGGTTTTCATCAACTCAGAGTACATGAAGAAGACGTCCCAAAGACCGCCTTCCGAACTCGTTATAGTCATTATGAATTCATGGTCATGCCATTTGGTTTAAACCAACGCTCCAGCTGTCTTCATGGATCTAATGAACAGAGTCTGCAAACCCTATCTCGATCGCTTTGTTATAGTCTTCATCGACGACATCCTCATCTACTCAAAGTCTAAGTCTGATCATGAACGACACCTTCGACTCATCCTTACACTCTTAGAGAACGAAAAGCTCTACGCCAAATTCTCCAAATGCAAATTCTAGTTAAAAGAGGTGCAATTCCTTGGACATGTCGTCGATGACAAGGGAATACATGTCGATCCCTCAAAGATCAAAGCAGTACAAGAATGGCAAGCACCACGTACACCTACCGAAGTAATATCATTTCTTGGTTTGGCTGGTTATTATCGCCGTTTCATTGCAAATTTCTCTCGTATTGCTGTACCGCTCATGGCTTAACTCATAAAGGAAAACCCTTCATATGGGGACCCAAACAAGAAGAAGCCTTCCCAACCCTTAAACAAAAACTCTGTGACGCACCTATCCTCACTCTTCCTGAAGGTTGTGATGACTTCGTGGTTTATTGCGACGCGTCAGGGCAAGGACTAGGCTGTGTTCTAATGCAAAGAGGAAAGGTGATAGCTTATGCTTCTAGGCAACTCAAAACTCATGAGAAGAACTACACCACCCACGACCTAGAACTTGGAGCCGTTGTGTTCGCTCTTAAGATATGGAGACATTATCTCTACGGTACTAAGTGTGAAATATACACTGACCACAAGAGTCTTCAACATATCTTCAACCAAAAGGAGTTAAACCATGAGGAACAAGATGGGTCGAACTTCTTAATGACTACGACTGTGAAATTCGGTATCATCCTGGCAAGGCAAATGTGGTGGCCGATGCACTCAGTCGAAAGGGTTATGCGAACTCCATTCGTCTTCTATGTTCGCAAATTATAACCGACATCAAAGATCAAATTCGAGAAGCCCAACATGTCTCAGTAACGGAAGACGACGTACGAAAGGAGCTGTCCTGTGGAGCTGAACTTAAAATGAAACTAAATCCGACGGTATTCTGTACTATCTAGATCGCATATGGATTCCTGACCACAACAACCTTTGTGAATTCCTTATGAATGAGGCACACAAAACACGATACTCTATACACCCAGGAGCCGACAAGATGTATCAAGACCTTCGATACACCTACTGGTGGCCTGGAATGAAAAAGGATATTGCTGTTTTTGTTTCCAAGTGTCTTACATGTTCCAAGGTAAAAGCTAAACATCAAAGACCCTCAGGACTTCTGGTCCAACCTGAAATACCTGTATGGAAGTGGGAAAACATAACCATGGACTTCATTACCGGGTTACCTCGCACTTCTGGTGGGTATGACACTATATGGGTAATCATTGATCGTCTTACAAAATCAGCTCACTTTATTCCGATCCGCGAAGATTTCAAGAACGAGAAGTTAGCTCGTATCTACATCAGCGAAATCGTAAGCCGTCATGTTGTACCGTTAAGCATTATTTCAGATCGTGATGGTCGTTTCACTTCACGAACATGGCAAGCCGTACAAGCCGCTTTGGGTACACGATTAGACCTCAGTACCGCTTATCATCCTCAAACTGATGGAAAATCTGAACGCACCATCCAAACTCTTGAAGATATGCTTCGAGCATGTGTCATAGACTTCAAGGGAAATTGAGACGCTCATCTACCATTAGTTGAATTTTCGTACAACAACAGCTATCATTCAAGTATCGGCATGGCACCTTTCGAAGCCTTATATGGTCGTAAGTGCCGATCTCCAGTATGTTGGCACTAAATTGGGGAAGCTTAAATCACCGGTCCAGAATTGATTCAAGAAACCACAGACAAGATCCATCAAATTCGAAACAATCTTCTAGCGGCTCAAAGTCGTCAAAAGAGTTATGCAGATAAACGACGAAAGCCTTTGGAGTTTAACATTGGTGATCATGTACTTTTAAAAGTATCACCGTGGAAGGGAGTAGTTCGTTTTGGCCAGAAGGGAAAGCTAGCACCACGCTACGTAGGACCTTTCAAGATACTCGAAAGAGTAGGACCTGTACATACAAGCTTGATCTACCAGAAGAACTCAACAGAATTCACCCCACATTCCACGTATCAAACTTGAAGAAGTGCCTCGCCGATGAAAACCTCCATATTCCCATGGAAGATATTCAGATCGATGAATCTATGCATTTCATTGAAAGACCATAGAGATCATGGACTTCGGAGAAAAACGTTTAAACGGAGTCATATTCCAATAGTTAGGGTACGCTGGGAGTCGAAACGGGGACCTGAGTTTACTTGGGAACGTGAAGACTCAATGCGCGAAAAATGCCCGCATCTTTTTCCTGTTATCACTGCTACTTAAATTTCGGGACGAATTTCTAAAAGTAGGGGATACTGTAACAGTTGTCAAAAAACGGGTTTTCCAAACCCGCTTCGTTTGTAATCGGATATCAAGTTATAAAATTTTCGTTGCGTATTTATGACTTATTATAATTTTAAACGATACATAATTAATAAACAAATTTGAATTTATAAGCTATAAATGTTAAAAAGTAAAAATAAAATAAATAAAAAGAAAACAAGGCTGCCGGGATTCGAACCCGGGCGGGAAGCCTAGCAACTTAACTCACACACATCCAACCACTCCGCCACTTGATGTTTTTGTGGATTCTAGGAAACAATTAAAACATATGTACAACCGTGAATCAACCTGTTGCGCCAAACTGAAACCGATATCGGCTTCCAACCGTCCAAGACGTTTGAGTGATCGCGGATTCCTGAAAATAACCGATAAACCGACATTCTTAATCAATTCAGTCTTGAATGAACTTGAATTCATGTGCTGTTCGGTTTTTATAACCGAAAACATTCACTTCTTGAATTACTTCAATAAAATCATCATCTCGCGACTCAGTAACATTCACAGAACCTCTAATTTCACTTTTACTCAAATTTATGATCGTCGGAATCGCTTTTTGAACTCGCCGGACTTTCGCCGGAAAACCGTGTCTTCCATCAAAACGGTAAGTTTCTCAATTCTTCCATCTTCTATCAGTTGTTAGGCTTTTGCTAACTCAAACCCTTCAATCAGAATCAGTTCCAGGAGACGATATCGGATAATCAACACTCGCCGGAAAACTTCTGAAAATTCCTAGATTTCGCTGTGAAACGGTATAATCTTTTAAACTTCTGATAACTCTTGTTTAGTACTTGAATTCCACAACTAGCTAATCAAAACTGTTAATTGGTCGCTCAGACGGAGTTCATAAAAACAGAGCCGACGACCTTGCCGGAGTTCTGAGAAAAATCATCATTCCGGTATGTTCATTCCCAAAACCTTTCCTATCCGTTACCTTTTAATCATTCATACGCCTGCTAATCGAATTAAGCAAGAAACAGTTGATTAATCGTTGTCTGTGTTCTTGAGCGAAGAAGACGAAGTCGATTATGATTATAAGATTAATTAAAATCAGTATAATAAACGGGTTAGACACACAGTCCAGCGGTGGACTGTGTGCAAACAATAAACATACGTCTCGAGTTCGATCCCTATCACGACCCTATTCTCGGAAATAAAAATGTTTTTTTAAGAACCGAACCGGGTTAACTCACTGAAGATGTTAAGTATAATAAAAATCAGTATATTAACCAGGTTAGACACACAGTCCAGCGGTGGACTGTGTGCAACACTAAACCACAGGTCCCGGGTTCGAGACGTGTTACGCACGCCGGTTCGATGATTAAAATCCTTTTTAAAAATAAATGAATTTTGGATAAATTAAAACAGTATATAAATATAATTAAAAACAGAAATATTTCGGGTTAGACACGTAGCTCAGTTGGTAGAGCTGCGTGCACGCGTACGGGAGGTCACGAGTTCGAACCTCACTCAGTACAAACATCATAAACGACCGAACCGGTCAACAAGTCAAAGTCAAAAAGTCAACGGTCAACCCAAAAAGTCAACATATTTTTTTATGTTTTTATTTATTTATTTAATTCAAAAATCAATTAAAAATACTTAAAAATAATGTTTTTAAAATTAGAAAATAGCCTTAAACTCACAAAAATATATCTAAAAATCCTATTAAAATTATTAATAAAATCCACTCATTTACCATTCCTTTCGTTATTATTTAGGTTAGTTAATCCTCGTCGATCAACCCTCTAAACTCGTGCGCATTCATCATCTTCAACCGAACGCACCCAATGTGAGTGAATCTCTACAAATTCCCCGTTTTAATCACGTTTTTGGGTGTATCATGTGTCTTATTATTTATTACATTTAAACTATTGTGCATCCATCATATTCATGATCAAATGTGTATTCAATATGTATCAACTGTTTTGTGTGGTTAATGTTTAGATTAAATTTATCATTTTCAGTACATACATTATCATAGGCCGCCGCTCCCCATTACATATGAGCGTTGAGTTGTTCCCCATTACATATGAGCGTGAACGAGGCGTTGCCAACATACGATCGGCTCCGTTTGATTGAGCCTTGATCGCACAGACATTTATCATAGGCCGTCCGTTCCCCATTACCTATGAGCGTGAACGTGACGTTGCCAACATATACAGTATCATTCATGTTATATATTCATGCAAGTTGGTTTGTTATTGTATATTATTGTTTGTTGTTGTTATTGTTATTGTATGATTATTTACGTTTGCTCACATATGATTATTGCACAATTTTCCATAATAAATATAACAAGAAATCAATAATAAATGTTTTCTAACAAGGTTCACTCGCCAACTTATGTTGACCCAAAAACCCCCATTTTTACACATGATACAGGTGATCCAGCTGCAGCAAGAAACATATAGGATGGCTTAGAAGAATAAACCAGTTTAGATTTTGGATTGTTTAGTTGATTATCTTTCTTTGTAATTGTATGAACATGTTTGGAATATTGAGGATGTAATTTTGAATTTAATAAATATGAAACATATTAGTAAATATCATGAGCTTTGGTGATAACCCAATTATGCCCCGACTCTTATTCCGCTGCGGGTCGGGGTGTGACAATGACGAGGGATGCGAGATTGTTGACTGAGTTTGAGAATATAGATGGAGGTTATGTAAATTTTGCATGTGCTGAAGGAGGGCTCATTACAGGTCGAGGAAAAGTGACAAACGGGAAGATCACATTGGACAAAGTGAACTATGTCGAGCAGCTGAAGCACAATCTGATGAGCATGTCTCAAGTCTGCGACAAGGGTCACTCAGTCCACTTTACTAAGTCTTAAGGTTTGGTGTTAAAACCTACTTTAGTGATACCGGATGATTGGATAGTGATGAGAGCGCTAAGGAGAAACGACACTTATGTCATGGACATGGGTGCTAAGGACTCTTCCACTGCGGTGGCGTGTTTATTATCAAAAGCATCTGAGGCTGAGTCAATGTTGTGGCACACATGCATGGCCCACATCCACTATCGAAAAATGCATTATATTATTAAAAACGGTTTAGTGGAAGGGGTGCCAGTGTAGAGGTTTTACATGGAAGATAAATGTCTTCCATGTCAAAAGGGAAAACAACATAAGAAACCTCACAAGTCCAAAATAGTAAATTCCATAGATGCCCCTTATGAATTACTTCATATGGATCTATTCGGGCTAGTGAACGTAAGGAGCATAGGTGGAAAGTACAATTGTTTAGTTGTCACAGATGATTATTCACGGTATTTATGGGTTTTCATTTTAGGTACAAAACATGAGATCGCGGAGATGCTGGTAGATCTTTTTACCAAATTGGTAAATGGTCATGCAGCATGGATCAAGAGGATAAGGAGTGATAATGGCACGGAGTTCAATAATCAGATCCTGGTTCTCTATTGTCTTCGCAAGGGAATTGAACATCAATATTCAGCTCCTTATACACCTCAACAAAATTGAGTCGTTGAGATGAAAAACAGGACGTTGATTGAAGCCGCTAGGACTATGCTTTCTGATTCAAAACTTCCAGTTCTTTTCTGGGGAGAAGCTGTGAACACAGCTTGTTATGTCCTAAATAAAGTTTTGACGGTTAAACGGTTTAACAAAACATGTACTAACTATTGTTTGACTGGAAACCAAAATTAAAAGGCTTTGAACCATTTGGATTACCCTGCACCATTGTGCGATATAAAAATAAGCAAAAATTCGGTGATGTAGGTGACGAGGGATACTTTTTAGGTTATATGCCTGGAACACCTAATAAAAGGGTTTTTAATCTAAACACTAGTAAAATTGAGGTTGTGTTTAACATGGAAATCACTAGTTATTCACCTCAACAATCAATGAGTGGTCCTGTTATATTATATGATTATGATAGCGTTTTTTAATCATTTAATATTCCTGAGTTTTCTAATCCAGATGAGTCTCAAGTGATTCAAACTGTGATTAGTGAAGATGAAGAGCGTGACTTCATGCCTAGATCGAGTATATCAATGACAGATGCTCCAGAAACTTCCTCCAATGCAGCTCCACAAGATTCAAGTGATAGTGAGTCTGAACCAATTCAGGGGAGGATTTTACTAATCCATTTGCTATAAGAACATTCAGGGGAGATTGGATCTAATCTGGGAGATAATATAGTCGTTGACACCATTGCTACTACACGCGCGAACAGAGATCATCCAGTTGAGAACATCATAGGTGATGCTGATGTTGCAGGTATTCAGACAAGAAGAGGTTTTCAGGTTATTTACTTCGATTCAGAAGAGTGGGATGATAAATCAATGTTTGTATAGCTGCTTTATTGCCCAAGAGGAGCCAAAGAATGTTCACATGGCTCTAAAAGATAATTGTTGGGTTGAAGCTATGCAAGAGGAACTAGCTCAGTTTAAGAAGTTGAAATTTGGGAGCTAGTTGACTTACCTGAAGGAGAGAGGAAATAGGCACCAAGTGGGTGTTTAAGTGCAAGAAAGGAAAATGAGGGATCGTGACAAGGAATAAGGCTCGGCTAGTGGTGAAAGGGTTCAATCAACAAGAGGGGATTGATTATAGTGAAGTGTTTGCACCAGTAGCAAGGTTGGAAGCAATTCATTTGTTCCTAGCTTTTACTTCATTTAAGGGCTTCAAAGTCAACCAACTTGATGTGAAGAGTACGTTTCTTTACAGGAAAGTCCAAGAAGTGGTGTATGTCTCACAACCAGATGGGTTTACTGATCCAGATTATCCAGATCGAGTCTATCGACTTGATAAGGCATTGTATGGATTGCATGAGGCATCTAGGGCGTGGTATGAGACACTGTCAGCATATTTGTTAAAGAATGGTTTTGAAAGAGGTCAGAAAGACAGTACACTTTTCATTAAAAGAAAGAAGGAAGAATTTTGCCCGGTACAGGTATGCGTTGATGATATTATTTTAGGTCATTTGATGAGAACATGTGTCATGAATTCGAGGAGGTAATGAAGAGCAAGTGCGAAATGAGTGTGATGGGTGAATTGTCTTACTTTCTGGGTTTGCAAGTTACACAGAAGAAGGATGGGATGTTTATCCATCAGACGAAGTATGTGTATGAAATTTGGTCTTGTTTCAAAATGGAGGATTGCGCTACTTTCACAACACCTATTTGCGAGAATCACAATCTTGGTCCAGATCATTAGAGTGTGGATGATGTTGATCCAACTCAGTACAGGGCATGATTGGTTCTCTAATGTACAAGACTGCTTCAAGACCAGATATCATGTTCGTAGTGTGTCTTTGTGCCAGATATCAAGCGAGTCCAAAAGAGTCACATATGATAGCGGTGAAGCGGATTCTTCGTTACTTGAAAGGGAAACCTAAACTTGGGTTATGGTATCTAGCTGCTAGTGATTTGAAGTTTGTTGCTTTCACTGATTCAGACTTTGGAGGATGCAAATCAACCAGAAAGTCTACTACAGGTGGTTGTCAGTTCTTAGGAGGGAGGATCGTGTCGTGGCAATGCAAGAAGCAGTCTTGCGTGTCTACCTCTACGTCTGAAGCTGAATATCTTGTTACGGGTAGCTGTTGCTCTCAGGTTCTCTGGATACAACAGCAGATGCGCGATTACGGTTTGAATTTCACTCGTACTCACTGTTTCAATCACAACAATCCGGTAAAACACAGTCGCACAAAACATATTGACATTCATCATCATTTTATACAAGATTGTGCTGAAAATAAATTGATTGAACTACATAGAGTCGACACATTAGATAACCTAGCAGATCTTTACACAAAAGCATTTGACAGGGCTCGTTTTGAACATCTAGTCGAACTCAACGGGATGAGGAATCCTGAATAACCAGTTTTTCATAAGAATTTTGTAAATAATTTACTTTTTAAAAAAATCAAAACATAAAAAATAGAAAATAAAAAATGAGTTTATACTATGTGGAAAAGAAGAAATGATAGTACATCAGCAAGTTACACTATCACACTGAAATTAAAATTAAAATTGCTTAAGTGTGATAGCAATTTCATCATATGATTTATCGGTAGTAAAAAAGCATGAAATAATCAACTTATTGGTGATATAAACATCACGAATTGTGTATGAGTGGGCAACATATCAGTGTCGTATGGTTTTATAACCTTAAATCTTGCATTGATAGATTGCCAAAATATGAGGTTTTAGGTCTTTATATCGTTATTTCATCCAGGATATCAGGGATGTCATTCTACTAAATCCAGATATATGCTGACCTAGGCACAATCAGGATATTTTAAAGAGCTAAAATGCCAAATCCTAGAAACTGAAGAAGCACTCCTAGAGAGTAATTCAAATGTGCAAAATACATTAATCGTACCAAACTTTGGTATTTTCCCAAACCCTCATTGGATATTGGTCTCTTTGCTGTACGGAAGTATTGACCTGTTCATCAATTATCTAACGTTGTAAATAAAAAAGGATGAATATCGGTATACTCACCTGCTACGAGGAATCTTTGTGCATACCTTGATCGTGGGGGTATATCCTGAAGTAGGACATACTAGTATATTAGTATAAAATTATCTTAATATATCACTAGGTTGTCACACCCCGACCCGCAGCGGAAAAGGTGATCGGGGCATGATTGAGTTATCATCAAAGCTCATGACATTTATTATAATGTTTCATATTTATTATTTCAATTTAAAAGAGATCATACAATCATATCAAACAAATACAACATGTTCTATTCATCCTTCTAAACTTCATTATTTTTCTTCTAAGGCAATTTCCTATGTTTTCCTTGCTTCATCCTGTTCACCTGTATCATATGTAAAAATGGTTTTTGGATCAACAAAAAGTTGGCGAGTGAACCTTGTTAGAAAACATTTATTATTTATTTCTGGTTGTATTTAATATGGAAAAATTGTGCAATATTCATATATGAACAAACGTACATAAACATACAATAACAACAATTTGCTTACAATAACAAACAACAACAAACAATAACATACATTAACAAACCAACAGCATACAATCACAAACCCATTAGTATACGATATCAAACAACAACAAACAATAACATACATTAACAAACCAACAGCATACAATAACATATCAACTTGCACAAATATATAACATAAATGAAACTGTGCGATCAATGCTCAATCAAAAGGAGCCGATCGTATTGCATGTACTGAAAATGAAAAAATGTCTATGCGATCAAGGCTCAATCAAACGGAGCCGATCGTATGTTGGCACGCCAGGTTCACGCTCATAATGTAATGGGGAACATGTTCAACGCTCATAATGTAATGGGGAGCGGCGGCCTATGAAATTGCATGTACTGAAAAAAATAAATTAAATCTACACAATAATCACACAAACAGTTTACACAGGCAGGATACACATTTATTCATGATATGATGTATGCACAATGATTTAAATATAATAAATAATAAGACACATGATACACCCCAAAAACATGATTTAAACGGGGAATCTGTAGAGATTCACTCACAGTGGGTGCGTTCGGTGAATGATGATGAATGCGCACGAGTTTAGAGGATTGATCGTCGAGGAATAACTAACCTAATTAATAAAGAAAAAGTAAGGTAAATAAATGGATTTTATTAACAACTTTAATAGGATTTTTGGATATATTTTTGAGTTTTAGGCTAGTTTCTAACCTAAAAAATGTTATTTTTAAGTATTTTTAATTGATTTTTAAATAAAATAAATAAATAAAAATAATAAAAAAATGTTGACTTTTTGACCGTTGACCGTTAACTTGTTGACCGGTTTATTGTGTGTATGTATGCGCCGGGCAGGACTCGAACCCGAGACCTCCCGTACGCGTGCACGCAGCTCTACCAACTGAGCTACGTGTCTAACCCGAAATATTTCTGTTTTTAATTATATTTATACACTAATTCAATTAATCCGAAAATTATTTATTTTTAAAAAGGGTTTTAATGTATCGGACCGGTGTCGTCAACAGGTCTCGAACCCGGGACCTGTGACTTAATGTTACACACAGTCCACCGCTGGACTGTGTGTCTAACTTGGTTAAAATACAGATTTTTATTATACTTAACATCTAACGAAGTTAACCCGGTTCAGTTTTTAAAAAAAGGCATTTTATTACAGCGAATGAGGTTGGGACCGGAATCGAACTCGCGACGTGTATGTATTTATTTGCACACAGTCCACCGCTGGACTGTGTGTCTAACCCGTTTATAATTCCGATTTTAAATAATCTTATAACATAACTACTTCGTCTTCTTCGTTCAAAACTCAGGAAACGGTTATCTATCTGTTATTTGTTAAATTCGGTTAATGAACAAGATGAACAATTGAAAAGTATTGAACCGAAGAGTTTGGGGAAAGAAAGTACCGAACAGATCGTCTTCTTCAGAAAATCTGGCGAAGCTCGTCGGCTCTGTTTTGGGAGCTCCTTCTGTTCGAGTTCAATATTTAGTTTAGATGAAATAGATGTGAAATTGAACCATTGAGTAACGATTATCAGTATGTTTGATTGATCATACCGGTTAACAGCGGGTTTCCGGAAAATCCAGAAATTTTCCGATGAAAAAAGAGAATCCGATAACGTCGTCTGGGGTTGATTATGGGTGATGGATTAATGTTAGTAAGGTTCTAACAATTGACTGAAACAATAAAGTCGAGGTATTTTACCGTTTTGAGGTGAGTCTCGGTTTTCCGGCGACTTGCAGAAAATTCCGGCGATGATCAGATAGTAATTCCGACGACCAGAAAATAGAATAAACACGAAATTAGAAGCTCAGGGAATGAAATTGAATCGCGAAATGAGTGTTTTGTTGAAGAAATACCAGAATGAATGTTTTCGGTTATAAAAACCAAACATCACCTTAATTCAAGTTCATTAACGACTGAATTGATTTAAGATGTCGGTTTTATCGGTTATGATCAAGATTCCGCGAGCACTCAAACATCTTGGTCAGTTTGAAAGCTGATATCGGTTTTAGTTGGCGCATCAGGTTGATTCTCAGTTGAACATTTGATTTAATTGCTTCCCAGAACTCACAAAAAGATCAAGTGGCGGAGTGGTTATAAATATGTGAGTTAAGTCTTTGTGTATCCTTTGGCTGACCCGGGTTCGAAACCCGGGAGCAGAATTTTATTTTTAATTCGCTATTTTTAATACATTTTCAAAATAAATTTTATATTCTAATATACTTATTAATTATGTATTGTTTAAAATTAATTTGGGCATTAAATACGCGACAGAATTTTTAACTGATTGTTCGGTTGATAAACGAAGCGGGTTTGGTAAATCCGGTTTTTGGCGGATGTTACAGTATCCCCTACTTTTAGAAATTTCGTCCCAAAATTTAAGTAGTGGCATATTTGTCTAAAAAGGATGGTGTTTTAACTTGACAATTACATACTTAGAAGAGAGTAAGAGTTTAAATTTTGTTTGAGGCGGTAACGTTCCTTGTAAGGGTCGAATACCCGGCTACAGAAATCGCTTTTTGTTGCCTAAAGTGTATGAATACGGAACATGGATACACAGAGTTGATCGACTAAGTATGATGTTATGCATATGAGTTTGGGTACGTTTGAAAGATTTGATTATATCCTAAAATAAACTTCTAATACTAAAACCTACATGGAACTTCTCATAACCGCCTGACAATGCCTCTGATCCTCTGGCAAGAATACTTATATATAGGAAGTACCAGCGGCGTATCCACCATATTCTTGTCAAATTTTCATTGGTTTTATCAGTTAGTTATGATTGGTTCTATGATGAGACTCTAGAACATAAATAAACATAACAACCAATATCTGAGTCCTAATTCTGATAGCATACATGTTGGATTGATGACACAATCCAATTCCTTTAAAGGATGCGATGATATAAATGCTAAATCAGTGAGTATAACACAAACTTCAATCAAGACAATACCAAATACTACATGGAATTTCTCATAACCGTCTGATAATGCCTCTGATCCTTTGACAAGAATACTTATATATAGGAAGTACCAGCGGCGTATCCACCATATTCTTGTCAAATTTTCATTGGCTTTATCCGTAAGTTATGATTAGTTCTATGTGACTCTAAAACATAAATAACACAAACAAACAATGCCTGAGTCATAATTCTGATAGTATACATGTTTGAATGATGACCGTCCCTCTCTCGTTTGTTGTGATGGAGAGGTTAGTCTATGTAGAAGTGAGACACAGCCCAACTTCTTTAAATAATGAGATTGAAATACGTTGAGATGTATGATGGTATGAATGTTGAATCAATGAGTATAAAACATAACTGAAATAATAATTCGCATTAAGATCCTTGGATAAACTTCTAATTTAAAATTGAGACACGTGAGAATTGAGATAACATAAAGAAAGCATAAAACTAAGCAGTGGGAGTTGAATCTTGATTGTTGGTGAAGGGGACTAGTTGAGTGTTTTCGTTTGGGCCGTCATTATCTTCAACCGGATTGGTGTTGATGTTGAAAACTCTTCCTCTTGCTGGTGGCCTAGTGATTGGGTTTTCTTGATTTGCTTGGTTAACTGGGTTTGCTTGAGCTTGGGCGTTTATGATGTTAACCAATTGAGGGCACGTGTTTCTAAAGTGGGTTGGGTCGCCACAATTGAAACAAGCTCGAACATATGGGAACATGGGGTATTGGGGTTGTTGATATGTTTGGATCGTGTTTTGAGTAGGGGGTGAGGTTTGGTTTTGAGAGGTGCGGCAAATTTTTCTCAAATGACCATAGCGTCCATAATTCGCACATAGTCGACAAAGTACGGTAGATGGATGGTGATAAAAACAGGTGTTACATCGAGGGTGAGGTCCAAGGTGAGGTTTCTTATTTGGGTAGGTTGGGTTGGGTGACACTTGAGTGATTGGGATAGCTTGGAGGGGTACGGCTTGTAAGGCTGGTTGGTTGCGTTGGGTGACAACGAAAAGTTGCTCGTCTCGTTTTCTCTTAGAAATGGGTTGAGAAGGGGATTCGGTTGGGTGTAGTTGGAGGTTTCAGTCGATGCTTTATCCTTCTTCTTCTCCTCCTTGAAGTCTTTGTTCCGGATTCGGTTCTCGGTGAGCTCTGTAGCTAACTCCATTGCTGCTTCCAAGGTTGCAGGTGTGGCACTTATTACAGAGTCTTGAATCTTTGAAGGAAGACCTTGAATCTAGTGCTCGATCAAACGGTAGTGGGGAGTGAACAAGTTGGGAACCATTTGATTTAACTCGAGGAATCTCTTGTTGTATGTGGTGTGGTCGCCTTCCTTTTGCTTCAACGAATAGAACTCATCTTCTAGTTTCTTGATTTCGCTCCTTGGGCAAAACCGTCTTGTCATGATTTCCTTCAACTCTTCCCAAGTCAAAGTCATAGCATCTTCAACACCTCGTTTGGCCTTCTCTGTATTCCACCAAGTAAGTGCTATTCCAAATAAACGACCAGTAGCATATCGCACTTTGCGATCATCGGGGCAATCGCAAGTTAGAAAAATGTTTTCCATTTCTTCAAACCAATAGAAAAGAGCGGTGACACCTTCAGTCCCTTCGTATTTTGTAGGGTCGCAGGATTTGAAATGCTTGTAAGTGCATTTAGTGGTATTTGGGGGAGGGTTAACAACATTTTGAACTTCTTGATTGACGGAATTAGCGGTAAGGGCTTGTTGGGCTTGAATTACAATGTTGGGTATTATGGCAGCCATTTGTTGAGCGATTAGGGCAGCCATGCGCTCGCGGGCTTTTCCTGCTCTCATCTTCCTACGATCGAGCCTAGAAGACATCTACAAGGAATACATATCAAGAGTATGAGTTGGATGCTTTTGGGATCATGTGTCGTATTTAGGAATGAACATTTATAAAATAAACATAGCAAAATAAATCTACCACATCCATAGGATGTCTTGGGCTTTGCTCGTAATTGGGCCTTGCATGCCGCCATACTTCACCTTCGTAATCACGTGGGCCCCCACGATTACCGGGTTTTTCATATGGTTCGCATGTGTTTGCTTGGTTACGTACACTAAAACCCGGGAGAAAATCGAGAAATATGTAACGTATGATATTCGGAATGTGTCCAGGTGTGGACACAGTGACACCTCAAAGTGGGGTTAGTTCGAACGACGTTTGGTGTGGCATGCTTTGGCCTAATAGGTCCTTCGTACTCTCATCGTTAGTCCCCAGGTAGGAAAACTGGTCCGTTATATTGGATTTATACGAATGCCAACCTAGACAGGACGTTCCGACTACCGGTACTTGTACCCTTACAGTTACTACATGCCCGTCGCAGAACTCACTTTGATGAAATTTGAAAAATGAAAAATGCGACAAAATCTTGAATAACGGAAGTATGAATATGATTTGAATATGTGAATATTGTAACATGTATGATGAATATGTATGTAAGTATGTATGTTTGACTGCAAGTATAATTCACTATGTATCACAAATTGTAATATTGGAAATGTTTGCATGCATTTGTGTATGTAATAAATATAAAACAACTAAAAATCATAAGTTTGCATGTAACCACATAACCAATTAAAATCTAGTCAACTATAGTATAGGCTCTAAGGGTCTAATAACCTATCCTATATCCCTATAGTCATGGCTCTGATACCAATCTGTCACACCCCGACCCGTAGCGGAAAAGGTGATCGGGGCATGATTGGGTTATCATCAAAGCTCATGACATTTATTATAATGTTTCATATTTATTATTTCAATTTAAAAGAGATCATACAATCATATCAAACAAATACAACATGTTCTATTCATTCTTCTAAACTTCATTATTTTTCTTCTAAGGCAATTTCCTATGTTTTCCTTGCTTCATCCTGTTCACCTGTAACATATGTAAAAATGGTTTTTGGATCAACAAAAAGTTGGCGAGTGAACCTTGTTAGAAAACATTTATTATTTATTTCTTGTTGTATTTAATATGGAAAAATTGTGCAATATTCATATATGAACAAACGTACATAAACATACAATAACAACAATTTGCTTACAATAACAAACAACAACAAACAATAACATACATTAACAAACCAACAGCATACAATCACAACCCATTAGTATACGATATCAAACAATAACATACATTAACAAACCAACATCATACAATAACATATCAACTTGCATAAATATATAACATAAATGAAACTGTGTGATCAAGGCTCAATCAAACGGAGCCGATCGTATTGCATGTACTGAAAATGAAAAAATGTCTGTGCGATCAAGGCTCAATCAAACGGAGCCGATCGTATGTTGGCACGCCAGGTTCACGCTCATAATGTAATGGGGAACATGCTCAACGCTCATAATGTAATGGGGAGCGGCGGCATATGAAATTGCATGTACTGAAAAAAATAAATTAAATCTACACAATAATCACACAAACAGTTTACACAGGCAGGATACACATTTATTCATGATATGATGTATGCATAATGATTTAAATATAATAAATAGTAAGACACATGATACACCCCAAAAACGTGATTTAAATGGGGAATTTGTAGAGATTCACTCACAGTGGGTGCGTTCGGATAATGATGATGAATGCGCACGAGTTTAGAGGATTGATCGTCGAGGAATAACTAACCTAATTAATAAAGAAAAAGTAAGGTAAATAAATGGATTTTATTAACAACTTTAATAGGATTTTTGGTATATTTTTGTGAGTTTTAGGCTAGTTTCTGACCTTAAAAATGTTATTTTAAGTATTTTTAATTGATTATTAAATAAAATAAATAAATAAAAATATAAAAAAATATTGACTTTTTGACGTTGACGTTGACTTGTTGACCGGTTTATTGTGTGTATGTATGCGCCGGGCAGGACTCGAACCCGAGACCTCCCGTACGCGTGCACGCAGCTCTACCAACTGAGCTACGTGTCTAACCCGAAATATTTCTGTTTTTAATTATATTTATACACTAATTCAATTAATCCGAAAATTATTTATTTTTAAAAAGGGTTTTAATGTATCGGACCGGTGTCGTAACAGGTCTCGAACCGGGACCTGTGACTTAATGTTACACACAGTCCACCGCTGGACTGTGTGTCTAACTTGGTTAAAATACAGATTTTTATTATACTTAACATTGGTTAAAATACAGTTTAAAAAAAAGGCATTTTATTACAGCGAATGAGGTTGGGACCGGAATCAAACTCGCGACGTGTATGTATTTATTTGCACATAGTCCACCGCTGGACTGTGTGTCTAACCCGTTTATAATTCCGATTTTAAATAATGTTATAACATAACTACTTCGTCTTCTTCGTTCAAAACTCAGGAAACGGTTATCTATCTGTTATTTGTTAAATTCGGTTAATGAACAAGATGAACAATTGAAAAGTATTGAACCGAAGAGTTTGGGGAAAGAAAGTACCGAACAGATCGTCTTCTTCAGAAAATCCGGCGAAGCTCGTCTGCTCTGTTTTGGGAGCTCCTTCTGTTCGAGTTCAATATTTAGTTTGGATGAAATAGATGTGAAATTGAACCATTGAGTAACGATTATCAGTATGTTTGATTGATCATACCGGTTAACAGCGGGTTTCCGAAAAATCCAGAAATTTTCCGGTGAAAACAGAGAATCCGATAACGTCGTCTGGGATTGATTCTGGGTGATGGATTAATGTTAGTAAGGTTTAACAATTGACTGAAACAGTAAAGTCGAGGTATTTTACCGTTTTGAGGTGAGTCTCGGTTTTCCGGCGACTTGCAGAAAATTCCGACGATGATCAGAAAGTAATTCTGACGACCAGACAATAGAATAAACACGAAATTAGAAGCTCAGGGAATGAAATTGAATCGCGAAATGAGTGTTTTGTTGAAGAAATACCAGAATGAATGTTTTCGGTTATAAAAACCAAACATCACCTTAATTCAAGTTCATTAACGACTGAATTGATTTAAGATGTCGGTTTTATCGGTTATGATCAAGATTCCGCGAGCACTCAAACGTCTTGGTCGGTTTGAAAGCCGATATCGGTTTCAGTTGGCGCATCAGGTTGATTCTCAGTTGAACATTTGATTTAATTGCTTCCCAGAACTCACAAAAAGATCAAGTGGCGATGGTTATAAGTGTGTGAGTTAAGTCTTTGTGTATCCTTTGGATGACCCGGGTTCGAAACCCGCAGCAGAATTTTATTTTTAATTCACTATTTTTAATTCATTTTCAAAAATAAATTTTATATTCTAATATACTTATTAATTATGTATCGTTTAAAATTAATTTGGGCATTAAATACGCGACAGAATTTTTAACTGATTGTTCGGTTGATAAACGAAGCGGGTTTGGTAAATCCGGTTTTTGGCGGATGTTACATAGGTAATGGTACTCGAAATGTTCATGTATTTTGTTTAAGTGGTACAATAATGGTAATCATCTTGAACTACTTTTCATGAAAATTACATATAGAATTATCTAATAGTGTGAAAACAGTTTGATGTTGCTGATATGATTTCTTACCGGTGATTCTTACAAAAACAGAGTGTTCATTATTTCGTTACTTATTTGCTTTCAGAAAATATAAAAATCCAAAAAGGTTTACTTTTACTTGTAAATTCTTAGTGCACAGAAAGTGGGTGTTCATGTTGGAGTTGTTACCGATAGGGGGAGACGGTGTTAGAAGATGAGTTCAAAATTTTCAAATCTTGCAGGTTCTGTGTGCTTCAAAAACTTTTTGTGTGTGGTTTGAGTTGAAAATTGCTTAATCTGTGATATAGTTTTATCATCTTTTGAACAATAATAATTTGTTAACTTTGTTGAAAAATTCTTATGGTTTCTCGAGATGTTTGTTTTATAGTGTACAAATTGTAGCAGTGTGTTGCTGAGAAGTTTAGTCAAGAGGAGTCTGCTTGGATGCATGGTAGAACCTCCTTTCTACATTGCAGACAGAGTTGAAGAGTTTTGAAGATTGCTATGCAAGTGCTAAACTGGATTTTACTCAAACGCTAATGATTTAGATGATTTGGTGATTGGATGCATCAGCTTAGGAGGAGTCTGTTGCTGACAGAAGCTAATAAAGTTGAAGCTATCCAAAGACCAAAGACGTTGAAGATTGCAAGATGACTGAAGACAAAGTTATTTTACGAAGCTATTGTCAAGGGAGATTTTTTGATGCGTATTTGGGACAACAACTTAGATATGGTCTTTGGATATCTTGTAATTAGTAAAATGATAAATAGTTAGTGGGTTTAGTTTTGTAATAGTTAGTTATAGTGACTGGGCTAAACCTGACCCACATAATGGGGAGCGGTAGGCGAATTGGGCCTAGACCAATTTGTAGCCCATGAGGTTAAACCCTAGCCTAGTTGCAAACCTATCTCTGTATAAAGAGAGTTTTGCATTAGGGTTAAGGTTGCTCATTTAGTCACTTCAAAGAGTTTTGAGAGAGAATTCGTAGAGAGATTGGCTTGGACGAATTCCAGTGATCCAGATTGATTGTAATGGTTGTGATAGATAATTAATAAAGATCGGGTTTATTGTGATTTCGGTTTCTACACTTGTTTCTGTGATAATCTGATCTAGAGGATTCCCCTCTAGATTGGATAGATGATTCTGTGAAGATCCATACGGATTAAGGGACCTACACAACCATAAATTCTGAGTTCTTGGCAAAATTGTTCAAGTAAAAAATTGAGTTCAAACTCACTTCTCTTCATCTCTTCTTCACCAAATCTTCCTCTACAAAGCTTGGATTGCCTCTAGGATTGTTTCCATAAATTTCCATGGAAAACCAAGGTAGAACATCAACATTTTAGAGGTCCAAACTTTTGTTTTGGAAATAAACTTTATTTAAAGTTGTTTTCTCTAGACAAACTTGTGCCTCTAATCAAACCCATGGTTAGTGAGCCAAGCCAAGGTTGTTTCATACAAATTAGGAGGGTAAAATACTTCCAAACTTTTTGTTTGGTGAAGGGTTTTAACCCACAAGTTTTAGAACCATCTAAGCTTGACAAAGCATGTGTTTTGGTAAAGGTATGATTACTTAGAAGCCTTGGCTATCCTACTTTCAATCCACCACCTCACTTGATGATTTCTATGAAACTATGTTCCACCTTCAATTGAAGTATTTATTTTTATTCCATTCATGACTATCTGAATTGTCCTTGTGACAATTTGTGCACTGGTGAATCTTACGAAAGAGGTTAAAGGACAGTTATCCTCCTACCTCCATGCATGACATCTATGAAATCTATGAGTTATATGATAAACTTAATGATATATTATATAAAATATATATGTAAATAAGAATTATACATAACTGAACTTTTGACAATGATCATAGGGTTACTTGTCCTAACATTAGGTTATATTATCTAGGACTTAATCTCCTTGTTATGATTCTAATGGGCATGACCCATGAAATCACAACTACCCTACGGGGACTATAGTGTCAAAAACAATGTTAAGTCTAGATGATTATTTTCTCGTATACATACTTTAGTATATTTAATTTCCTAAATTCTCCGTTATAATCTGAATACTTACACACTAACATTTTCCTTATGTAGGATAACTCAGCATTCTATCCTTCAAAACTCTTCACGGAATTACCAAGTGAAAGCTTGCAAAACCGTGAGTACATTTGACCCATTTTCCCATTTTACACAATTCGGTTGTAACATGTTAACTTACAAAATACACAAATGTACACACATACTTTATATACTCAATCCGTTATACATGCTTATTGTTATGCTTAGGTTCATGCTAGATACATACATGCTTCTTGTCATTAACTTAGCTAGCCCGAACTTAACATATATAGCGCTATAGGAGTAGCACGCGCCCGTCGGGTATTGTTAAGCGTATTCTTATTCTTAATTTTTCTCATTACTTTTGTGGCGAGGGACACTTAATTCTTATGGACACTTGGGTTTGACATTTAATATTTCATGCTAGCTTACCTTGTATACAATTGCCATGTGGGATTGAGCAAACTCTTTTATACTTATGCTCTATAATTTATAACTTGTGTACTCGCCAATACTTTTGTGTTGAACTATACTTTTAACATGTTGAAGGATAAGGATGTTGAACATGAAGAAAACTTAGTAGGGACGGCATAGAAACGCATCTAGAATGCTAGGTTTTATGTTATAATATTGTGAATTTGTTTATTTGGTATTTATATTGTAATTGACTATTTGATCAATGAAATGAAACGAGTTTTGAATTTAATTTTGTCACAAATAGTATCATGATGTCTCGAGCAATCTATTCCGCCTCACTCTGATGTTTCCACCATCGGTTGGGGTGTGACACTTGTGTCCATGGGACACGACCCCGTGTCTCTTGTCTACTTTTGTTTGTCTTTTTGTTCATGGACTCTAGAGTGGGGCACTACCCAGCCTTGGTGGCATGGCCTCGTGCTTGTCTTCTAATTTTGTTGTTTTGGTTTGTGGTGAAGCTCATAGGGTCGGTATGATGTGTCAACTTCTTTTCTTTTGTATTTATGTTGGTTTTTGCTGTTAATTTGTTTCTTTTGTATATTTAAGCTCTTTTAATCCTTAAAATCAAAAGTATACAATGAAACACACTTTTTTCAACATTAGTACATAAATGGTTGATTTTATACCTTATTTGAATATATAATTTATATGCTGCATTTTGCGTATATCAAATACCCCACTCTTTAATATTTCTTACATACCCAAATGGAATAGGTAGAGAAGAAGTTTTTGGGTCTTGCTTTAGAGTGTCGGGAATCCAAGTTATTTTTATTCTTGTTTCTATTTTATTTACATTCATATTCGAAATATTTATTTAGAACACTTTTTAAAAAAATAATATTTTTAGGCATAACATGCCTTTTAAAATTTCGTTAAGGTATATACAAATTCACACAACTCACAAGTGATTTATAAGTGAAACCTCGATACCAATATGGAACGTACTCCTACCATATGATTGACAAGTAATCAAATCTTCTTCTTTTTGATATAATCTTTGTAAATATCAAGAGGACTTTAAAAATGGTAGGTTTTGTCTAGGGTAGGGATTTTTATTGAAAGTGGCTAAAGGTGTAAAAATATCGGTTTTTCTTTTGAAAAATATTTTGTTTCTGACTTAGATACAAACTAAAGACTTATAAGCAAGAAGTTCGATTAGTTTATTTCAAGCAACTAACATTTTTTTGATAGAATAATATAATCATAAGATAACTAAGTCACAGTATTATATGTTTCAAATGAACCGAATTTTTACTAAAATATAGGGTGTAAAAGTAAAAAGGTTTGGGGTGATGGGTAATTTTGCAAAATTTTTATTTTGCGGGTTTTGAAAAGAAAGGTTTAGGCTCAAAAGCATTAACTAAGGGATTTTCGGTTTTGGTGGGGAGATAAAAAAGAAAATAAGGTTGAAAAGAAAAAGGTTATAGTCCTAATGCCTCAATCATTTACTTACTAAGATTAGTTGGTAAGGACCGGGAATGTCTTGTCAACTTCTAGTTTGTAAGAACCATATGAGCTGTCACACAAGAAATGATAAGTGAGCGTTTAGTAAAGATATGATATCAAATGTTTGGTAAAGGCTACAACTCACAATTTGCGGGAAAAGGTAAAAAGTGCAAAAATGTATATATAATCAAATTTTAAAAAGTTTGTCATGGAGTTATCAGTTGTAAATTAGTAAAAACAAAAATTTTTAGAACTTAAACTAAAAACAAGACGAATAAAATAAAAAAAAATTATTTTAAAAAGATTTGGGATGTTTTAGCGGTTCCAAGTAGAGTTTTATGTAAGGCTTGTTTTAGGACAAAGATTCAAGTTCCACCCCCCCCCCCCCCCACACTTGAGTTACACATTGTCCTCAATGTGTCCAAAGTGGGTTAAATTTGTTAAATGTGTAAATGTTGGTTAAAAACAACAAAATTTTCAGAAATTGGCTACTGAACACGGGGTCATGTTAGGTAGCCATGGCCCGTGTAAAAAGTGCCAATAACATAGTTTTTAAAACTTACAGAAGGCAGACACGGGGGTGTGTTAGGCAGACACGTCCTCGTGTAAAAAGTTCTAGTATTGAAAACATTTCAGAAGATGTGCATGGGGGCATGCCTAAGAGACACGACCCCGTGTGACAGGTCAAGAAACAAAATTTGTTTAAGCAGGGTAGAGACATGGGGGCGTGCTTACTTATTGTAATGAAGATTTCTAGTTAGGAGGACTTTTGTTTACGTGCATGGGGCTCTGGCTTAACATTATTCCATCTTTCTATACCATTCCAAAAGTTTTTAATACCAAATGTCATTTCATTAAATCTTTCGTCACCCGATTACAAACTAGAAAAGTAAAAAATGAAAATTACAAACTAGATTTATAGTCCTAATAGAAAGATTTTAGTAGATACCCCAAAAGATTTAAACCACATAGCTCTTCATTAAATAAAACAATGAAGATAAACAAAAAAACTGAAACTAGTTTTCGTTGAATAAAGGCTTCGAGCTATTTCCGGGTGTGCTCCCTCAAAGATCGTTGAGCATTTCCTCAATCTCCCTTGGTTGAAAGATTAAGGTCTTAGCATCAATGTCTTCTTGTGGGAGAGGAGCTGTAGCCATCGGAACCTCATTAAAGGCACCAATGGGAGGCTCCGTTGGTATCTTATCCCACCCGGTAGGGTTAATAACCTCATGAGCGAGTTTCCAATCGTCTTGTGGGAAGATTGGATCCATAGGGAGCACCACTAAGATAGTCAACCTTTGGTGTAAAAGGTTGATTTCCCTAAAGCTACTCTCCAAGCTAGTGTGAGGTAGTTCACTCGATTGATGAGGACCTCCTCCACCGTCGTCATTTCCTCGATGACTGTCGTAGTGCGCATACATAACAGACAAGGGTTGCCTCGCCTGAGAGCCTTCTTCCCCTTCTGTTGTTGCATGAGCTTATTGACGAAGTACCGCTCTGCTGGCTTACTTGCTAGTTTAAACAAGACAAACCATCAAAGTTCGGACTTACAGACAAGTCGCATGGCCCCGTGCTGCTTCGACAGTTTTGATTTTTCAGCCCAGGAACTCTTATTTTAAGTTAAAATATTTTGTTTTATATACTTTTGGTCGTAAATACTTAAAATAATGTTGTAAAATAGTAGTTTTGCTAAAGTTTGGGCTAAAAATCATGCTTTATTTCCGACAATTGAAGTTTTGATCTTGAAGCTTCAAGCTTCAATGGAGGTTGTTGGAGGTTGAAGAAGAATATGACTAAAAGTGTCAAAGATAAGAAGGTTTAAGGAAACATTTTAAGAACATACCTGTTTTGGTATGTGTGTGAAACCTTGAAGGCTTTTTGTCTTAGAAATGGGTCCAAACATTCTGCTCATGGCTGTCTTTATAGAAAGTGAAAGCATGTTCACATGGCCCCATGTTTGGGGGGCACGGCCCCGTGTCGTCTATAACGAGTCAGAGAATGTTGTCCGCTAGTGATCACGGGCCATGCCAAAGGAGGCACGGCCCTGTATTGGACTAGTACGGGAGGCACGACCCGGTGTTTTGTCTGACATGCCCATGTATGGAGAGTAGATGAAGCACAACCCCATGCTTGTCAACACGACCTCGTGTTTAATTTGGGATTATGAAGTTTGTCTATTTTTTAAGGATCATTGTATTATCAGGAGGTTCCTTACTGTTAGGACAACATCGAAGTGTCGTATGAACCTTAGGCGCCTATGCGGGATACGAAAACATAAGAGGTTATCAGGAAAAGAAGAAACCTAAGCTATGAACAGGTGGGCAGAACCAACCTTTATTTGCCTTTTCCAAGCTCTTGTTAAATAAGGTGTGAGTCAACTCGCTCCAGGCTATAAAGTCATTAGCGCAAGCCACTGAGAAGTCCTTTATTGCGTGGTCAATACAGGGACAACTATCACCTTTGTTTTCACAAGGGTTTGAGGTACACGCAATGGGCTTGGTGATGTCTTCTCCTGAATGCGTTTCCATCGAATCCCTTTTTGATTCTTCCCCTTCTTTATTATCCTCTGATGAATATCGTTCCTTTATCATGAATTCTATTTCCTTGAGTTTTTGGAGAATTCTCTTTTCTATTTGGCATAGATCTTCCAAAGTTATGTCTTTTAAAAAAGAGGGTTGATGGCATTCAGGTGGATGGTAGTTATTATTTTTACTCCTACCATTCTTAAGGTGACCGTTACATGAAAATGATGGGTCTATTATGTATTGATGATCAAAACTTAGAATGGGACATTCTAGATCTTGATGGAATCCACCACATAATTGGCACCATTCACTGTAAGAGTGGCTTAGTAAAAATAATCATTAACATCCATATTCGCCGGACGAGGTTTTAAATGTCGGTATCAAACGGTCCTGTTTACTAGAAACTATGATAGACACAGCCTCGTGTGGGTGTCACAAGGCCCCGTGCTGGAGCTTTCGTCTAGCAGAAAACAGAGTTTTATGTTACTAGAATGAGGCACGATCCCGTGTGTTATCAGGCACGGCCCCTTGCTGAGCCTATAGAAACAAGAAAAAAATGCCGAAAAAGAAGACAAAAACTTAAAAAGAAAAATAAAGAAGACAAAATGATTGGGCCATTGATTTTAAACTTTCTTAAAATCCTTGTGTCCTCGGCAACGGCGCCGAAAACATTCCGTGAATGGAGCGTGGTTTAATTTTAGTGTATTTTTAAGCACTTTTATTTGTTTATCAAGGTTTAAATTTATAAAACACAATATAACATAATCACTCTCTACAGCATGCTAGGGCAAGTGCACACATCGTTGGCGTAGTATAGTGATGGTAAGATACCGAGGTTGTCTAAGGACACAAGAGCTTTTAATACCGGAATATCGTCAACGTCTAATCTAATCGAATTTTGTAGAAAAAGATGTTTAGTAATTAAAAAAATTAGAAAGAAACTTAAATATTAAGAAACAATAGACAACACAGAACAGTTGGTTTTGACTCTTCTTTTACGTATCCTTTGATGATTTCCACACTTTGGGTTTTTTTAAGAGATTATCTTAGTTATAGTGGCATGTCCCTCTTTTGGAGGCAACATTACCCTTGGCCATATTGGTCTGAGTCAGCAAGGATACTGTCCCAAAATGCCGGAATATTGAAACATAATTAAGTAAGTTATTATTGCAAAATGTGGCATGTCCCTCTTTAGGAGACAACGCTACCCTCGGCCATATTGGTCTGAGTCAGCAGGGATACAGTCTCGCAAGTACGGTTTAAAGTTTTAATAGTAGTTTATTTATACGGGATTCAAGCCGTTCTTACTTCTCTCGATTTGATGCTATCTGCCTCAAGAGAAGTCTTAATAAGCTTGAATCATTTCCTCGCATGATTTATACACTAAATGAGGCAAGAACTTTACCCAAACTATCCTTCTAACCCCCTTCGAGGCAGTTAACGTGCTTTATATAGACCGTAAAGACACGAATGAGTGAATCAACAAAACATGAAGAGATAATACAATAAAGTTCACTTTCAATATAAAAAACTAATTATTAAAGTCATTAATACATACCCAATTAAAATGTTAACCAAAGCTTGGAAATCAAAATTAATACACAAAAGATTTATCTTCACCAAGTGATATAAGAGATTAGCTATGCATAGCCTTTGTTGACAAAAACTCTTACAATCAATCTTGGATACCGAGACAACTACACACACTCTAAAGATGGATGATGGAGGAATGTGGCAGATGATGGTGGTATTGTGGTGGTGGAGTGGTGGCAAGTGTGAGAGAAGTGGTTTAACAACGGATGGATTGAAAATAAACCAAGCACCCCTCTTTCTAGCTGGAAATCGGCCTTTCACACAGCCTAGTTTCTTCTTCTTATCTGTCTTCATTAATGAGGTGTGTCAGTCCGTATGCATACACGACCCCGTGTGTTAGAGGGCACGGCCCCGTTATCGTGTAGTTGCTGTATCATAGGAGATTTTGCATATCTAGGAGTTGACCATGGCCCATGTCCATGGGACACGGCCTCGTGTCTCTTGTCTGCTTTTGTTTATCTTTTTGTTCATGGAATCTAGAATGGGGCACGGCCCCATGCCTTGGTGGCAGGGCCCGTGCTTGTTTTTTTATTTTATTGTTTTGGTCTTGGGGTAAAGTTCGGAGGGTCGGTATGATGTGTCAACTTCTCTTCTTTTAATTTATGTTGTTTTTGCCATTAATTTGTTCCTTTTGTACATTTAAGCTCATTTAACTCTGAAAATCAAAAGTATACAAAGAAACACACTTTTTCTAACATTAATACACAAATGGTTGGTTTTATACCTTATTTGATAAAATTTATATGTTGCACTTTGTGCGTATCACTTAGTATATGTTGCACACCCAAATATTCTTAGATCTTCAAGATTTGGCTTCCTTCGCTTCAATACTTCATAAGGGGTCTTGTTTATCAACGCCTTTGTTGTAACCTTGTTTAGTATGAATATGGCATGGCGCACTACTTCTCCCTTAAAGTTATGTAGCATGTTCATTGCCTTTAACATGTCTTGAGTAGTAAATAACATCGTCATGTTTCTTCTTTCAACTACCCTATCCTATTGGGGTTAGCATGGTGTTGTGATTTGCCTTGCGATGTCGTTGTCATTACAATATTGCGAGAATTATTTTGACATGAATTCCTTTCCCCTGTCCATTCTTAGCATCTTCAACTTGGTTTGATTTCAGTCTCCACCCTTTCCTTGAACTCCTTAAAAGTTTTAAATGCTTGGTACTTGGAAGTAAGGAAATAGGCCCACATGTAGCATGCATACTCGTCTACAAGCAGGAATGTATACTTCTTCCCAACATGTGTAGATGGAGATATTGGACCGCATAGATCTCTATAGACCAAATTCAACGGGTTAAAGGATCTAGATTTAGCATGTTCAGGATATGTGTTAGAACGTTTTGAGACCGTTGGTATTTAATTTTTATAGTTTAAAGTTGTTTTGTAGTAGTTAGTTAGACTTCAGGGGCTGAAAGTGAACTTTTTGTAAGTGTTACATCAGTGGAGGCGTAAGTAATCTCCCAGAGTAATTAGAAATTACGATGGGTGATCAGATTATGTATATATATATAGTCTTCCTTTGGGTCCCAGTTTCTTGAACCAAGGTTTTTTTGCTATCATCTTTGTTTTTGTGTCTCTGATTTACATGTTCTTAATTAATATCCAGGATCATTGAATGTTATTATCATTATGGGATTGTATCTTGGACAAAATTTTTCACCTTCATCTTAGTTATTGTTTTTCTTACTAGTATCATTCAAACACCTAATCTATAGGTGTTTGGGTGTTTGTCAATCACCATCACTGTGATCCAAGAATGTTTCGGGACTCACAATTTGGTATCAGAGCCTTTGTGCTCTTGATTGACTAATATTTGTTAAGATTTTCATGTTTTGAAGGTTTTTAAACGTTTTTCAAGGTTTTGAAAGTTTTTCAAAATTTTTGGGTTCAAATGGTTTGATTTGTTGTGTTTAATGATTAGGTTGTTGTTAATCAGTGTTTAGAGTATCATTTGGGTCATTTTGATGCAAGATACCATGGTTTTTAGCTTGTTTTTGTGTGATTGGAGGGTTTTTGTTCGTACTAAAACCCTACTGGGCGTATTTGTGTTGAAGATAGTGTAGATAATCTTGAAGATAGCGTAGATCTTGTTCAAGTCGGCGTAATTGTCCATTATGCCGTACTAGTGTCAGTGTTTTTATCTGAAGGCAACTTCGGGGTCAGTGATATAAATCCTAGCGATTTTATCATGGTGTTTGGCGACTTTAGCCAAATCTGTGTGCGTTTTTGGCTTGTTAGCGTAATTGTCTGCGTATTTGTTTGTCGCTGGTCCAAGAAACTTTTCTTATTCGAGCGTGTTAGTAAGCGTAATTACTTCTGATTTGTGACCTGATCTAATAGGGTATTTAAGGAATTTTAGCGTAATTAAGCCCAATATCACATATTTCAGCGTATTTGTGCCCAGTACCATTAAAAACAACGTATTTAACCATATATGAGCAATTTGAACCTAAAATTGAATCAATCTGTCATTTAATCAACTAAATCATGTCACTCAAGCCGAGCTTGAAACTCGAACCACAACTAGACGTCCAAAGTTGAAAGGATCTGAAGATTTCAGTAGCTGGAAGAACAAAATCAAGTCATCTTTGAGTATACGAATTATACTCATTGGATGTCTGTCACCGTTGGACCCCATGTTCCTATGGTGATTCGTGATGATGTTTGTACAATCAACGATGATCCCTCAGTTACACTGATGAAGATAGGACATTAATTCAATGTGATCGTCGGGCTCACACTACTCTAACAATGGCTCTATCAAAAGATGACAACAACTTGTTTGAAGAGTACACCACTGCTCATGAATTATGGTTGGCGCTGATTGATCACTATGAAGGAAACCTAGAACTGATGGAGAACAAGAGATATGGTTCAGAAAGAATATGATATGTTTGGAAGTGTTCGCGGTGAAAGTCTGTCAGATCGTATCAGCTGTTTTCTGAATATGTTAACAAAAATGAAGAAAGTTGGTAATCCTGTTTCCAACTATTCTTCAATCAAGAAGCTTTTGACTCTCTTCCAAAACAATGGAGCTTACAATGCATGATAATCAAAAGAACCTTCTTGAGAAATACAACTCCAATCACTCTTTCGGATCTGATCAACACACTAAAGGCCTTTGAAATGGATGTGCTCAAGAGAGAGATGAATTAAATAGGATGCTCACAGAAATCTGTCCAATCCACTACTACTGCTGCTCACAAGAACATGGCATTCCTTGCCCCCATAACCTTCGGTGGTTCAAGCTTTTAGAGTGCTAATGCATCTTACTTTAAGCTTCCGCAAACTCTTCAAATGCACCCTAGTGTAACGAAAGGAAACTTTGGTCGGTGATGCTCAAGCTCTCAAGATATCTACTGAACATGTTGCACTGTTTAACACTTCTTGAGCAGTTATGAGGCTCTTATGTCGGATGAGCTGAAACGAAATATTCTTACTGTTGAAGGCATGTATCAAGTAGATCCAGATGATATGGTGGAAATGGATTTGAAATGGAAAATGGCAATGATAACCTTGCGGCTGAAGAAGTTTCAAGATAAAATGGGAAAGAGATTGGCACTGGGAAAAGCTGGTTTCGACAAGTCTAAGTTAGATGCTACAACTGCAAGAATTTGGGGCACTTCTAAAGAGATTTTCCGCTGCTAAAGAATGAAAACGTTGAAACGATTCAGGCTAGAAGGGCAATCGCTATTGAAGGAAATGAGAATGCTACTGATAACACTCGAAAGGCGTTGGTGGTGGAAGATTATTATTGGCTGAGGAAGTTGCAGACAAAGGAAGAAGTTAACAAAGCTCTAATGGCAAAGATATCCTCTGATTCGGTTCCACATCCTTCAAACTTTCTTAGTAACAAAAATGCAGGTATTCGCAAGGGAGATACGCCTGCTGACAAAGGATTGAAGAGCAGAGTCAACCCGACCAACTCACAGATAACCAAGGAAAGAAAGAGGCTAAAATCTCTAAGTCAAAGGAGAAGGTTCAAGAAGCAAGTAGAAGTGCCAAGAAGGAGAAAGATCAAGTTCCTGCAGCTAGCAATGAAAGCCGAGTCTGCTGAAGAGAAAGAGGAGAAAGACTTGGTAAATAGCATTCCTTACGAATTTAAAGTCAATTTGTACTCACAACCGTGTGTCAACGTCGTGGCTCATTCCAAATCCCTCAACCGTGACCTTATCAGAGAAAAAGAAAGAGTTTTGCAATTTAACAAAGAACTAAAACAGAATGAAGCTGCATATTAGAGAAAGTTGAACTCAACTCTAGCTGAAATGCAAACTTTAAAAGAATTTGTTTGTAGAAAAATTTCTTTATAAATGATTTAACTGAAAAACTTGAGAAATTTGAAGTTGAAAACACTAAATTGCAACTCATTATCGACAAATGGAATGTAAGCAATAAGGCACTGGTTGGCATTAAAAACTGCCAATGACCGACATACGTTAAAGATGGCATTGGGTACAAAGATAAGCTTGGGAATGAAAGAAGAATCTTCCCACCTCCTCATAGCAAAAAGTATGTACCCATGCTAACTCCTCATCCAGAAAATGATTTAATTGATAAAAATGATTTAATTGCTCAAAGTGTCGATTGTGAAAATGACAAAAAAATACTAATGTTTCTATAAGCAATGCAGATGCAGTTGGTGTGAGGAGGATGTGTGCGATGAGGAATGTGAAGGCACAAAAATAGGAATAGGGTTCCAGGTGACAGTTATACTATGGTAAACTGGTTCGCCTGGAACTGTGGTAAAACAAACAAGCTTTTATTCAGGATGAATATAATAATTTAACTAGGACAGATGACTGTATTAAACCTAGTCTAAATATTCGGGATGATTGTAATAGGCATGTGAGATGACCCGTAAGCATGAAAATGTAGTGGTTGAATACGTTAACTTGCAATATGCTTTTTATGATAAGAATGTTATGCTTGAACCCCCTGTATTTGTTCCAGAATTGAAACAAAATAGATTCGAAAATTCCTTATAGAGGAAAATCTCGAGTTTATTCCATCTTGTACAGGCATGTCAGAATCTGATAAAGAACCAAACCAAGATAGTAGCAGTGAAGACTCAAACACAACAACTTCAGAAAGTGGTGAAGAAAGATCTAGTGAAGATCAAGGATCAGATGATTCAGTATTCAGAGATTGGATTGATAGGATAGCTTAAACGATGAAAGTCGCATTGACAAGAAAGTGGAAAAAATCAGAAGTTCAAACTCCACTGCATCATCATAGACATCGACTTCATGCACTTCAAGACACTCATCACATACATCATCTTCCACGCATCAACCTCTAAGAGGAAAAAACTTGTTGCATTAAGTGTTTTCGTTGTGTTCATTTAGGAGACACTGCGAAACATTGCAAAAGGAAGAAATGTTCGAAGCCAGACCAAAATTTTGCTAAAAATTTCATCGATCAATTTGATAAATTTAAGAAATCAGTCACAAACTTTGCTGAAACAAAGTATTTTTGGAAAAAGAAAGACAAAATTATCAAAGAAGATCATGATAAATTAAAAAATTAAGCAAGTTTGGGTTTCAAAGCTAATAGCTTATATATATTTCTTTTTTTGTTGTATAACAAAATAAAATTCAAAAATGGCTTCGAATGCTAATGGAGTACGTTTGGCACGTTGACAGTGAATGTTCTAGGCATATGACGGGATTGAAGGAACTTTTGAAGAACTTCGGATTCATTGACAGTGACATTGTCTCATTCGCCGGAGATGAGAACGGAGGGAAAATAGTTGGACTTGGGGATGTTGTCTCAGATGCTATAACTTTGGAAGATGTTAACTATGTACCAGAATTGTGCTACAATATCATGAGTGTATTAGAAGTTTTTGACAAAGGAATATCAGTGCTCTTCAAGGATGTAAAATGCATCTTTCTCAAGCCTGACTACTCTATTCCTCCTGAAATGATTATGCTTATAGCTTCTCGTCAAAACAATATTTATGTGCTAAACATGAAAACTGCCAATTCTACTAAACAAATGACATGCTTAATTTCTAAAGCATCGAATCGGAATCACTGCTTTGACACAGATGAATGGGGCATGTCATTTCAAAAATATCAATAAACTTTCTAAATTAGATTTAGTAAGAGGTTTACCTATAAAAGAATTTCCTTTTTCAAAAAAAATGTATTGCATGCACCCAAGGTAAACAACATTAGAAGCCTCACAAGGCCAAAGCCGTGAATGCGATAACTGCTCCTGATGCAATTTTTGTATATGCATCTTTTCGGTCCCCTTAGTGTTAAAAATTAGCTAAAAGATACCTATTGCTTGGTAATTGTAGATGATTTTTCTCGATTCTCATGGGTTTACTTTCTTGAAGCTAAAAGCGAGACTGCATTCATTCTTTAGATCTTCATTCCCATGATCGAAAATGTCATCAAACTGAAGGTCAAGTCAATCAGAAGTGATAACGGTTCTGAATTCAAAAATCAAATGATTATCTCCTTCTATGAAGAATAGGAAATTGCCTTCAGTACAATACAGCTAGAACTCTCAGCAAAATGGCGTAGCGGAACGAAGAATAAACACTCATTGAAGCTGCTCGAACTATGCTAGTAGACTCCAAGCTACCCGTCATCTTCTAGGCGGAAGCAGTCAACACAACATGCTATGTCTTGAATCGGGTTCTCATTATTAAACCTCATGGAAAAACTACTTACGAACTTCTTTTCAAGCGAAAGTCTCTGATAGATTTCTTCAGACCGTTTGGATGCTCATTCATTCTTCTCAACACTGAAGACAATCTAATGAAGTTTGAAGCAGTAGGCAATATGTGTGTTATTTCATGAGATATTCATCTACTCAAAAGGAATATAGAGTCTACAACAAACAAACCAAGATGGTGCTTGAATCATACTATGTCAATTTTCCAGAAGGAAACTACACCAACATTGGAAGTTCTCCTGATTGGTTTTTGATGTAGATGTTGTGTTCAATACCTTTGACATTCTTGAACCCATTTCTGAAACCGAACCTGCTGAAACCACTCAAGTTGAACCATCATTTGACTTGCCTGGCATTGGTTTCACCCTTTTTACCACTCGTTTCACTCCCACTTCAGCCAATCTAATCCTCTCCATTGACGAAAAAATGGTGACACTTCGGCTGAGAATGCATCCGCAAATGATGCCTCTTCTTCACAGACGAATGTGGATGAACCAATTCAGAACCTCCAATCATATACGTCGATGAACATTTCACCAATCTACCTCAACAAATTGAAACCCATACCAATGCAAGTTATAAGACAAACAGGAATCATCCCTTGAAAATGTCATTTGTCATGTGGAAGACGGCTTGCGAACTCTTGGACATACATATGTTATCAACAAAGGATTGTACGCTTCTTTTGTTTTGCAATCTATACCAAGTGATATCAAAGAAGCCATTCAAGACTCAAGCAGGGTGCAGGCAATGAAGGAAGAATTGTATTAATTTCAGAAGCTCAAAGTATGGGAACTAGTTGATTTACCAGAAGGAAAGTTTACAATTGGGACAAAATGGGTGTTTCGTAACAAAATGGATGATCGTGGTGTGGTTATTAAGAACAAGGCAAGATTGGTAGTTCAGGGTTTTCGACAGGAGGAATGGATTGATTATGAAGAAGTTTTTGCTCCGGTGGCACGTTTGGAAGCCATTAGAATATTTTTGGCATATGCATCGTACAAAAACTTCAAAGTGTTTCAGATGGATGTGAAAAGTGTGTTTCTGTACTGTAAGGTGAAAGAAGAAGTTTATGTTTGTCAGCCTCCCAGGTTTGAAGATCCGCATTTCCCCAAACGATACTACAAGCTTGACAAAGCTCTCTATGATCCCATCGGGCATGGTATGAGACTTTGTCAACATATCTTCTGGAAGGTGGATACATAAGAGGTAGAATATACATGATTCTCTTTACAAAAAGGATCGGAGACTATGTGATGCTGGTTCAGATTTATGTGGACGATATCATCTTTGGGTCAACTAACGAAGCGCTATGCAAGGAATTCGAGAAGGTTATGAAACCAAAGTTCGAAATGATCATGATAGGGAAGCTGACCTTTTTCTTGGGATTGGTATGATGCAACGAGAAGACATAATTGTCATTCATCAGGCAAAATACATCAGGGACATTCTTGCCAAATAAAGTATGAATGATTGTAAAACTACAAGCACTTTGTTTGCATCTCAAACTGAACTCACTCCAGATCTTCAAGGAAAACCAGTGAACAAATCTTTCTATCACTCAATGATAGGCTAGCTGATGTATCTAATCGCAAGTAGGCCTGACAATATGTGGCATGTCTGTATCTTCGCTCGTTTTCAGAAGAATCCCAAAGAATCTCATGAAACTGCAGTTAAACGTATCTTTCGTTATCTGAAAGGAACACCTAAGCTTGGACTTTAGTACCCTAAAGATAGTAATTTTGATCTTATTGCTTATTGTGATAGTGATCATGCAGGTTGTAAGGTAGATAGAAAATCAGTTTTAGGAGGCTGTCAGGTCCTAGGGAATCGTCTCATATCATGGCAAAGCAAAAAGCAAACAACAGTTTCCAACTCTAGCTCAAGCTGAATATACGGCCGCCTACAGTTGTTGTTCACAAGTTCTTTGGATACAAAATCAGTTGCTGGATTACGGGATCAATATTATGAAGACTCCAATATTCATCGACAACGAGGCGTATCTTGGAATTATGAAGAATCCAATTCATCACTCGAGAACTAAACATATCGAGATTCGCATTCATGCAATTCAAGATGCGTATGAAAAAGGATACACTCAAGTGGTGCTAGTGGATACTACATAATAGAAAGCCGACATCTTCACGAAATCCTTTGATAAAACTCGTTTCAACAAGTTGGTAACCTGGTTGGAAATGATCAATTTCCTTGAGTGGAAATGAACTTTGCTATGATAACTGTCTGCACATACTTTATGCTAAAAAAAACCGCTTTTCAAGATAAATGAGTATCGTAAATCAGTGTCCTTCAAAAAGATTTTATGTTTATTAAAATTTTATTTTCGGGCGATGGATATACAAAAATCAAATTTTCAGGGGGAAGATATTCATAAAATAAATTTTGACCTACGTTTGACACATGTTTAAGAAATGATAGAACACTTCTAACACTTTGTCCATTCTTGAAACAGAAAAAAGCAACGAGAATCGGGGTGCCAAGCAACGACGTGTCAGTAGATTCAGCAACACCATCGAGTAAACTGCGCATAGGCGAGAAAGGATAAAGCTTACGCAAAAATTTTGGATACCCACAATATTGTGTATTTTGCGGGTAACACGTTGCGGCATATGGCTTAATGGTCTTAAATCTTGCGTTAATAGATTACCAAAATCTGAGATTTCGGGTCCTTATTGTTTTTCATTTGGGGATATCAAAGTTGTTCTTCTGTTGCATCCAGATATATGCAGACCTTGACACGAATATGATATCTTTTCAAAAGAGACAAAGAGGCCAAAAACCCTAAAATTAAAAAAGCTAAACCAAACGAGTCATTCAAAAGAAATCGTACCACATTGAGGTATTTGCCAAACCCTGGTCAGGACAACATTGGTCGCTTTGGCTGTACGAATGTGCATACCTTTTCACCAATGCGCTGACCATGTATCTCTCAAACGAATGAAATTAATATACTCACCTGTTATGAGGAAGCTTTGTGCATCCCTTGATCACGGGGGTATGTCCTAACGTGGGACTCACGGGCATAATATTCTAATATGTCTAGCTCGAGAGGGGGCCATTATAATTTTTGTCAATATTACTACAACATGATAAAACGCTCACTGAAAGCATGTTGAAAGAGGATGCCTGGATTTAAGGTGACAAACATACTGACAGTTTTTCCTGTGCCTCAATTATTCAAAATTAAAGTAAGAAACTTATAAGTGTTGCCAGTATGATCTTTTGTAGGATCATCGATGAGCTTTAAACAAAAGAAAATTGCGAAAAAAACCCTTGGTTCGAAAAACAGATTTCGGTGTCCAAATTTGCAAAATTTTAGTTGTCTCAACGCTATTTTCTATTTCTACATGAATTTTTAGCAAAACGGGCACGTTTTACGAGAAAGTTTAAATTTTTTTAGCATATTTGGTTTGGTTTCTTAGACTTGAAGAATCCTTCCGACATACAAGGGGCGGTGTACTAAGTTCCAGCGGTATTAAAAATTACGTTGGACGGTATTTTATATTGTGTACATCATCATCTTCATCCAACCCATTTAACATTTCTAAACACAAGAACCGCATTCTGTCTTGATATTTATCTTTGCACAAATTCGACTGAGGTACAATAAAATCCAATTTTAACTTGCTTCTAATGATCGTATCATACAAGTCTTGATCAGAATTTGAATCACACGTTCTGAGAGATTGGATCAGCTTTGGGTTTTTGAAAGGGTTTATCAAGAAAAATTTGAAGTCGGCGTATTTATGATGAAGACAGCGTAATTAAACGGAATCAACAGGTTGCGCAATTAAGTCTCGAACGCGAGTTCGAGCAACCGGCGTAATTGACTATTACGCCGGAGAATTAGCATAGATAAGTGTCTACGCTGACCTAAAACTTGTAACCCAATTCTTTTACATGACCCGTTACACAGCGTACATAACCGGCGTTTTTAAGCTGACTGGTAAATATCACCGGTTTTTACTTTTTTGGCAGGTGTAAATTTCTTTAAAACCGGCGTAATTAATGACTAAACAGCGCTTTTAGTTGTGTAATTAGTTTTCTTTTTATTTTTTTATTTTATTGAATTTTATTTTGTGAATATAAAATTAACTAAGAAGTTATGTTTCAGTACCCAAATATCACTTGGCTCATTTCCATGTTTTCAGAATCGGCAAAACAAATAACATGGGATGGAACGAGAAAGCACAACAAGCCTATTACTCTAACTCCACTGGAACCCGACTTAAGATGTAATTGCTTGGTTATCGAGGAGCATGATAAGTTATGTAGTTCAAGCAAATCCAACAATCTACTGCATACACATCGAAGAGTTCTAGAGAACTGCTAAAGTTAAAACCATTGAAAGAGTAAAGACAATCACAGCAACAGTTCAAGACAAGCAAGTGACCGTGACTGAGGAAAAGGTCCGAAAGGTTCTGTGTCTCGGTGATGATCCTAAGGATCCAATGAAGTTGTCAAAAGAAGATATTCTGGAAGGATTCGGGGGAATGAACTACGTTGGGGACTTTAGAGGAAAAAACGAGATAAAGAAGAATAGGTTGACTAAAGTCTTGTTCATCAGAAAGGCGGGTATGATGGGTTGAACTTGGAGTGGTTGGCTGCAATGCTAAATTTTTGCACAAACCAACCCTTCAACGTATCTGGCTTGATTTTCTACAGCATGGTTGACAATGCCAGCAAAGTGACCTGGGCCATGTATCCAAGATTTGTTCAATTACTTATCAACGATCAACATGAGAAGCTTCCCCATGATGGAAATCCATACAAGTTCCAGCTGCCTAAGGGCAGACAATTCACTAAATTGAAGACTGATTAACGGGTAATGCTGCACTATTGGATGTAAAGAGAGGAAAGGCTACCGTTGGTTTTAGAAGCATACGAGAAGTAAGAGAAAGGCAAGAAAAACAAGCAGCTGAAGAACAAGAAGCAGCAATCGAAGAAGAACCCAGTTAGTACGAAAATGAAAAGACAAAGGCAAGAAAGCAATAGAAGAGGGGGATCAAATAAAAACAAGAAAGACACATTTAACCAAGAAAGAATAATGGGTGACAACATTCGTGTGGGGTCAACTCGAGAGGAGATTGAATGGATGTAAGCTTTGCATGTCGTAAGAGAAGCTGAGAAAAGAGAAAGAAGATTGGAAAGGAGAGAGATGACAGAGTCTGAGATACCGGTTGTTGTTACAACGGAACAAGAAGAGTGGGATCAATTCATTGAAGGTTTGCTTGCTGGTCCTCAAGAAACAACTCCAAGCAAGTCCCCTACTCACTAAAAGAAAAAACATGAGAGGGATCTTCAAAGGACGTTCCACCCAAGCCAACCTCAATGACTCAGGCACCTCCTCAACAAGCTCAAAGAAGACCTCATCCATTTCAGGAACTGTATGATCGACTATCAAGAGAAATTGGGTCGTTTCCTACCAAAGAGATCAGCTTGTTAAAGAATCAAGTCAACGACACCAATGTTCTTAGAGAGAGACTGAAGGAACAATGCTAGAAGAACAAAGAACTATCAAAATTTATGTCAAATCAAAGAGAGTTTCTAAAGTTTCAGCATGAGAGAGTCGTCAAAATGCATGAAATGCTCCAAGATCTATATGCCACAGCCAATTGAGAACCGAAATACACTAGCAAAGATCTATTAACTTTGAAAAATTCAGAGAAGAGGAAGAAAATATAGAGCCGCGATTGCTGAAAAGAAAAAGAAAAGACTTGAATTGGTAGTTGATATGAACATCGATGGAGATAGTGAAGAAGAAAATGTAGACAGATTTGAGATGCCTACCAAGTTTATTGAATGGGGTTTAGAGGATGACGTGGTGTAAGAAACTGACAGAGTAGAGAAAGTAGCTCCGCAGCATCCTGAATGGTTCAAGAAAGAGAGAGCTGAGCTTCCAGACTTCTATCAAGTTGTGACGATCGAGAAAACTGAAGTGACTGATATAATCATCAGCTGGAAGTACTGCAATTTGATAGGGTTGTTTATAGTAAAGCGAAGAGGCGGTGTTATCCAACACTTCCGAACGGGGAATAACATGCAAAGTCTACTAACTTGGGACGTTCGGGAGCTGAGCAAACTTGATATGATAAACCCTACAAACAACAGCATTGGAGGAGACTTTGAAAGACTTATCCTTCGAGAATGCGTGCGTGAATTCACCGTTTAAAGCCTCAACGACCAAGAAGACACTTCTCGAAAAGCACCAAAGACCCAATAACTAGAATAGGCAAAGTTACGTGGGTAATTAATCCAGCTAAGGTGGTTACCAGGGTGAAGATTCCTCCTATTCATCCAAGGATGCTCACCAATTTCAAGAAGTGGTTTTGTGATGGAAAACTGGTGAGGCAGTGATCAGATCGAACGACAACTAAGATATCAGGATTCTTGATCCAATGGACATGTTTATGTTTTGTCTGTCCAACATGAACATTCTGTATGGGCATAAGATACACGTTGGTGTTGGAAATGAATACTTGGAAGAAGGTATGCTCTTTCAACGAGCAGTCAAGAGAGCTAGAGAAAGAAAGAAAGAAATGATGGAAATTCTAGTAAGAATTGAAGAGCAAAAAGAGTAGGATAAAGCCAAAAAGAAGAAAGCTGCTGAAAAACCTGTTGAACCACATCCATCATCGTCTCAAACCAAAGATCCCTCATCAAAATCCGATGTTCAAGTCATACCACCACCTCCGACTTCATCCACATAAGAAGTCTCTACGGAGAACCCCAAAACAAGTAAAGCTACGTCTACTTAAACTTCACCCCTATCAAACGATCAAGAAGCAACCGCCATCCCTAAAGCTCAAGACAAGGAATGAAGACTCTCAAAGTATGCAACAATCTAGAGGAATATTGTTAGAATGTTTTGAGACCGTTGGTATTTGAGTTTTATAATTCAGAGCTGTTTTGTCATAGTTAGTTAGACTTCAGGGGCTGAAAGTGAACTTTTTGTAAGTTGTCACATTAGTGGCGGCGTAATTAATCTCCCAGCATAATTAATAATTACGTTGGGTGATCAGATTATAATATATATATATATGTATGTATATGTGTACGTATATATATACGTATGTATGTATGTATGTATGTATGTATGTATGTATGTATGTATGTATGTATGTATGTATGTATGTATGTATGTATGTATGTATGTATGTATGTATGTACGTATGTATGTACGTATGTATGTATGTATGTATGTATGTATGTATGTATGTATGTATGTGGGTGTGTACGTATGTATGTATGTATGTATGTATGTATGTATGTATGTATGTATGTATGTATGTATGTATGTATGTATGTATGTATGTATGTATGTGGGTGTGTACGTGTGTACGTGTGTACGCATGTACGTATGTACGTATGTATGTATGTATGTACGTATGTTGATACACTTCTGTGTCTGTTGCTTGTTCTTAGTTACGTCAGTAAATGTACGGTCTTTGTTTGTTGCGTCATTAAAGTTTTGGTCGTGTCGACCAAATCAAGATATCCTCCTATCTTGATTTAGTATGTATGTATGTATGTATGTATGTATGTATGTATGTATGTATGTGGGTGTGTACGTATGTATGTATGTATGTATGTATGTATGTATGTATGTATGTATGTATGTATGTATGTATGTATGTATGTATGTATGTATGTATGTATGTATGTATGTGGGTGTGTACGTGTGTACGTGTGTACGCATGTACGTATGTACGTATGTATGTATGTATGTACGTATGTTGATACACTTCTGTGTCTGTTGCTTGTTCTTAGTTACGTCAGTAAATGTACGGTCTTTGTTTGTTGCGTCATTAAAGTTTTGGTCGTGTCGACCAAATCAAGATATCCTCCTATCTTGATTTAGTATGACGGTTAGTTTGTTTGTGTTGTAAAACAGTTGCATGTGTGCATACTGTTTAGTTTTGTGTTTCTAATCTTACTATCTGTGCAGTATGTCTGTTAGCAGGGTTCCCCGAAGAACCACTTCTTCGTACGAGTGAATTGTCCTTCGTGCGAGCCAGTTGCTTGCTCGTACGAGCCAGTTGCTTATTCTTGCGAGTAACCATTCAAGAAGAGCCAAATACTTGTTCGTACGAGCCAGTGGCCTTTTCGTGCGAGTGACCATTCAAGAAGAGCCAGTTGCTTGTTTGTACATGCCATTTGCTTGTTCGTGCGAGTGACCATTCAAGAAGAACTATTTGCTTGTTCATACAGTGACCATTCAAGAAAAACCATTTGTTTGTTCGTGCGAGTGACCTTTCAAGACGGATCATTTGCTTGTTCATGCGAGTGACCTTTCAAGAAGAACCAAATGGTTGTTCGTACGAGTGACCATTCAAGAAGAACAACTCTTCATACGAACAAGCACTGTGACATTCTTTGTGAATGTTATGGGTGTTAGGCCTATTAAACAGATATGCACATCATAGTTTCAGTAAGAGAGCACAGAGAGAGTGCATAGAAAGATAAGCACTTTATTCAGTAGTGTATGTACTGGCTCTCTCTGCAAATCAATATAGTGAATATTTGAAGATATATCTTTTGTTATATTGGTTGTGCTCTTGCTTTGGTTTTCATATACACTTGGATTCCGCATTCGTGTGTGTGGTTGTTAAACAAAAAGGAAGTAGGTTAATCTTGATCCTCCAAGTGGACCTACAAGTGGTGTCAGAGCTTTGTCTCTCTTCCTTGTTTAAAACCAAGCATAGTGTTGTGTTTGAGCAAGTTGTGAAGCTTCCTGGAAGTGTCCTTGAACTTCAAACAAGAAACTTAAGTTTTTACAAGAAAAGTGGTTTAAAACTTAGGTAACACTTGTTGTTTTTAGAAAATGTTTATAAAAACCTTGTTAAAATACATGGCGACATGTTAGGATTCGGTTTTTCTTGAAATTTTCTATCAAAGTTTAGTTCGACATATTTTCCGGTGAAGCACTTGTCGGAAAACTCACTGGAATATTCCTTGAGTGTTGACTGAATCTTAAGATTTGACTGAAAAGGTGTTTTTGGAATGTTTATTTTTAGCCAAATCTGTCTAAACAACTACCAACTTTCAAAAAACTCAGAAACAAGATTCTGATACAAAAGGAAACTTCTCACCAACTAATCCCTGTGAAAGATCCCCCCTGCAAAAGACCCCACACCTGCGAAAGACCCCCCTGTGAATAACCCACCGTACGAAGAACCAGTGGTTCATACGAATCAGTGGTTCGCACGAAGAACCAAGTTTTTCGTGACTTTTTAGATTGTTTGTGGTTGGGTTTTTCGTGGTAGCTTGTGTTGTGAGAATTATGTTTCGTGGCCTTTAAAATTGTGAGTATTAACAGAATACTTTAATTCAAGGTAATCTTTGAAATTTTAATTTTTTAAAAGCTAATATTCATTAACAAACAACTAAAATGGGTACAAATCCTTGGGATTGGGGGTGTAGTTCAAGTAAAAGCCAAGATGCATCACAATCTAGCTCCGTAACCTCATGGGTAAAATCTTTAATGCCTCCACAAACGGCCATGATTACCGCTAGTCAATGGACGTGTGTTATGAATCAAAATCAAAGCATTCAAACTCTTCTCATTAGCGAGAGTGAAACTAGAAGTAACAACCGTGCACCAAAGTTGAATCATATGAACGTTTATCCTTCACGGAAAAGTCGTTTTCATACGTATGTTCTTGGTCAGAATACTGAGTTGTGGACATGTTTTACAACTCTATACAAAGAATCTCTCAAATAAGTAGTATCAAATTCAACCTCCTTAGCCGAATTGGACGAGAATGATAAGAAGGCTTATGATCTAGAAAAGAAGGTTGTTGCCATTCTTACACAAGCACTCCACAAGGATATTAATCATCAATTTATGTATTGTACCACTATGAAGACTTTGTGAGACACTTTGGAATCAAGAGGGGAAGGAAATGCAGCAACGAGAAAGATTCGACGTGATCTTTTAAATAAAGAGTTTGAAGGGTTTCTGTTTATGGAGAGTGAAACACTAAGTGATATGACAACTAGTTTCTATCATTTGCATTAGTGAGATGTACTCATACAAAGTTAACGCATCACCGAAGGAGATTGTTATGCGTTTTGCTGATGCTTTACCACCTAAGTGGAGTCAATTTATTGAATTGCTAAAACATACCGGTGTTTTGGATGTAATCAGCATTTACAAATTTGTTCAGAAACATGAAACAAAAAATGAAGAAGAAATTCATAAAGCAAAACCAATTCCAGTTTCGCAAAACCCGGAGATGTATTTTAGAGGCATTAACGCAGGTGTAAGTACAAATCAACAACCGAAGCTTCAAACAACATTTGTGTCAAATGCAAATCCTTTTCTGCCGCAAGTTCAACAAGATTAGTCTGTTGGCTCAAGTGCTCAAGTCTATGGACAAGATTTTGATCCAAAAGCTTTTCTTCCTCAACCACAAGATGCTAGACCAACAAATGCTCAAGTCTATGGACAAGCATTTTATCGAAAAGCATTTCTTCCTCAACCACAAGTTGTTACACCACAAGTTCCACAACAAGCTTTCTATGGTAATAACTTTCAACCCTCAAACCCTAACACTGTCAGACTCGATACATCAAACCTTTCTAAGGTTAGTGTGGAAGTTTCCTGGGAACACACGAAGCTTCTAAACACTTTGGTGAGTTCTTACTGCGGATTAGTAGCTAGACAAATTAGTAACATCAATCTAACCAGTGAAGACTATGCACAAATTGATAAGGATGAGATGGAGTTGATTGATATCAAATGGGCATTTGCACGTGCAATTAGAAGGGCAAAAGATTTTATGGAGAAAACGGGAAGAACTAATCTAGAGAGCAACAAGGATACTCCATACGGTTTTGACAAAAGGAAGGTTACTTGTTTCAACTGTAGAGAAAAGGGTCATTTTAAAAGAGAATGCACGAAGCCTCCATAGCAAGGGAATCAATATCCTTTCAACAAAAATCATGTTACTAACAATGAAAGAGCAATGGTTCCCACAAACAATTCCAACCGAGTTTTGATTGTTCAAGTAGATGAAAGCTGTGATTGGTCTGTTCAATTGGGAAATAGTGGTGGAGGAGGAACTGCATACTATGCCGAAATTGCAAAGAATGATAGCCATGGAGAATCATCAGAAATGATGACAGTTCATGGAATAGCAGCAGTTCGGATGAAGCAGAATCGACTTCGAGTGAAGATCGATCTAAAGATGTTAATGCTGAAGTAGATGATGTGATTACTGAAACTGAATCGATGGATAGCAACGAAGCAGATTTGGAGCATGTAACTGAAGAGTCATCTGATGGGTTTTCCAAGCATCTCTCATCAATCAGATCTTCCAGTCTTCGTACAGCATTCATGGCCCGTTTAGATTGCCAATCCAATCAGGTAAGTTCCGATAAACCTATTGTGTCTAAGTGTTTTGAATGTATGGTTTTAAAAGGAAAATACTTAGAAGTTGAAGGTAAATTTGATCACACGAAGAAATATCATCAGAGTTTGATTGTAGATCTGACAAAGTGCACTGAGGCAAACACAGCTCTTAAGAAAAACGAAAAGGAATTTAAAACAACAACTAAAACCTTAAATAAAGATGTTTATGAATTAACAAAGAATTTTTTGAGAAAACAAACAACTATTAACAATTATATTAACATGCTTGAAGAAACGGACAAGGAGTTAGCTTGTGCAAAGTGATGATGCAATAAACTCAAGTTGGACACTTACTCCAACTCAAGATACGTTTTGGATCACATCATCGATGTTCAAAAGAAGAAAGGTGATGTGAAATGCATTGGTTATTAGGCGTGTCCTCCTCCAGTTAGGCACAATTACACCAAAATGCCAGATGGCGAAGATATGCCACAGTTTGAACCCACCGTTCCATTGGATCTAGCTGAATTCACAGCTGGTCTAGGGTTCACTAAGGGCACATCTTCAAGTCAAGGTCCATAGGATGACATCAATGACTCAAAGTCTATGAATGATCAAAATACTCCCATTATTGAGGATTATGATAGTCCGGATGACGAGTCGGATGAGGAGAAACCTAAGCAGTCAGATAACAAAAGAGGAAAATATACCTCTCGAAATCATATTCTCAGTGATCCTCCAGCGAAACCGTGTGTGACTACCCATGTCAAGATTGCTGAAGCTCATGTTGAAACCTGTGAAAGCGTGAACTTGCTTTATACATTGATTGGTTCCGACAAAGCTTACTCAAATGAAGATTTTCCCATAAAAAATGTCAATCAATCTTTGATTGATAAAGTTTTCGAGGATTCTACTAGTAAGTTTTAGGGTAATTCGAGCCCAAGAGTTGTAGTAACTCAGTGTGCTCATCTCCTAAAATCCAAAGTTAGAAAGAAATACATAAATAAAAAATTGAACCCCCAAAACAATCAATGAAAGTAAAATCACGCTAACCAAGCAAATGGAAAATGCAAACAGAGCCAAAACAAGAAGAAACTTCAAAATGTGAACTTTGTGAAATCCCAAGGGACTGATAAAATTGAATCTTTTGAAAACAAATCCAACATGGATTTTTTTAAAAAAATAAATTTTTGAAGAGAAACAGTGAGAACAACTACACACAACACACAAATTGTTGTGATGTAGGACCTAGTACCTCAAGATCACGAAGTTCATCATCAAGCTATCACATTTATAATGCTCCAGGTTTTTGAGCAGAGATCATGCTTTGAGTGTGGTGAGTATGGGCACATTGTTAAAAACTGTCCATATCTCACAAAGGGAAAAGCAAAATTTGACGCACCTCGTGGTAAACGTTACCATACCAAATATGTTTCGCAAAAATAGGACCCTCATCTTGTTAAACAACGAGAAATGAAACAGAGAAAGAACAACAAAAAGCTATTGAAAAGGCTTTAAAACTGGAGGTTGTCCAAACACAATCGGTAAAACCAAATGTTAAAATTGAGAAACAAAAACAGATTTGGAAACCAAAACCCGGTAATTGTTTCAGGGGGAGCACAATCCATTGCCCAATAATCAGGAAAACAAAGTTCCAATTCTCAATGATGTCGAACGACCCAAGTCAATGAAGGCTTGGGTCCCCATCTCCAACTAATCTTTAATGAGTATGCACGATGTTCCAAGAGAATTATTGACAATCATAGAAGTGTTGATAGTGGAGCATCCAGGCACAAGATCGGTGACATGTGACTCCAAAACATTGTTATATCCAGGTGTTGTTGCCTTTGTTGGAGAGAAAGAGAAGATAATGTCCGATGAGTGAAGAATATTTGGTGAATAAAGTTGATAACTTCGACAAGATGAAAAACGACCAACAATTTGTTTGTTTAAGGCTTGGATCCGATCCACAGGATAGGTTCAATCGAAATGTAGATTATCAAAGATTATGTCTTATATCTTCCACAAGAAGTTCAAAGCTTACAAGATGATCGTTCAGTGTACATTTCTCCATGGGTGTGATTGAAGAAAATGTGTTTGGTTGAACAAACCAACCGGGTGTGCGGATGCCTTGGCGTGGATTGAACAACCTTTGGCTGTGGTGCAAAAACATGTGGACGACGTCAAATATGGATTGTCCAAAGATGATGTGTACAAGCTTCCCCACATGCTCTCTTGCTTCTTACCAGTCAGACCCGGAGGTTTATGATCTTGTTGCTGTGAAAATTTCTCAGTTATATGAAGTAGCTGCAAAATCGACCTTGAAATCCACACCAGGTGGATATCCAGTTGGGAGAGCATACAGATTCCTTGGAATGCACGTAGCAATTGCAGGATTACGGTTTTAAATTTCTAATCTCTCCTATCTCTGTCGATATTTAAGCTGCTTTACGGATTTCCAAAATCTCGTACAGCACTCCAGACCAAACACATTGATCTCGAATATCACCTCACTCGTGATTGTTTCAATATGAAACTCATCAATGTTGTTTGGTCCACACCAATTACTAACCTGCCAACTCATTTTTCCAAAATTTTGATAATTTTTTTAAACTAATTTTGGTGAACGGCATTAAGGTAAAACATGAGTTAATCCACATCGGGAAATCGTTTTTGTGAATATTTTTCTTGAAGAAAATCCAAAAAGATGTTTCTACAGTTTAAATTTACTTTTTGCATTGTTGGGGGAGTAAATTCCAATCCAAAAACATTACAAAACGTCAAAAAGGACAAAAACAAGAGAAAAACAAAAGTGAGTTTCCTGGTAAGAAAAAGAAAAAATGATAGTAAATTAGTGCTATTAAAACCTCTTTGAACTTAAAATGAAAAATGATAAGTAGCTCTATATTCAATGTATCGGCAAGCTAGCAATCATTTTAAAGTGTGCACAGGGCGAGATAAACGTAACGGACTAAAGCCAGGTGGGAACCATTCATTTGCATATGGTCTTGGTACGGAAATTTCGTTGATAGTATGCCGAGGTTCTGAGATATGCGGTCTTTATGCTTGTTTATCATCTGGGTATCATGGTTGATCTTTTAGCGAAAAATAACGGGGATGCAAGTCTAGAACTTCTATGATACCATACATACGTGTAAATATTGCATACGACCATCAATAAGTGATAAACATATCACATTGACCCAATCAATAAGTGATAATACATCACAGCTTTATGCGGGAGTTAAGTTCGTCTCTTTGTCGGTATGTTAGTACTAACCTGTTCACGGACTTACTCATGTGCCCTGCATGCATCTAAAAATCAAGTTCCTCAAAGTGATTTAATCACATAGGGCTTGTTTTCATGAAAAAATAAGTGAGTATCTAACATCGTATAGTCAAAACATATGATAAGCAGTATACTCACCGGTAAGATTTTCTTTCGTGCATGTCTTGATACGGGAATATGTCATGAGTGGATGAACAACGGTCAGTAAGTATAAATCATACATTAATCATATCCCCTAACCGCGAGTACATCTGATAAGTTGAGCTTATGAGGACAACAATACAATAATTGTTATAGGACACTTATTTAAATGCTAACTAACCGAACAAAAAGTGTGTTTTGGCATGACCGTATACTGATATGATTCTCTTACCCTCGAATTTTGAAAAAAATGTCTGTAAATATTTATTTGTTCCTTTCCGTCTTTATACTTAAAAATTGAAAAATGTCAAAAAGATTTTAGGTGAGTTTTAATATGAATTTTATAAAAGCCAAAATAATTTTGCTTCTAGTTTATTTATGATTGACCAGTGTTGGAACTCAAGTCTATCCTACCTAAAATCCTGCTTGTAAGCCAGAAAAAATTGCATCTTCATAAATGGTCGAAGTTAACAAGCTTTGAATGTTAATGGATTAAAATTGAACAATCTTAAAACTCTTAAAGTATTGTCAGTTGGTAATTGAATGAGAGTTGGTCTCATGTGTGTCATTTGCTAATTTTGCTTAAAATCAATTCTTCGTGAAATTTCAAATGAAAATTCTCTAAGGTTGATTAAATCCCTAGCGGTTGTTCTCTTTACGCAGTTAGCTTTGTTGTGTGTGTAGATATGTCATCCAAGCAAGCTAAGGCAAAGAGAACTAGTTTGAAGAAAAAGTTATGGGAGTAAAGACATAACATGAATGCAAACCGTGGATCAAGAAGATCAATTCATAGCTGACCACTTATCAACACCACAAGATATTCAAGGGGGAGTTTGCTGATGCACCTCCTGGCTGTGACACGTGAAGACATCTGAAGATCCGACAGTGTGAAGAACAAACCATCACGAGTAGCATCCAAGGGGAAGTTTGTGGATGTATATTTTTGTGGATTGCGACTCAGTTCAGTTCGGTTCAACTTAGTTCGGTTCGGTTCGACTCAGTTCAGTATTCAGCCATAAGCTCATGGTCTGAAGCAGGCCATTAGAAAAGAAGACCGAAGACCAAGCAACAGTTAGGGGGAGTTTGTTGATACACTTTTGTGTCTGTCGCTTGTTCTTAGTTACGTCAATAATTGTACGGTCTTTGTTTGTTGTGTCATTAAAGTTTTGTTCGTGTCGACCAAATCAAGATATCTGTTGATAAATTTTTGTGTCTGTCGCTTGTCCTTAATTACAGTTGTAATTTTACGGTCTTTGCTCAAGTGTCTGTATAGGTTTGGTCGTGTCGAATAGATCGAGATATCCTTTATCTTGATCTAGTATGACATCTTAGCTTGTCTGTATTAAACGGTTGCATGTGTGCATACCGATGAGTCTTGTAAACGTCATGTCTACCCACGTTCTCCCATAATGAAATTTTGTGTGAGTCATAGGTTTCGTACGAGTCACATGTTTCGTACGAAACAATGTATTTCGTACGAAACAGATGTTCCGTACCAATTTCCTAGAGATGTGTCTCATGTGAAATAGTGTGTTCCATATGTCTAGGATCGTGATTCGTACGAAAATCTAGACGGACACTATATAAGCAGACATGTACCTCTCAGTATGGGGGTTAGTCAGTTAGAGAGAAGTTGGTTGAGCAAGTTGAGTGGGTTGGTCCAGTGAGCCTCTCAGCATTTCTCTGAAGACGAAGACACTAGAACACAGCAAGTTTGTTTGAGTCATACGAGCATTGTGTGTATATGTTTGTACTTGGTCTCAATCATAATCAAGATAGTGAATCTTTGGTTACCCCATGTTCTTTACTTTGCTTTGGTTGCATGCACACTTGGATTCCGCACTTGTATGTATGTTATACGAACAAGGAACAGGTTTAACTTGATCCTCAGGTGGACCTACAATATCCTCCTATCTTGATTTAGTATGACGTTTAGTTTGTTTGTGTTGTAAAACAGTTACATGTGTGCATACTGTTAAGTTTTGTGTTTCTGATCTTGCTGTCTGTGTAGTATGTCTTTTACTAGGGTTCCCCGAAGAACCACTTCTTCGTACAAGTGAATTGTCCTTTGTGCGAGCTAGTTGCTTGCTCGTATGAGCTTGTTGCTTGTTCGTGCGAGTGACCATTCAAGAAGAGCCAGTTGCTTGCTCGTGTGAGTGACCATTCAGGAAGAGCCAGTTGCTTGTTCGTACGAGCCATTTGCTTGTTAGTGCGAGTGACCACTCAAGAAGACCTATTTGCTTGTTCGTGCAAGTGACCTTTCAAGAAGAACCAATTGGTTGTTCGTACGAGTGACCATTCAAGAAGAACAGTGCTTCGTACGAACAAGCACTGTGACATTCTCGTGAAAGTTACGGTGTTAGGCCTATATAAATAGACATGCACTTCACAGTTTCAGTAAGAGAGCACAGAGAGATGTGCACAGAGAGATAGTTTATTCAAAGTGTATGTACTAGGTCTCTCTACAAATCAATATAGTGAATATTTGAAGAATATCTTTTGTTATATTTGTTGTGCTCTTGCTTTGGTTTGCATATACACTTGGATTCCACACACGTGTGTGTGTTAAACAACAAGGAAGTAGGTTAATCTTGATCTCCAAGTGGACCTACAATATATATATATATATATCAAGCTAGTCTTCCTTTGGCTCCAAGTTTCTTGGACCAAGGTTATTTTTCCATCATCTTTGTGTTTGTGTCTCGGATTTACATGTTTTTAATCAATATCCAAGATCTTTGAATGTTATCATCATTATGGGATTGTATCTTGGACAAGACCTTCACCTTCATCTTAGTGCTTCTTGTTTTTCTTACTAGTATCATTCAAACACCAAATCTATAGGTGTTTGGGTGTTTGTCAATCACTATCGTTGTGATCCAAGACTGTTTTAGGACTCACAATATGGAGTTCTACTATATTTTCCTAATAAGCATGTGCCACCGATTTGACTACCATAACTCCTAGAAATTCGCTCAGCCAAGTTATGGCAGTACTTATATTTTGTTGCGTCAAAATGTAAATGGCCTAACCTTACCTACCATACCCATGCTTCATCTTCAGTATTTGACAACAAGCAGCTTGGTATCCCAAGCTTCAAATTGATGTTGTACAAGTTTTTCTTCGATCTCTTGACTTTCATCAGCAACTTCCGATTTTGGTCATGTAATAACAGTTAATATCCTTCGATGATCACCCTGCACCTTATCTCTGTTAATAGCCCAAGGCTCAACATGTTGCTTTTCAGATTTGGAATGTGATAGACATGAGAGATGTTACATTCCTACAGAATTGATCCTTTGCATTTAGTTTCAACATAAGCCCATCACTGAACCATGCATGACCGTTTACCCTTTTATCAATTTCCCTAAAGTTGCCACGTATGCCCGTCAGATTGTTACTTGCACCATTGTCTAAAAACCATAGGCTTTCGTCTGTTGTGGCATACTTATTCGGTTCTATTTGTCGTTCATTCAAAAAGACTTCCTCCTAGTCTCCCTTCTCTTTAGTAAACGTCAACAGTATCGTTGGTATGTCATTTACCTATACAAGATTAGATTTTTCTCACCATCTTTCTTCAGGCAATATTTCTTGAGTTGTCCGAACATTAGACACTTTTAGCACTAGATTAAATCTAGGTCTCTAGTAAATTTCTTCCATTTTTTTATTATTAGTCCTAGCTTTATGTGAGGGGCCTTCATCTTTCGCACTTTGGTTGTCTTTGTTGTCTTACAAGCTTCCCCAAGATGGATTATGTTGGATATAGGGGTGTTTAAAACCGGATATCTGAAAATTCAGATATCCGAATAAATTTTGGATACCTGATGTAACATCCGGCCCCTCTCACCACCAATATTGTCCGCTTTGCCCCCGATGGGTTGCCCATCTAGGAACTCACGGCTTTGTATTTGGTTGCCCCGGTGGAGACTTCCTAAGTGATTACCCATCCCGATACTACCCCCACCTGAGCACGCTTAACTGTGGTGTTCTCCTCTCTTCCATTAGCATTAAACCCAAAACACGTTGGTGATTTAAGAGGCGGGGAATGTCTTATGAACCAGAATCTCTTCTAGCCACGGCCGATGTAGAATTTTCCTAAGGTGTCACAATGGTCCATGTTAATCTTGTTGGTATCGTATCATTACAATCACCCCCACTTAGTGACCCATCATCCTCGATAAGGTTTCCCCACCATCTCGAACGGCTCAGAAATTTACTCTGATACCATGTGTAACATCTGACCCCTTTCACCACCAATATTGTCCACTTTGCCCCCGATGGGTGCCCATCCATAAACTTACAGCTTTGTTTTGGTTGCCCTAAGTGGAGACTTCTCAAAAGGTCACCCATCCTGGTACTACTCCCACCGAGCACGCTTAACTGTGGAGTTCTCCTCTCATCCACTAGAAACCTGACAAGTGTTAAACGGTAACGAACTGGCACCAGATGAAATACGGACAACATCGAAAAATACAAGTTCGTATACGTATATTTACACACATGAAATTATTTGGCGGATTTATCTTGCTTCTTAACGTAACAGAACGCATATGTGAACGAAAAATGCGAAGGTGAGAACGCACCGACAATGAAACGAAAGCATATTAAAAACTAAAATATTATGATATATTTAGCTTCGTAATCGAATTCTAATATTCGCACTCGAACATCGAATTAGAAACGACAACCAAAGCATTTTACTCGATTTTAACGCAACCGATGAACATACGCATCAAACATCGACTACTGACATCATTTTACGCATTTTTTACCCTAAAGTAATATTATATGATGTTCCACGAAGTTCGGGAGCGAAAACAGGCTTCATAAATATGTTTGCGCCGCACAAAGAGAGTGGATACGCCCTAATGGGCCTTGGGCCCAACCCACCTAAAACCCTAACTATATAAAATCCTCTTTTTTCATTTTCCCATTTGGAAACCCCTAGCCCCCTTCATGACCCATCCCTTCTCTCTCTATAAAAATCCGGGCACCTGAATAAATTCCGACGACGCTTTTCCGGAAAGTACACCCACCCGTAAGACATACTCCTCAATGTGTTGCGGCGGCTGAGGGTGTGGTAGTTTTACGTGGGACTCAAGGGGAGGTGGACGCTGCAGCGGTGAAGACAAGTGGATGGAAGGTGGTGCTCGACGGCGGCAGTGGCCGACGGCGGCGGTGAACAGCAACAGGCCGTTTTACCGGCGACCCGAAAACCGACGATAATGGCGGTGGTCCGTCATCCTTCTTTCTTTTCTTTCCTTCTCGGTTCGAGTTTGGATCTTGTTTTGTGTTCGGGCCAGATTTGATGTGGTTCGAGTTCGCATTGGTTCGGCTCAATAGGTAACGGTTTAGATTCATCTCGGATCTCGGTTCGGCTTAAGCTCGGCTGTTTCAACAAGTCAAACTACGGTCAAGCGTTAGATTTGGTCAAGGGTCAGATTAGGTTCGGGTCAAACCCCGGTCAACACAGTCAAAATCAGTCAAACCCTGGTCAACATCGGGTCAAACATGCTCAAACTGGTCAAACCCGGTCAACAGATCAACATGAGGCTTGTTAAAATTTAGCAATGCGATTTATATTACATCATTTTATATAAACATTTTTACGTGAAACCGAGCTCTAAACTGACAAATATTATACGAGTAAACTAGAAAATTTCATGTACTTGTTCACTTCGTACTCATATAAATTGCGAATACTAATTAAAAACCGAACCGACACATTGTTACACAATATGTGTGTGTATATAAATACACTAGACTTATACGCGACGAAATACATCGTTTTGATTACATAATGGAGATTATATATATTGTTACATTTAAATTGTTGTGTTTTGGAAAGTTATCAACAACTTGTATTGTCGGGCTTTGTTACAAAATTAGAGGAAACTCTGATCGTTTTTCGTAAAAATCTGTAATACGAAACGTGTTTATTTTAAAAACGAAACCTATTGGAATTCAAGATATCTTATAAAAATAAATGTAAGCGTATATTTATTTTGACGACTCTTTATAACACACAAAACAAGATGATAATGCTTCAAGAACTGTGGATTACAAGATAACGGGACTCGGAATTCTTTTATAAAATAAATATAATTAGTTATATTTATTTCCAACGTCTACGACTCGAAAGCTAATAAAATAAATATAAATACTTATAATTATTTCAAACGTTTAAACGAAATACGACGCGATACCGTACAATCTCCATACATATTGTTAACCGGGTCATTTCGATACCAAACAAACGAGACTCGATTATAACAAGTGTACAACTATATATAATTATTTCAATAATTATCCACGAGACGCGGGAGTACTATTTCGGCTACACAACATTTATATTACATACATAAATATAGAAACCATTAGATGCGAGAACCGTAGAAACCATTATTCGCCTTAGATCTCTTATGTATGAGTGGTTGAGATTAATTTTTTAAGTTTAATTTGTCTTATAGTGATTTTATTGATTAAAAAGGAATAAATAGTACAAGAAAGCTACTTTGGAAAAGTTAACTTGTCTATTATTCATGTCAACTTGTCAAACTAAGAATTAAACATCATAAAATTATATCACTCTTCATGTCAACATTAACTACGTTTATCTATTAAAAAAGAATTAATTATAACACATGATTTTTATACAAAAAAAATTACACTACATATATAAAAAGAAAACATCTTCAATCTCTGATCTTGATCTTCATTTTTTGTTCCTTATCCTCGTTATTTGAACGTAAAATCTCCAACACCTATGAAAATCAAAGAAGAAAAAACAGAGTGTTTATATTACACAAACATTTAGTGGAGCTCGTGCTGGCGATCATAGGTGTAAAAAAACATCTTTATTATCGTATGTAATAAAAAACCTTTTTTTACATTTGACATCGTGCGCAATTGTTTTTTTTACATTCAACACTGTGCGTGAATTTTTTTACGTTCGACAAACATACGAGAAATAGTTTTTCAAATGTATGTAAAAACTAAACATTTATATGAGTCGTTTATACATACGTTTGAAATATAGATTTACTGTGACGTTTAAAGGAGCTCGGACCGACAATCCAGGGCGTAACTTTTTTCGTTTAGACACTATGTGCAAAAAAAAATATTTTACATTCGACAACCTATGTAAAAACATTTTTCAACCGTACGTAAAACCTATTTTACGCCTATCGTTCTTATATACTTTTGAAAATTAGATTTACGAGTGAGTTTAGAGAAGCTCGGGTCAGCGATTCGAGGCGTAAAAAAACTTTTTTACGCACGTTGTCAAATCAGTTTTTAATTATTTTTTTACATTTTGGTGTTCTTATACTCAGTTCGTGTAAAGTTTACGCACATTGTCAAAACTTTTTTACGCATGTTGTCAAAACTCTTTTACGCACGTTGTCAAAAAACATTTACGCACATTTCAAATATTTTTTTTAAAGTTGTAGTGCAAAGTAATCAAACGTTAAGAATGAAATAGAAATTCTCAATAAACATATAAGACAAATATAGCTTGCTTTTTATAAAGAAATTATGTCAGAATCAGGGAAAATAGAGTAAAAAGAAATAGATAACATTTTCGATAATTTTGTATTTTCTAATAAACATATAAGACAAATATAGCTTGTATTTTATAAAGAAAATTATGTCATAATTAGGGAAAATAGAGCAAAAAGAAATAGATATCATTTTTAATATTTTTGTATTTTCTAAATTACGTAATAGTTTTGGTATTTAAATTTAAAACCTAAGATGTTTTTCCTAATTTTAAATATAAAATGTATAAAAGAGATAAAAGAAGAGAGATATTATTATGTTAAACATATAAATGATGATTTGATGTGTTTTAGAGATAAGAGAAATGTAATGTGACAATGAGAGAAAATACTAAAATATCCTTTTTAATTAAATTTGATTATAGAGTAAATTACAAGTTTTGTTCTTTATGTTTACAAGCGGTGTCTTTAACCTTCCAAAATCTAGCACGTTATGTCCTTTAGCTTAAACCCAATTAAATTTTTTGGTTAAATTTGATCATGTGCCTTACACATAGAGTATTCTTGTCATTTCACATCATTAAGGCTTTTATATAAAATTTCTTATAGAAAGAAACTGTTGTGTAAAATAAAAAATTATTTACAAACTAAAAAAACTCTGCACCACCGCCTTCAATAAGTGTATGAAATTTCTTATAGAAAGGAACTCTTGTGTAAATTTCTTAAGTATTATTCTCTCTCTCTCTCTCCTTTCTCTAGCCTTAAGATGACCGCCCACCCTACCACCAGCCACCACCGCTTCACCCTACCACCACCGCCTCCACCTGCTACCACCCTCCACCACTGTTATCACCCAAACCCTAATTGTAGTCATCGAAATCCTAACTCACCCACCCCTGTAATTTACTTATAAATACAAAACCCTAAGAGATTTTCAGCCGTCATCTTCACGCTCTGAAAATAATAAACGTTTCGCTGAAATAACCTGAGGAGGTAATCGCTTGAAGATCCAACTAATTGTTCCATGGAATTAATCGCTCGAAAAAGGTTATCCATCCCTTAAGCTCGATCCACTGTTTCTCTCTCTATTCTCTCTCTAAAACACACAGTAGCGTATGCATTAAGAATGTCGAATAAATAAAAAATCAGCAGCTTCTAATTATAAGAATGTTGAATAAATAAAAAATCAGCAGCTTCTGACCATCATGACCTTCGACCAAACTGAATTAGAATCCGGAATAGTTGGGGATGATGGAACCAGTAAAAAAGGTAGTGAAAAAGGTGGGAATTTAGGGCACCAAATTGTGATTCAGGTTATTGATTTTCTTTTTTTATATATATGGGTAAAAACGGTGGATGATGGTGAAGCTAGAGAGAGGTGTTGATAGTTGTGGAGGTATGGTTGGTGGGGGCGCCTGGGGTGGTGGTGGAGACGGGTGCAGGCAGTGGTGGTTGTCGGTGGACTGATGAGAGAGGGGGTGTAGAGAGAGAGGGGAGGTGATTAATTTTTTATTTAATTTTGTTTTCTTTATTAAAATATTTTTAAGTAAATGGGTAAAAGACTAATATACCCTTATGTAATCGTATTTAACCAAAAAATCTAACTAAGTTTGAGTCTAAAGGACATAACGTGTAAGATTTGGAAGATTAAGGACATCGCTGTAAACTTTTGGAAAAAAGGACAGCGCCTGAATTAAGTATTTGGTGTAAACTTAAAGAATAAAACTTGTAATTTACTCTTGATCCTAGGCGATCTATTAAAATTCTATTGGATGTAAGGAGTTCTCATTGTTCTCGTAACTGGTAGTGGTTCCTCTTTGAACCGAATCCTACATGTATATATATATATGACTACATCTTATGAGAAACTACGACGAGTCGTATTACTATCCGTCAATGTGTATGACAATTATTCAGAAAAACTCGTGAATACATTATACGAGTCTATAACGTGTATTATTTTTATACCAACACTTGTTTATGTACATGTACTATCATTCGAGACAACTAACATGAATTCATATATATATATATGTATATATATAAATCTCTCGGAAATTGGATTGTCCTATATACGAACACAAGGACTAGATTGTCCTTTACTCAACCGTAAGGGCCGTAGGATTCTTAAAACTGTACAGTGAAGTCCTTGCTATTTATCGGAACTATAACCGCCTATTAGTCTACTGTCTTGAGTAAATGATTCGGAGAGGCACTCTCTAGCACGAGGTTGGTTATATTCTCGTGGGCATGTTGTCTTTATCGTACGCAAACATCGACGGTTATACAAGTTTTACTAGCACAATATTTTTCAAATAACATGCTGAGGAAAAATGGTTTTATTACATTTTCTCAACACTACTTAAACCGGCTACCAAAAAGATTATTTCAAATCTTTTCAAACAAACTATGAACTCGCCACTTTATGTTGATTTTTCACATGTTCTATCTCAGGTTACACTTTGTAGGTCCACTTGGAGGCTCAAGATAACCTACTTCCTTGTTTATGTAACACACATACGAGTGCGGAATCCACGTAAGTATACAAACCAAAGCAAAGTAAGAAACAAAAGATAACCAAAGATTCACTATCTTGATTAATAGAGGAGAACTAGTACAAACACATACAAATAATGTTCATACAGACTCAGGAAAAACTCTTTGTGCTCTCTTTCTTGTGCTCTCAGTGTCTCACATGCGTCCACCACTATCTGAGAAGTGCATGTCTGTTTATATAGTGCCAACACCTAGCAACAGTACAAATAATGTTATTGGTCGTACGAAACAATATAAGTCCGAAGAAGATTCTGCTATGTATACTCGTACGAACATCCCATGGCTCGTACATCAAAAACTTGCTTGTGCGAACAAGCAAAGAGCTTGTTGAAAGGGGGCGCTAAGACTGGAGGGTTACTTGTACGAATGGCAAGTGGCTTGTACGAGCAACAACTTGCTCGTACGAAGCACCTTTCACTCGCATGTAGAAGTGTTCTTCGTAGAATGTGCCAACAAACATGTCGTACACAAGACTGAACAATATGCACACATGCAACTGTTTTACAGCACAGACAAACTAAAAGTCGTACTAAATCAAGATAGGAGGATATCTTGATTTGGTTGACGCGACCAAACTATACAAACATAATAAACAAAGACCGTACAATTACAGATGTAACTAAGAACAAGAGATAGACACATAAGTGTATCAACAAACTCCCCCTTGGCTGTTGCTTGGTCTTCGGTCTTCATTTCTAATTGCATGTTGTTTCCATGTTCACTGAAAATTTTCAATCCGACGTTGATTGAAAATCCAGGTCTTCAACATTTTTAGAAACATCAAACCCTTCCTGTTTCCTCTTGAGTGCCACTAGAGGCAACTGGATCGGTCACGAATCTGCTGTACATTAGACTCTACCACTGGAGTTGAAGCAGAAACTTTTGGTTGCGAGGATGAAGGCTGAAGCATCAGGATTACCAGGGTCTATACCATTCTTATCACATTTACGTTTGATCTCATGTGCTTCATCTCTCATTCCACAGAATGTTCACTCGCTTTCTGCTCATTTCAAATACGTCTTTAATACCATTAAAGCCTTCAACCAATGTAGAATTTTGAGAGTGATACCATTCTCTCAAGTCGTTATGTTTAGCAGTTAACGTTTCGGCAGATCGTTGTACAACCACACTACGTTCTTTCAGCCTATTCAATATCCCACGAGCGTTATCAGCTGCTCTTAACTTTGTAGCTGAGTTGTCTTTTCAGCATCTGCAGCCTTCAACCGCTCATTTCTTTTCTTAACTACGCAATCTCAGAATCATGTTTTATAACAGTCTCTTTCAAAGAATTAATCTTCAACTATTGTTTGAGAACTGGGTTCCGATTTGAAGACATAAACTCCAAATGCTTGTTAATCTGAATTGTTGCAGCTTGCAACTGAGAGAACATAAAATCCACTTTCTCATCTTATTCCATTTCAGAAAATAAACTAATGCTTCATTTTGCATTTTGTTGATGAGTTGTGGACTGGGATTGTTGAACTGAAGAAGTAGTATGTTGTTATTGAACTGGAGTAGCTTCAGCCGAAAGTGTTTCAGCTGCTGTGGTATCTGAAGGTTGTGGTTTAGAGATCGTAGTGGGTTCCGTCATTACAGGTTCAGTCTCCTTCGTTGTAAAGGTAGACTGGGCTTCTGTAACTGGTTCCAGTATAGTTTCTTGATGTGAGGTTGTAGGTTGTGTTATTTCAAGTTGTGCTGATGATGTTCCCATAGACTTTTTGCTTTGTTTCTTTCGACCTTATCACCACCTGTAGTACCTACATCACTTGCACCACCATTACCATCATTATCACCGTCATCATCATCACCTTTTCCCTTTTGACGACCAAACTTATTTTCAATCATCTTTTCAAAGTTGGTTCTTCATTATCTGACTCACTATCATCATGGCGCCACTTATTGTTTTCTAGTGCAACATATCATCATTTTCCAGAAAACCAATCAACTTTCAAGGAGGTGTGCTTTCGTTGTAACGTTTTGCTGCTACACCTCTAAAAATCATCAATGAATGTTCCATCATAACCTCAACTTTTAGAACATCGTTGTCGTTCTTTGGAAGATTCGGATGTTGCACATTCAAGATCATTTGGAGAAAACGAGTTTACATCCAAAACTTGTTTCCACCATATCCGGTTCTTCTCAAGTTTTTCCTTCATGTTTGCAAAAATATACTTTGAAACACTGAATGGTTTGTTCAATGTCAAGGCTATCATCATTCCAACTAAGTCGTTATTTGCCATGTTATAACCACTTCGTCTGTTGCTCAAACACTGAATTAAAACATGTAGAAAGAACTTGTATCGGAGTGGCAACTATGCTTTGTTTAGTTGTCCTGCGAGAAAATCTCCAACACGTTTCATTCAAGCAAACATCCACGTTGACATTTCAATGGAACTGAGAATAGAGCTTCAGGATCATCGCCAACTTGTAATACTGAGTTAATGATTTCAAAATAAATATCTACGTCCAAGTCATTTACTCTTCTGTGGATATGTTCCTGCCCATTCACTTCAATAACTTTAGCTAATCCCAAAGTTCCTTGATCAACGTCTTGTATACTGTAGTCTTGTACGTGATAGCATAATGTATCATTGAGTACCGCAAAAACTTCATTATACCATTGTACTCACAAATTTATCTTCCGGATCTAAGTAGTCCACCATGTTATGTCTTGGTTCTGACATGATTTCCACTTCTGACTTGTTAGTTCCTTCATTTCGTGTTTTCTTTTATGTTCTTTTTGTTCCGTTCTGTACACAAAAGACAACCAGAATAAGAACATAAATTCATTAGGGAATATACCAAAAAGTTTTATTGTCAACTTTCTGTATGTATACCCTACACGAAGAACTACTGACTCATACGAATAACAAATTTATTCGTACAAAGAACAACTGATTTGTACGAACAACAAATTTTGTTAAACAAGTGATTTACTATAGGAGTAATGGCTCGTAACGACAGGTTACTCGTGCGAGTAATAGTTCACTCGTACGAAGCAAAGTTAACTGTTCGCACACAGAACTTCAAGTGAAGATTATGTATGAAGAACTTGTTTTTCGTTAAAAGGTTCTTCGCTTAAAGTTTGTTGTTCATGTCGGGAAAAGTCACATAGTCAGGTAATGTTCAAACCATTCATCTTCAAGGTGTGCCAACATTGTCAAACATACCTTAAAGATATCAAAAACAATTTAAACAGGGGTGAAAGGATGATGTGAGCAAGGTGAAAATAAAGTTGTACCAAAGAACTACATCACCCTTTATACCACATTCTTATACTCGCAGAAGAACACTTAGGTCGTACGAAGTACTACCACTCGTACAAGACATCAGTGGTTCATTCGTACGAGGTATAATCACTCGTACGAGTAACCTTTGATTCGTACGAATCCAAGTTATTCAAAACTAGACTTTCAGTTCTTCGTGGACCTTAGGTTTTTCATTTACCTGTTTAGATCTTTACACATATCCACACAGATTCAAAGTTAACTTAGGAAAAGTTCTCATTAAACAGAATTTATTTTTGAGATGAGTTTACCCGTTGTAAGAAAGTACTTTAGAAGTTATGATTAGCAAGACAGATGAGTTTAAGGGAGTATCTTGGTAGAAAACTTTGAGCTTTAACTTTGCTAAGTCAATAATAACTTAATTTTGACAAAAGAGTAAACTAAACTAAAATAACTACTAACAGATAAGAATAAACAGTATACTTACTAGGCAATCTTTTTAAGAGTTTCAAGGTAAGAGAATCATATCGGCTTTTAATCTTGACAAAAACGAGTTTTTGCTTAAAAACATCAAATTAAATAAATAAGTATTCTACTATAACTATCGTATTGTTGTCCACGTAAGCTCAGCTTATCAGATGTAATCATGATTAGGAGATATGATTAATGTATGAATTATACTTACTAGCCGGTATTCAACCACTTCACGACACATTCACGTATCAAGACAGCATGAGTGAAAATCTTACCAGTGAGTATACTGCTTATCATCTGTTTTGATGTGTATGATGTGAGATACTCACTTATTTTGATTGAAAATAAGCCCTATGTGATTAAATCACTTATTAATGTGGAACTTGAATTTCAAATGCATGCATGGCACATGAGTAAGTCCGTGAACAGGTTATACCATCGTACCGACAAAGAGACGAACTTAGCTCCCGCATAAAGCTGTGATATATTATCACTTATTGATTGGGTGAATGTGATATTTCTATCACTTATTGATGGTCGTATGCAGTATTTACACGTATGTATGGTATCATGGAAGTTCTAGACTTGCGTCACCATTTTTTTCGGTAAAAGATTCAACCATGATACCCATATGATAATCAATCATAAATACCGCATATCTCAGAACCTCGGCATACTATCAAACGAAATTTCGGTACCAAGACCATATGCCAATGAATGGTTCCCACCTGGCTTTCAGTCCGTTATGTTTATCTCACCCGCACATTTTATATGATTGTGAGTCTACCGATACATCATTAGTAAAGCTACTTATCAATTTCATTTTATGGTTTTTGACCGTATTTGACAGGTTACCGGTGTATCATCATCTTCTCTTATCTTTCCAAGAAACTCATTTTTGATTTTTGGATTTTCTATTGTTTTTGTATTTTTCTAAATTTTACTCCCCCTTAATTGCAGAAGGTAAATAAATAAATAAAAAGTTAACTAAATAAAAGACATGTTTTTGTATTTTTGAAATTTTCTCATGTTTTTGTATTTTCTTGGAATTTTCTCCCCCTAAAATACAAAACTAAGAGAAAATGGAAATCGTTTTGTCGATTTAGTTTTTAAGAAAATATTTACGAAAATGATTAGCCAAGGATGATTTACTCGGGTTTCACCTTGATGCCATTGACCAAAAGAAGATAATCAAAACTTGATTTATCAAAAGCTTTTGTAAACAGGTCGGCACGTTGGTGATCGGTGTGGATTTAACAGCATTGATAAGTTTCTTTTCATAACAATCTCGTATGAAATGATACTTAATCTCAATGTGTTTGGTTTTTGAGTGTTGTACTACATTACGAGTGATCTGTAAAGTAGCTTCGTTGTCAACATAAATAGGAGTAGTTAGAAATTCAAAACCGTAGTCGCGCATTTTCTGTTGGATCCATAGAACCTGAGAGCAGCAACTAGAAGCTGAAATATACTCAGCCTCACATGTTGATGTAGCTACACAAGTCTGCTTTTTGCACCGCCACGTGACTAGCGATTTCCCAAGAACTGATATCCAGCTGATGTTGATTTTGCATCGATCTTGCAGCCACCTGATCAGAATCACTGAATGTTGTCAAATCAAACTTATCATCCTTAGGATACCAAAGACCAGTGTCCGAGCGACCCTTCAAATAACGAAAGATTCTTTTCACAGCCATCAAATGAGAAACTTTTGGACTTAACTGGTAGCGAGCTAGAAGACATGTTGGTACATTATATCGGGTCTTGAAGCAGTAAGATACATAAGAGATCAGATCATAGCATGATAAAGAGACGGTTCCACATGTTCACCCATTCCATCAGGAGTAATCCCATGATTTTGAGCTAATGGAGTTCCCAAGGGCTTTGAGTCTTCCATTTGAAATCGTTTGAGAATATCCCGACGTACTTGATTTGATGGATGAGAATCCCTTCCTTAGATTAATGAACCTACAAACCTAAAAAGAAAGTCATTTATCCCATGGCGCTCATCTCGAACTTCTCTTGCATCACCTGCTCGAATTCTTTGCACATTTTCTTGTTTGTAGACCCAAAAATAATATCATCAACATATACTTGTACCAGCAATAAGTCCTCATTCTCTTCCTTGATGAAAGAGTATATTCGATCAATCTACGTCGAAAACCATTCTTGAGAAGGAGGAAGACAATGTTTCATACCAAGCCCGAGGAGCTTGATGAAGACCATATAACGCCTTATTGAGAAGCCAAACCTTGTCAGGATGGATTAGATCTTCAAAACCAGGCGTTTGCTCAACATATACTTCTTCTTCAACCACACCATGAAGAGCACTCTTCACATCCAGTTAATAAACTGTAACTTCTTGTAGGACGCATAAGCCAAGAAAATTCTTATGGCCTCAAGACGTGCTACTGGTGCATAAACCTCATTATAATCAATGCATCCTACCTGATTAAAGCCTTGGACAACCAATCTTGCTTTGTTTCTCACAACAACACCTCGGTCATCCTTCTTACACTTGTAAACCCATCTAGTACCAATCTTCTTGTAGTTATAAGGCCTGTCAACCAATTCCACACGCACAACTTCTAAAACTGCTGATGTTCTTCTTGTATTGCTTCAACCCATGAGTCTTCTTTCATTGCCTCTTTCCAAGATTTCGGTTCTACTTGGCAAACGTAGCAGGTAAAAGACCAATCATTCTTTTCCCCAGATTTTCTAATAGCCGTATACAAAACAGCATTCTGGTTGTTCCTTAGCTGATTACGTGTCTGCACTCCACTCTGGACATCTCCTATAAATTCTACTGAGGATGGGTATTATGGATTTGAGTTTAGGAACATCGGTAACTCGAGAATTTATGCCCAAATTGTTGATATTCAAATCAACAGCTAAGTCGATTGCTGGATTTGACGAAGATGTAAATGCATGTCCTTCAGTCGTTCCTTGATTTTGTACATTGACGTGACATCAGAATTCAAGGAACAGGAGCAGAAGTAGCTTCATTTATATCATGGAACTCATCATCTTTTGACGAAACATTATAATCAGCAGCATCTCCAAATTCCTCATTTTGAACAAGATTGTTAACCGAAATAGACACTTGAGGGTTAATAATAATTGGTCATACAATGACGAGTCAACCGCAGTATCACTTTCTACTAGCATTTGAGCAGCTGCAGATGCATCATCAAAAGTTTGCAGATTAAAGGAGTCAAATAGTCCATCATAGTCAAACATCCAAGGAGCACCTAGAGCTCTTACCGATTCAGTGTATCTTTGAATCTTAACTTCACCCCACTCTTCAGTCTTTTTCGATGACAAATTCCACACTCTGAAATTTGGAGTAGCATATCCAAGAAAGAAACCTCCGATAGCCTTAGGACCGAATTTACCATGTGGATCAATCATAGTGCATGGAGCTCCAAAAGGTTCTAAGAAAGACATATCCGGTTTCCTTTTAGTAATAATTCGAAACATGTTTTCTCATGCCTCTTCACTGTAAGATGTCTATTCATCGTATAACATGCAGTAGCCACAGCCTCCCCCCAAAAATTAACAGGAAGTTCTGATTCTACTAACATAGTTCTTGCATTTTCAATCAGAATTCTATTTTTCCTCTCAGCGACACCATTTTGTGGTGGTGTATAACGAGAACTGTATTCATGTAAAATTCCTTTAGAAGCACATAACTCATCCATAACATGGTTCTTGAATTCGGTGCCATTATCGCTTCTAATTCTCCTTATTTTAAATTGTACAAATTTTCAAGTAGCGTGAGAAGATTCTTGAGGATTTCTGGAATTCACTCTTGTGTGCCAAAACATTCACCCATGAAAATCTTGAATAGTCATCAGTAACAACTAAACAATATGAATCACCAAAGGTAGTCTTGTGTTTCATAGGTCCAAAGAGATCCATATGAAGACGTTCCAGAGGCATATTCACCATGTTAATCTTCTTCACAGGATAAGATTTTCGAGCTTGCTTTCCCTTTTGGCACGATACACAGACGTCTTGTATATGAAAGTTCTTCATGGTACACCATTCACAAGATTGTTTTTTACCAAATAGTTCATTTTCCTCAAGTGAATGTGTCTATTCATCTATGCCAAGAGATTGATTCCTTTTCGGTGGCTTTTGAGACAAAACATGTAACTTGTGCAGACGTATAATAGCTTGGCTCATGTCAAGAATATACAAGTCATTAATTCTTGGAGCCGACAGGAGAATCCATTCTTTGGGAATCTTGAAACCAGGTTTCAGCACATAACAACCGGCATCATCAAAATGAACTGTGAACTTCTTGTCGCAGATTTAAGAAACACTCTGAAGATTGTGATCAATTTGACGAACATAATTGATCTTGTCAAAACTAACAACACCATTGGAAACCATTCCTTCTCTAGTGATGTATCCGCCCTTATCTCCAGCAAAGGCAACATAACCTCCCGTAATGCTTTTCACATCATAAAGGAGCCTTAAGTCGCATGTCATGTGCCTTGATGCTCCAATGTAAAAAATCCAATGACTATTCACAGTTCCTCCTGGAACACCCTACACATTCCATTACCTGGTTAGTTTGAGATGCGGACCCAAGCCTTAGTGGTTTTGGGTCGACCCTTATCATTAAGAAATGTAATTTCTATTTCTTGATGATTTGGAAACTTGGTGCCTCCCCCTGAAACATTACCGGTTTTAGGTTTCCAAAATTGTTGATATTTACCAGAATGACTATTATTTACAGTTTTAAATACTTTTGGTTTTAACAAACTTGATGAACTTGGTTTCCTTTCTGAAACATCCGGTTTTAATTCCTTTTCAATTATTTTAACTTGTTTACGTCTCTGTTTTTCTTCTTGTTCCTTAACAATACGTTTGTCTTGTTTAGGTGACACAGATCGACGTTGGCAAGTTGTTTCAGAAGGGCTTTTTCAACAAACTTCGGTTTTGCTGGATTGGTACAGTTTTTAATTATGTGGTCAAACTCCCCACATTTAAAACATGTTCTCCTTTCAACAAACTTAGGAGATCCTGTTTGATGACTTGATGTTGAACTTGTGGGTCTAGAGGTACTTGGTCCTTCTTCACACCCATTGTGTGCTGAGTGTAATTGTTTTGACTGTTACGCTTTAAAATCTTGACTTGATTTACAAAATCAATATTAGAATGCTTTCAAAACTCTCGATTTTATTAGTACCAGTTGAACCCACGAATTTAACATTCTTCAATTTCTTCTTGTAGCGAGCTCCTTTAGCTTCAACCTTTGGTTGTGACGCCTTAGGTTTTTCAGCTTGCTTTACTTGTTGTTTTTCTTTTGAAATGATTAATGGTTGTGACTTGATTGGGTTCTTCTTTTCAAAAAATTTGGTTGTTGAATTTTCAAAAACTTGATCAATTGAAGATGGATTTACATTTTTGATCGGAAAGTCTTTGTTTGAGTAAATTTTCTCATCCCCAATCAAAGTATACAACACATTATCATTTTCAGATGTAGACGTTGTTGTCTTGACAGTTTTGATAGGATCATTCTCTTGATTTGCAATAGATTTCACATTAGGAGTAGCAGAAATTTCTACCCCCTTTTCTTCATCAAGAGATTGATCCTGACCGAATTTTCTCTGACTCATCATCTGATGAATCATCTTCCTCTATTATAGATGGATTTTGATCACTAACAGATGAGGAGTTCTCTGTTTTTCTGATTCTTCTGAGGAATTGTGCAGCTTAAACCCTAATCCTGCTGCAAACTCTTCAGGATTAAGAGGTACAGATGGTTCAAAGCGTGGCATTTCCTCTTTATCAGGTAATTTGGTATAATTGTGTTTCAATGGAGGTGGACACGATTTATACCCGATGCATTTGACATTCCTTTAAGTTTTTGAACCTCAATGATGTGATCAAGCATATATCGGGGGTTAGAATAACTCTCCAATTTTAGCTTACATGTTCGCATTTGGCAATGGCTAACTCCTTTTTCGTTTCTTCAAGGATATTAACGTAATTATTAATTCCTGTTTGTTTGTTCAAACTGTTTTTGTTAATTCAAATTTGAATTCTTTTTCGTTTCGAGTTAAAGCCAGATTTGAATTCTTTGCATTTTGACAGTTCAACTACTAGAAAATTTGTTAATTCAAATTTGAATTCTTTTTTGTTTCGAGTTAAAATTGATTGTGACTGTTTATTGATTCAAATTTAGTTTTTAACTTAGCACGTCACTGCATATCTTAGGAGAGTTGGAGTTCACCTGACTTGTTGAACCTGCAACATTAGCTATAAAAGTGGTATGATGAGAAAAGGATGCATTGTTTGTAAAGATTTTCTCCATTTCCTTCGATGCAACTTCTGCTTTCCTTATCAAACCATCCTTTTGGCTTTTCAACTTTTCTGCTTCTTTCAGCAACTCATTGACCTCAGTATCAATCCTTTCCCTGACATCTGAATCAGATCCATAACCACCTACACTTGAGCTTTCCTCGTCAAAACTCCCATTATACCCAGAACTATCATCATCATCAGAGGTGTCAATACTGTGAACATGTTTGATCTGATTGATTATCTTGGCATAACATCCAGTTCATCCTTGATTTTCATTTCCCAATTGTACTGACCAATCGCATCCTTCATCTGCTTGAACTACAATGCTCTGTTTGTGTTGTTTGAAGGCCCATACTGGTTAGAGTTGTACTTTGATCCAAAAGATCATTTTATTGATTAAGTCGTTCTTAGGATGATGAAATGGCATAGGAACATAATTTTTGTTGTGCGGAGGAGGAAATAGGTTGTTAACAGCTACTATACTTGTTCATTGTTAACTTGAGTTGTGTTGAATGGTCGTGATTGATTTTGGAAAGGGTTGTGATTTCCTTGTTTGCTGGGTCGAGTACATTCACGCTTGAAGTGACCTTTTTCACCACAGTTGAAGCAAGTAACAACATCTTTATCAAAACCATACTTCGTATCTTTATTGCTTTCCAAACTTGTTCTTCCAGTTCTGTTCATGTAGTCTTTAGCTCTTCTGACCGCATTTGCAAATGCCCATTTAATATCCATCAAGTCCATCTCATCTCTGTCTATTTGTTGATAGTCTTCATTAGTCAAATTGATGGTTCAAATTTAACCAGTGACTAGTCCACATTAAGCACTAACCATGGTGTTTAGAAGTTCCATGTGTTCCCGAGAAACTTCTACACTGACCTTAGAAAGATGTGACATATCAAGTCTGACGGTATTAGGATTTGCAGGCAGAACGTTGTTACCATAGAAAGATTGTTGAGAAGCTTGTTGTTGAATTTGAGGTGTAACAACTTGAGGTTGTGGTAGAAAGGCTTTAGGATCAAATACTTGGCCATAGGTTTGAGTACTTGAGCCGCAGATTTATCTGCTTGAACTGGTGGTGGTAGAAAGGGGTTAACATTTGACACAAACATGGTTTGAAGTTTTGGTTGCTGAGTTGTACTAACACCTGTGTTAATACCTCCAAAGTACATTTCAGGGTTTTGTGGAACATAAACTCTTTTTGCTTTCCGGATTTCTTCTTCATTCTTGTTTTCCAGAGTCTGAACAAATTCATAAATACTGATCACATCCAAAACACCTGTATGCCTTAGTAAGTCAATAAATTGACTCCATTTTGGCAGTTAGGCGTCAGCAAAACGCATCACAATTTCTTGTGGAGATGCTAACACTTTGTATGAATACATTTCGCTAAGCAGATAGTAGAAACAGGTTGTCATGTCGCTTAGTGTTTCATTCTCCATGAACATGAAACCTTCAAACTCTTTCTTTAGCAGATCATGTCGTATTTTTCTGGTTGCAGCATTTCCTTCTCCTCTTGCTTCCAAAGTATCCCACAAATTCTTGGTGGTGGTATAGTACACAAACTGATGGTAAATATCCTTATGAAGTGCTTGTGTAAGGATAGCAAACGCCTTCTTCTCTAAATCATAGGCCTTTTTATCGTTTCATCTAAGTTGGCTAAGGAGGTTGGATTTGATCCTGCTTTTTCGAGAGATTCCTTGTATGGTGTAGTAAAACATGTCCATAATTCTGTATTTTGTTCAAGAACATATGTATGAAAACGACTTTTCCATGAAGGATAATCGTTCATATGGTTCAATTTCGGTGGACGGTAATTACTTCCTGTTTTACTCTTGCTTATAAGAAGAGTCTGAATGCTCTGATTTTATTTGCTACACACGCCCATTGATTAGCGGTAATCATGGCTGTGTGTTGAGGTATTAGTGATTTAACCCATGAGGTTGCGGAGCATTGTGATGAGTCTTGGTTTGAACTTGAACTGCTTCCCCAATCCCAATGATTAGTACCCATTTTGGTTTTCTTGTTTACGAAGGTAAACTTTAAAAATTTTAAAGATTAATTTTTAAAAATAACAGTCTACTTTTAAAGTTCACAATTTGAAAACCACAAAGTTTGAAAAAATGGAACACAAAAAACAAATGAAAGAAGCTTGGTTCTTCGTACGAATTAATAATTCGTACAAGTCACAATTCTTCGTACGACCCAGGTTGTCCGTACGAACATCAGTCTTTCGTGCGAGCAACCTATGCTTCGTGCGAACAAGGTTCTTCGTGCAAATGACTTGGTCTTTCTCACAAACAGTCTTGTTCTTCGTGCGAATGGGTTATTCGCATGGATGTTTTTCGCTGAAGTTTGGTTTTTCACAGTGTGGAATCTTTTTGCAGGGTTGGTTGGTGAAAATTTCCTTTTCTAACAGAGACTTGTTCCTGAGTTTGTTCGAAAATGGTCAGTTGTCTACACAATTTCGATTAAGAAAACAAACATTCTAATATCAGTTTTTCAGTCAAAACAGTTAAGTCCAGAGATTTGATCAACCCTAAAAGAATATTCCGGTGAGTTTTCCGGCAGATGTTTTACCTGAAAATATGTCCAACTGAACTTTGATAGAAAATTTTAAGAAAAACCATATCCTAACATGTCTCCATGTATTCTAACAAGGTTTTTATGAAAATTTTCTGGATACAACAAGTTTTACCTAAGTTTTAAATTAGTTATCTTTTAAAAACTTAATCTTCTTGTTAGAAGTTCAAGAACACTTCCAGAAACCCTCACAACTAGCTCAAACACAACACTAAGCTTGGTTTTTAAACAAGGAAGAGAGCCAAAGCTCTGATACCACTAGTAGGTCCACTTGGAGGATTAAGATAACCTACTTCCTTGTTTATGTAACACACATACGAGTGCGGAATCCAGGTAAGTATGCAAACCAAAGCAAAGTAAGAAACACAAGATAACCAAAGATTCACTATCATGATTAATAGAAGAAAACTAGTATAAACACATACAAACAATGTTCATACAGAATTAGGAAATACTCTCTGTGCTCTCTTTCTTGTGCTCTAAGTGTCTCACATGCGTCCACCACTATCTGAGAAGTGCATGTCTGTTTATATAGTGCCAACACCTAGCAATAGTACAAAGAATGTTACTGGTCATACGAAACACTATAAGTCACGAAGAACATTCTGCTATGTATACTCGTACGAACATCCCTTGGCTCGTACGATCAAAAACTGGCTCGTGCGAACAAGCAAAGAGCTTGTTGAAAGGGGGCGCTATCCGCAACAACTTGCTCGTACGAAGCACCTTTCACTCGCATGTTGAAGTGTTCTTCGTAGAGTGTGCCAACAGACATGCAGTACACAAGACTGAACAGTATGCACACATGCAACTGTTTTACAACACAGATAAACTAAACGTCATACTAAATCAAGATAGGAGGATATCTTGATTTTGTTGACACAACCAAACTATACAGACATAATATACAAAGACCGTACAATTATAGATGTAACTAAGCACAAGCGAAAGACAATAAGTGTATCAACACACTTTAATACTATGGCACGGTTGGAATAGGAGATGGAGGGGTATGGTCCCAAAAACCCTACGCTTGCATAAGATACCATACCCTCAAAATGATAACAGGTCGCTTGAGTAACCTTGCACGCTATGCACAAGGGTAAGCCAACCCTGAAGACAGCAGGTTGCTTAACAAACCTTGTGCACCTCGCGCAATGGCAAGTTAAACCTGAAAGCGAAGGTCCTAAATCCTGCGCTAATTAAGTAAGCTTCTAGCTGCGACTTCTTAAAACCTTGCGGCGACTACCCAGCCCCTTTTGGGAGTTACACACAAGGCCAAGACTTAGGCGAGAGCAACTCGTATTTAGTCTTGAAAAAAAGAGCTTGAACCCTACAAGTTCACGCTGGCCAAAAAGCACTGATAAGGCCACGCGGTAAGGAGAAGCGCAAAGAGGCACGATCAAGTACAAAGGTACAATTGGCAGAGGTGTGACCCAATAGGCACTCGACAGGTCGTGCCAGACCACGTTGCATGATGAACAGTCGTACAAAGGGCAAAAAGTACGCAAGGACGTATGCATGGCACCAACCAGCTCATGCTAGCGACTATCACACGATCTCCACTAACGGTTGATGACAGACCAGACAACAAGGATAACTGCCAGGACACGTGGCCCCATCCACCGTGCGCCAAGCGCTCTTCCTGCCAGGGATCACTAACGGTCATGGCAGAAGAGACAAAATGGATATTCTTGGTTGTCGCTTCTAGGCCCAAGGCCCATCAGCCCATCTCCTACACAAAGCTCTCCGGCTATAAATAAAGGACCTCACATACAGGTTAAGACATGCTAGTTCTTGCTGTCTCACTAATAACTTTACATTATCCTTTGCAAACCAGTATACTTATTCTCACGCATTAGTGTGGTCATGGAGAAATTCCCCCCCCCCTCATTTCTCCCGTGGCGAGACTAACGGTGTTTTCAGTTTTGCAGTGAGTCTGAACCAAGATCATATCGACAGGCAGACAAGAGATAACCTTTATAAGCAGAGACCTCGTACTAAAACCTAGATATCCTCGGATAGTTTGGACCAGTGTTTCTTCATTGGCGCCATCCGATTTTCTCCTTTCTTACACCTTTGTCTCTTGTTTGTTTTTCCAAATTCCATTTCCAATGGCTGATGGTCCATCAAGTGTACCACGGGGACCTCAGGCCGAGGGCAAGAACCCAGTTCATGTTTCTCGGGCCGAAGAACAAGTGGAATAAGGATTTCCGAAGACGCTAGTGTTCATCATGATTCCGGTCATGTGAACATTCCAGTGACTCCGGGAATCCAAGCTGAAACTCCTTTTGTGCCAATCACATCAATATTACCTCCTAGTGAAACTCCAATGTCATGGTACGTCAAGTCTCAAACTACTTTAAATGTCGTTTATGCGCAACTTTGTGCGCAAACCCACGCATCTGCTGCGCCGCCGTAACCGCCTACGGCTCACTTGCATGCGTCGCCTGCACCACGGGTATTAAGTTAAAATTTGCCGGCTAGAGAGAATATGCCATCACATTTTAATACCAGAGAAACAAAAGAGCATTCTCAGTCTAGACCAAGGCGAGTGTCACTTCATTCTCACCTGGGCCCGCGCCCATTAGAGAGGTGGGAACCCAGTGTGAAGAAATTGATAGAACATATGACGAAGGTGACAGTGCTAGCGTGTTTCGTCGATTGACAAAAGATCACGTTGCATAGAATCCTACGTCTCATGCTGTATACAATCCGGAGGCCGATCATAATTACAATTTGATCTATAGGCCAGCCGAAGCAGCAGAACATTATAAGTTTGTGAAGGAGATTGCGCTGGCCCCACTTGAACGCGCAAAGTTACCTACCAATGTGGGAAACTTTAACGGATTGACAGAACCAGATGATCACATGCGCTTATTCACCGGCACAGGACTTATTGGAGGATGGACGCTACCTATGTGGTGTCAATTTTTTGTCCAAATCCCTATAGGTGCCGCACGCTTATGGTTTGACAACCTGCCAACGGGTAAGTTCACATCTTGGAACGATCTCAATGATAAGTTCTTGACCCGCTATAGCCAACAACGGCGATACGTCAGAGATTTTTCAGACGTTATGAATATTTGGCGGACGAATGATAAAAGTTTGGAAGATTTCATCATGCGCTACAACAAAGAGGTTTTGGAGATCGGCGATGTACACGAAGACCTGATTGCGTACAGTTCAAAAACGTTGTTCTGTGTGATGAGATGATAAAGGTCTTGTTAGGAACTACTGGTCTCCCAAAAAGTTTGGAAAAACTTATGGCGGCAGCCAAGGTTTATGCGCAGACTGAGCGCAATATGAATTCCAACCGACCTCCTATGCCTCAATATCATCCGCAAGATATGAGTAGAAGTTTTGGGAAGAAAAACAAGAAAAATTGGAAATAGTAAAACCAGAACTCTTCTCCATACTCGCAATCAATGCGCGTGCAACGATCAACAAAATTGCTACTCAAAGAGCAATAAAACAAGATAATCGTGACAGGCAGTGGACTCCATTAACGAAGACCCCAGCGGAAGTACTCAGCACTGCGGATCATCAGTTCAAGCAGCCACTGCCGATGAGAAATAAAAAAGGTCAGGATCCTAACATTTTTTGCGATTATCACAAGGACACCGGGCATACCACCGACAATTGCATAAGCCTGCACATGGAGATAGAGAAGGCATTGAAGAGTGGGAAGCTCAGTCACCTCCTTCAGAATGTGCGTAAAGAAGTACGTCAAATTACTTACGGTGAAAAAGGCCCGAGTAATAAGAAAATGAAGCCAGCTTTTGTTCACATGGTACAAGGTGGTCCAACGCACAAACGTTGTCATCAGAACAGTTGTATGCCGCATTGGCGTGAGCAGCAAGTTATTTTTCCCATAGTTCCCAGCGGTCCTCAAGAAGAGCGACCGGTAGTGATGAATGGCATTTTTGGCCATTATCGCACCAATTACATGTTCATCGACCCGGGAAGTTCTATCGATATCATTTATGAACAATGTTTTAAGCAGCTAGACCAGTAGGACAAAGCGCACTTAGAGCCGGTTGATTTCCTATTAACTTGTTTCTGTAACGAAGCCGTTTTTCCCCTCGGGCAGATCTCCTTCCCGGTCACTCTTTCAGACAGAAAACATTCGCGCACGGTTCCGGTTAACTTTATGGTGATGCCAGCAACATCTCGCCATGACGTATTACTAGGTTATCGCACGCAAAGGAATTTCAACATGACAACATCAACTCCTCACGCTGCATGCGGTTTCCTAGCAGAAACTGGTATGGCAACCATGCATTCCAGGAAAGAAGTCATGTCCATTGAGGAAGAACCACCGGTGAAAGTAGCAAAGTCATCCCCAGACGTGAACCAGAAAAATTGGTACTCAAACAACAAGTATCCAGCACAAACGGTGTTGCTAGGTCCTGTTATCACCCCCACAGTCAAGGCGCGACTTAAACAACTCCTTTTCCGCAATATGGATATTTTTGCGTGGTCACTGGCGGACATGACGAGGGTACCCAAGGAGATCGCGGAGAATGCGCTGCAGACATTTCCATCAGTTGAGCCAGTTGTGCAGAAGAAGCGCAGTTTTGGAGCAGAGAAAACTCACGCAATGAATGAACAAGTTTCAGAGCTCCTCAAAGCTGGTATTCTCAGAGAAGTGTGCTATCAAACATGGGTATCAAATCTAATTATGGTCCAAAAGCACAATGGCGGTTGGCGCATGTGCGTCGATTTCAAAGATTTGAACAAGGCATGTCCAAAAGACTGCTACTCTTTACCAAAGATCGATAAAAGGGTGGACTCCCTCGCTTCTTTCCGGTGGAAATGTTTCCTTGATTGCTACAAAGGCTACCACCAAATCTAAATGAAAAAATAGATGAAGATAAAACAACTTTCCGCACAGACAAGGTGATCTTTTGCTACACAAATATGACCTTTGGGTTGCGCAATGCGGGAGCCACTTATCAGTGCTTAATGGATCATGTCTTCAGAGACGACATAGGTGTGACTGTGGAAGTATACATCAACGACCTGGTCATCATGAGTCTAGACGACATAGGTGTGACTAAGAATTTGGAAGCACGCGTCGATTCTCTTTTGGTGGCAGGCAAATCAGTGGCCTTTATGATGCAAAAGGCGAGACGAAGGCCCTGTACCTCTAAAAGGCGAAGTCTTTGATTAACAAATTCCATACTTCCAAAGTGACCCACATCAATCCAAGTGAAAACAAGCATGCAGATGCGCTCAGTAAACTGGCGGCAACAAACTTCAACATCTCGCTCGAGAAGTGCGCATCGAGGTGCTAAAAAACCCTTTTATGCCACTACCTCAAGTCAATGTGATAGATATGGGAAATCCAAGGAAATCCTTCTTGGATGTCTCCCATCATCATGTTCTTACAATATGGGATACTCCCAAAAAACAAGGCGGAGGCAAGGGAAGTCCAAAACAAAGCGCTAGATTATGAAATGGCAGACGAAATACTTTACCGAAAGTCATATCTCAGACCACTCCTTCGCTGCGTAGATCCACAGGATGCGCAGTACTTGATCCGCGAGATACATGAAGGGTTATGAAGAATTCATGCCGGCCCACGTGTGGTAGTCGTAAAAATCGTGAATGTTGGGTACTATTGGTCGGGCATGCACTTAGATGCAGTCGAAACGCTGAGGAAATGCGTATCATGTCAGCGACACGCGCCCAAGACATGCGCCCCAAAAATCCTTTGATCATAGTGACAAAAGCGTGGCCTTTTCAACAGTGGGCAATCGATATGGTGAGACGTTTTCCTGATGCCCCAAGTGCCGTAAAGTTTATAACCGTAGTTGTCGATTATTTTACTAAGTGGGTAGAGGCCAAGCCACTCGATCAACCACGGCAACAGTAGTTTGTAAATTCATTTGGGAACACATTATCTGCCATTTCAGTCTACCGCTACACATTGTCAGTGATAAGTGGGAATGCCCTTACGTAATCCATGAAGTCTTAGGAAAGGGGGCTTACACCCTCAAGCGTTTGGATGGCACAAACATTCCTAGGACCTAGAATGCGCAACAATTATGGCAATGTTATATGTAATCCGAGCATCTTCATATGCATTGCCCCTGCGTTTATTAGTATTTGCGAAAAAGACTACTAAACTCATGATCTAATCTTATCGATTTTGTACATGGCTCTTGCTCCTTATTGTTAATACAAAGAAAACAAAGTCGTTACACGACATTGATTATTTAGTCGTTTTGTTACAAATGCGCGAAACCACTTTGGGTATACACAAAAACATTATGGTATAACACGACTCATGAACATAACTCACCTCAATTTTAGCAATCAACCATTGCACGCGGATGGGTTGTGACGTTCATTCATGGACTCATTACCAATTTTATTTGCTCTACCTATACAAAGTGGTTATTTTCACGCAAATATTGTAACTTTAAATATGTACATCAGATTACCATTTCAAACATACCCGCATCGGGTCAAAAAATACAACATCATATTGTCATTAAACGAACACATGTTGCACGACTACATGGAATTACAATCAAGATTCTCTCCTAACATTCATCCTAAACATTACACGCGGGAGGCACTTGCACCCTATTTGTCCGACTCTTCAACTTATGCCGCCTCATCATGGAAGATGTCTTTAAAACGATCAACAAAGTCGTCGTGCTCGAGCGCTTCACTTACCAGATCCATCACTGGTAGCTACAGACGGTCATACTCGTGCTTCACCTTTGAAAAGGCAGAATCTGTATTGACTCCATGGGCAGCGGCGTTGATGGTATCCCAAGTAACATCCAAAGCATGAGTAACATGATGAGCGCACTCTGCATAGCCCTGCGCATATCGTCATGGCATGCCGTGACCATCAGCTTGGCCACAACACTGTCTAACTCTATCGAGTTGAGGATCGAATTGGCAATCTGTACAGTGCATGGAAAGAGAATGAGAATCAAGATAATGGTGATCAATACAAAAGTGTACTTACATTCACAACTCTGTGCTGTTGTATACAGAGCACGTTGTTCGTTAAAGGCTCAACTACACTCTCTGCGGTGGCGCGGGTCGCCTCTGAATCTTTCAGTTTTTGCTCTGCAAGTTCCGTGCATTTCTCACCCGCGTTCACCTTCACTTCAGAGAGTCGTAATTTCTCTTGATCCTCCAAGTGCCTGCGCTGTAATTCAGCCTTCTCAACCTTAGCAGCTTGGAGATCTTTTTTCGCACCTTTGAGAGCCGTCCTAGTTTCTTCCTGATTACGCAATAAGGATGTAAGTTCGGCAATCTATTGATTTCGTAAAATAAAAAGGGCGAAAATTTCTACCTCTTTCTGCTCACTACGCTCCCGATGAGACCTCGCCTCTTCGGCGGCAGCTGTAGCCTCCTCTTTTTCCTTCTTGGGGTGCTCAATCTCACACGCAAATCAACGACTTCATTCCTCAACGATATTGTCTCATTATTATCCCGCCCACATGCCTCTTTCCATAGGTTGCGCTCCTCAGCAAGCGTGGCAGTGGCGTTCCCAGCCTTCTTCTTCCACCCAACACGGACCATTCTTCAGTCTTCTACGCTTCAGCGAACTTTGTCTTCTCGACCTCCAGTTCTTGATTTTGCGCAGCCATTTAGGCCCGCTCGAGTGCCATTTCTTTCTTCGCAGATTCAAATTTTTCTTGATCTTTGTGCATACTCCGCCACTCTCGGATGATCTTGTGAGTGTTGGAGGCGGAGCTGGCGGCTAGTTGTAGATATGCGCGGTACATTTGTTCATAGCCATGTTCCCGCACGTTCTCACCTCCGTAGGGGGAAAGCACCTTTAAACCACTCCCGGCATACCTGCCAGTCGCTGAACCTTTCACCCTGCTTCAACTTCCAAACAGGAGTATGGACCTCAGCAGCTCGTTTCTCTGAATATGATCGATAATAGTAGTCACCCGGGTTTCGTCGGGACGAATTGGGACCCATCAACAGAAAGGTGCTACCCAAATTTCCCGGCGTCACCCCCAAGTGCTTGTTCCACCGACTGAGTCCCTGGAAGAGAAGTATCTTGGGGCGCATTCTCAACAGGGGTTTCTCCGGTCTCTTCAACTACAGTTTTCCCTTTAGGCACCACTGCCTCAACTTCCACACTTGCCTCCATTACCCTGGCACTTGACTCACCACCTTTGGCACTCGGCGCTTGCGCCAAGCCCGATAAACAAGTGGTGACATTGGTGTGGTCTCTATAGGTACAACAGGAGCGGGCGGCATAAAGAATGGCGTTTCATCTTTCCCTGTATAACTAAGGCGCCGAAACAGTTAAACAGGAAGATAAAATATTAAGCTCAAGATAAGGTTTTACCTGGGGAAAATTTGGCTGCAAGCGCATCAAGATTCCCGCGCTTGCCTATAGTTTTCCTCCGCGCAACCCTCTAAGGAGGTTGCGCAACTGTATCACCCTTGGAAGAGCTCTCTTTTTGGTTTTTCTCTTCATGGGTTCTGGGCTCGACTCCAGATCTATTGGCTCGTCCGGGTTCGCAGCCAGTATCTCGGTGGCATCTTGTGGCTCAGCCTTGGGTTTCTTTAAGCCTACAGGTACAAGGCCTTCTAACGAATTAGAAACCACCACATAGTCAACCCAAGTGTCAGGCACAAAGCACATACCTTTGGGTGGGTCTGCCTTGGGTTGAGCAGGCTTCTTGGTTACACCAACGCTGGGCCCCGCACGCCTCTTCTTCTTCGAATCTAGGCCAACACCCAGGTTCCAGAGCGCACCTGCATCATGGCGCAATTCACACTAAGTAATCCGAAAGGATGTAAGTAACAAACAGTTAACACTTACCACTTCCGGATGGAGGAGCCGTTAAATCTACACCTCGAGGAAACTAAAGGTTTCCATGTATTTGGGAATACCAGTTTGGTTCTTCCGGATTAAATGGAACATTCTTCATCCCCCATTTTTCCCTCTGGAATGTTGCAATGTACAACGCAACCCCTACAAAAACGCGCATGGTTTAGTAGTAATGCACAAGGAGAAGTAACACAATAATGGAGCTTACTCTTATCATCTTCCATATACACCAGCTTCTCACGGCGGTCAGACTTCCACAATAAGCTCATCCCCGCCGCAACTAACGCTCTCTCCGGCAACTGAACGGCCGGGATCTCCTTCATATCCTGATACCACGATTCATGGTTAGGAATGGAGATAGTCTCCATTGGAATGTCCTCAGCCTCGCGGAAGTGCATCCTTAGAGGGATGACCACAACTTTGATGAAGAAGAACTTTTGCTTCCAATCATGGTAAGACTTGGGAGGGGTGTGAAGGATCTTCTTTGCCTGTATGCGATGCTAAATGGACTAAAAACCTAAGGAACAGTTAAGCTGATAAATAACCCTGAACCGGTTTACGGTTGGGTGGTTGCCCATCGAGCGGCATAGAAATTCAAAATGTTTAATCCTAACCATTCCCATTGGATTCAACTGGGAAACATGAAATTGGTAGTGGTCGAGGATATCTAAGAAGAACTTTGTCGCCAGCAGCCAGAAGTTTTCATCAGCAAAATGATCGAAAAACAAGTGATGAAACCAGGTGGGGCATCTGCAGCAGTATTCCCTTCAGAAGGGTATTGGGCACCCGATTCTTCCGAAAATCGGAAACCTGCGATAAGTTTTTGAAAACCGTTCGCTGACCATTTCAATACAGGAAGTACACTGGTAGTTTCTCTGCCGGTGATACTTTCAGGCCATTCTTCGGTCGTCATCTTTGGCTATCAGACGGGCAAGGATCGGAAAGGGTTTTGGAGAAGATAAATATTAAGAGATACAAAGAAGTGAAGAAATGTGTGAATTTCAACCAAGGCAGATCATCTATTTATACTCATCGCATTTAATGTGATGGGGGAAGCATGACGTCTCTACACACCCAGTGACGAATCCATAGGTGACATGTGGAGGGCAAATGGGAGTCTGACGGGTGCCACACGCACGTCACTGGTACTTTTCTGTGATTCATTAATGAAAAAACAGTTGGCACTGTTGACAGCCTACTACAATTGTCAGAGGTCACTTCCGCCCCTTTTTTCTCAACAACTGGCCTAAAAACCTGTCAGCTTTATGAAAATTCAAATTTCAAAGACCTTATCCTGAGCAATGGTTTCCTCCACTCAAAGATTTTCTTTAATCTCTTCCTCACAAAGGCCTTAACGATTTACGGGCGTTGAAATAAATATGCATACATGATTTTTTTATTATAGTCCAGCGCCCCACCTACTTGCTAAGTTGCGCATAGAAGCAACACTGGACTGGGGGGACTTGGAAGCGTATAGTCCCAAAAACCCTATGCTTGCACAAGATACCATACCCTCATAATGATAACAGGTCGCTTGAGTAACCTTGCGCGCTATGCGCAAGGGTAAGCCAACCCTGAAGACAGCAGGTTACTTAACAAACCTTGCGCACCTCACGCAACGGCAAGTTAAACCTGAAAGCGCAGGTCCTAAATCCTGCATTAATTAAGTAAGCTTCTAGCTGCGACTTCTTAAAACCTTGCACCGACTACCCAGCCCCTTTTGGGAGTTACACACAAGGCCAAGACTAAGGCGAGAGCAACTCGTATTTAGTCTTGAAAAAAGAACTTGATCCCTACAAGTTCACGCTGGCCAAAAAGCACTGATAAGGCCACGCGGTAAGGAGAAGCGCAAAGAGGCATCGATCAAGTACAAAGGTACAAGTGGCAGATGTGTGACCCAATAGGCACTCGGCAGGTTGTGCCAGACCGCGTTGCATGATGAACACTCGTGCAAAGGACAAAAAGTACGCAAGGACGTACGCGTGGCACCAACCAGATCATGCTAGCGACTGTCACACGATCTCCACTAACAGCTGATGACAGACCAGAAAACAAGGATAACTGCCAAGACACGTGGCCCCATCCACTGTGCGCCAAGCGCTATTCCGGCCAGGATCACTAACGGTCGTGGCAGAAGAGATAGAATGGAGATTCCTGGTTATCGCTTCTAGGCCAAGGCCATTCAGCCCATCTACTACACAAAGCTCTCCGTCTATAAATAAAGGACCTCACATACAGGTTAAGACATGTTGGTTCTTGCTCACTCACTAATTACTTTACATTATCCTTTGCAAACCAGTATACTTATTCTCACGCTGGAGTGTGGTCACAGAGAAACCCCCCAGTTTTTCCCGTGGCGAGACTAGTGGTGTTTTCAATTTTGCAGTGAGTCTAAAAAGATCATATCGATGGGCAGACAAGAGATAACCTTTTATGCAGAGACCTCTTACAAGAACTTAGATATCCTCGGATATAGTTTGGACTAGTGTTTCTTCAGGAGAACCCATTAGGATCCGAGTACTTAAGCGGGCGTTCAACTTTCTAGAAGTCTTAGTATTTACACTTCCGTTGTGCAATGAAGATACCAGTCAGATTACATCAATTCTGATTTTGCAGGGTGTGACACTTGATTTCACTATCCGAATCCGTATCCGAACTTTCGGATATCCGATCGGATAGTGAAGCGGATATCCGAATACCCATTTTTTACTTATTTTTTAATTTTCATAATATTCGGAACCGGATATTTTCAATAGTTTTGAATATCCGAATATAAATTTTTGATATTTTTCAAATATTCGGATATCCGATAAAAAAATCAATTTTCGGATATTTCAGATATCTGAAATATCTAAAATCCTTAATTCGGATATCCGAATAGTTCAGATCGGATTTTCGGATACATATATTTTTTTAACACCCCTAGTTGGATATCGGATGTCCGATAATCGATTAATCAATTTTACTAATGAGGTATAGTCCAAAAAGTTACACTGTAGACGACAAACAAGTAATTAATATTTAAGCATTAAATATTAAGTTCACGAAATGCGATTTTGACGAAAATCAAAAGTAAATATTTAGTGAGATATATAATATAAATATTTATTTGTAAAATAATTGTTAATTAATTAATTAAGAAATAATTAATAGATAATCGTGATATATTATTTAGTGGTTAAATAATATTATATATATTTATGAGATAAATATAGAGGGTTAAGTTTTATGTTCAATTACAATTAGGTGGGAACTATAGTATAGTATAAATACAAGGCTTCTTGCCGTCGTCAGACGTGGCCATTGCACCGTCGTAGCCTCGCCATGAGATGTCGGTGCTCAGCCACCACCACTACTGTGTCGTCGCCCCTTCTTTTGTCACCTCAACATATTGGTTCTGATGAAAAGGATTTTTTTTGACGCTGCCAGTTTTCAAACCGGCTAATCTTGAGCCGCCTAGTGCCGGTTTTTGTGTCACATGTTATCGGATCTGCTTCGGGTTTCAGAATTCGTGTCAAGAGTTGACTCGGGAACTCTAGATGTTCGTGAACACGACACATAACGTGATGTTTGTCGTTTCCATCGTGTATTTATGCGAGTTTTCATAAAAAAGGTATGCAATCTGAAACACCCTATGGTTGTGGATTAATTGTTTAAAAAATGATAATTGGATCACTAGCGGGAATTTTTAATTGGAAACTAAAACATGTACTTGCTTCCACCATACAATTAATATTAGATATTAATTAACCATTAAAAATTAAATTTGTACACCAATAGATTAAACATACCTCATCTGTAGTTTCCGAATTGTCTTCCTTTATTTAGATATATCCTTTCCTCAAATGTCTTGAGGATCCTTATCGCTTATTCCAGCGACATGATATCCAGATTGGAGTATTGTTCTATGGAAGCGATAATTTGACTAAATCAATCTAGGATGACATTTAGCAATTTTTGTACCATAGACGGTGAATTCAGTGTTGTTCCAAATTTGCTTGCGCTAGTAATAATATTGTTTATCTTTAAAAGGAAATGTGTCTACATGTCGTCTTCCTATTGCAACAACTTGAATTCTTTCACGAGTGTTTGTAAAAGCGCCTTGTGCACCCGATCTACACCAATGTGTCTTTTCTTTAACGTGTTCCAAATTTATGTTGTAGTCTTGCAACTTGCCACTTGCAATACAACATCTTTTGGTATTGCTTGGAAAAAATAAGCAATTGCCACCTAGTCTTTCTTTACATCTAGTTCTGTTCCTTCTGTGGTTTCAGTCAATTCCCAAAGTTTGTTTCCCATTAGTATGGTTTCGATACGTTTAGCCCATGTTGTATAGCTTGTAGGTTTTAAAATCGAACATTTGTAGTGAGACACAGACCCTAATTCCTTGTGAATTACAGTTTGTTGATTTCGATTTCCATATGCATTAGACATGGTTAATGATCGAATGATTTTCATTTTGGCAAATTATAATTCTACAACCCCTTATATTACTTATTTTTAAACTACGACTACCAATACAAATACAAATACAAATAAAAAATTCTAATTCTAATTGAAATAGGCAAATTTGATTTTCAGTTTCCTAATTCTTGTATTGATAAAAACTTTATTTCTTGAGTTTGGTTAACACCCGCGATTGCCACCCAATCGCATACACGGATACCAAATTGACTTCTCATTCTTGGTTCACTATACCCACATACCAAAACCCTGATTTTGTTTTCTTCCTTGGTTTGCTACACCCACAAACCAAAAACCCGATCGTAAACTTCGTGCAATCAAACAACCTTCACAATCGGAACCCTAATTGCGAAATTAAACCTCCGATGCCCTCGAAATTGATGTAATTGTGAAACAATATCAAGAGCCTGATGCTCTGATAGAAGTTGTTGGTCCAACAACGAATTGATATTGAAATAAAGATGCAACAAGAATGAATTTGACAAGAACTTCAATTGAATTGCATAGAATGTGTATTGTGCAAATTGAACTTCAATTGAATTGCATAGAACTTCAATTCAATTGAACCTCATCTCTCTATCTCTCAATATTGTTCTTCATACTGTTCTCTTTTTGCAACTTGTGATCTTTTGATTTTAAATGTTGATCAGTTTGTATGTTATTGAGATTGATCAACCACCCTCCTATGAAAGATTAGTAACATATTAAATATATTCGATTGTGTTTCATCTCTCTTTCCGCATTGCAATATTTGTATGTTATTGAGATTGATCAACCACCCTCCTATGAGCCTTCGTCAAATTCTAACCATCTGGAATACTGGCTGACCCCGAAAACCTAGCTTTACGACAGTCTTAATGTAGACCTATGATGACCCTAAAGGCCATACTCCTACATCCTTTTTAAATATCTTTCAAATGTTTTGGGTTTTGTATTTGGTTTAAAGGCTTTATGTATTCATTTAGCTTTGTGGGTGTGTGTAATATATAGTCTCTACTGTTACATCCAAAAGAGCTCATATTTGAGCAGTAACGCCTTGATGTGATGTGTATATGTGATCGAGCTCGTTTATAGCTGTCTTGTAATCAACGAGCTTCTTATGGATCATATTTAGAAAACAATTTGAATTTACCAACAATTATTTTATAAATTTTGTTTAATTAACTATTTTAGTAACGTTTTGTAAATGTAATCTCTTTTGTTATTATACTGCATTGTTTTAAGTAAGTTATTGAGACTTAATACATCAACTAGAAGAAAAGATATTCTATCCATACAGAAGCGTTATAAATATCATGGTGACAAGTCAGGTATCAGAGTTGTGGGTTACTGGTCTAGTTCAACAGTGTATACTACTTATTTCTGGTCTAGTTCAACATTTTAAACTGCTTAATTCCCAAACTAGACACCGGGTCACAATTTTGAATTGATGAATTCAAACCTAATGTAAATTTAAAAAACATGAAAACGAAAAAGGTCACATCGAAGCAAAAATTTTAATTTTATAAACCAAGAACCGGACTGCATATAAGAGGTTCCACTCTTCGGTTAGTATTTAAATTTACCTATTATTACTCGCGTGTCAACCTTTTAAAAAGCACAAACTAACATTCGAACATTACATAACGAAACAGATAAACGATCTTGAAAACATGGAAATGATTAAGGCTTCTTCTGGAATTAATTTGCTTGAATCCTCCCTCACAAGTCATTGTTGCAAGCTGATTGAGTTCATAAAACCAAACATCTTTTAATGTCAAGGAAGCTACTTTTTCATATGCAAAACCAATAATAATGTTTTTTGGTAGAAAAATGAGCAGAAATGGTCACAACATTAAATACTTGCTAATCATAACAGATACGCCACAAATTCCACAAAACCCTCTGGAAATAACGGTATTGCATGTCAAAGACAACATGAGAGTTGTACATGATGGCCATTAATCTATCCTGAATATTAATGAAATTGCAACTTTCATATAAAAAAAACATACAATTTCCATATTTCATAAAAAGTTTAATTGATCTTATTGTGAACCTAACAAAATCCGCTTTATCCTTGTTTAGCCTCTTGATTTCTTCAGCTAGTATCGTCATCTCCTACAAATGAAGCAAGTACAACTTTATCAACATAATACTCTAGACCGAGTGGTTGTAGACGGTTCAAATGTGTTAATCCTCGAAAGTAATAAAGATGGCAATTTTGACCAATTTACTGTCAAACAGGTCAATCCAGGTAAAATTTTATCTCCAAAGAGTCAAACGGGAAAGAATAAACTAAAAAGAATTTTGGGTCTGGTTATTTGGCACACTCAATGTTTATAAAAAAAAGGTTTGACCAAAGGGTATTATGAGAATACCAAACCAGACCTGTCTTGTTTTAAACTAAACCAATCAAAAATCACAACTCATTTTGACCTGTTAACAAACCAGCCCGGCCCAACAATGTATATCATGTTAACTGAAACACATTAAGAACCACAAACCAAATCTACAAAACCATTGCATTCTCTCCCCAATTTCCTTCTGGAGCACAATAATTAGCTACAAAACTAATTTCCAGATTTTCTAAAATCACTCGGTGTGATCCCAAGATGAATTGCAGCACAATAGGGTTAAGCATTCTACATCACACAAGTGAAAAACACATCCTACACATTTGATGCAACCCGATAATCTATAACTTGAACAAACTTAGTATTATTACCATCATATTATGTTAATTAATGGTTTACCTTAAATACAACAATACCTAAGAACCTCGGTCATCATGAGACCTGCACATCTTGTTTTATCTTCAACCATTTCAACATATTTTTCATCTATGTTTATTCAAAGGTGCATGCCTAGGCGCCCAGGCAAGACATGGCGCACTATAGACGCCTCAAATATAGCTAGGTGCAAAAAAATGTCTGAACCAGCCAAAAACCAGTATGATGAAGTAAAATAAATCCGGAGCTGAACCGGTCCAACCTAGTTTCATCCAGTCTAAATAAACCAAAACCGTCCTAAACCAGCCAAAAATGACGTGGACCAGACTAAGCAGGGCTCCACCATCGTTAACAGACATACACCTTGCTTATCTCAAGCGTGTGCTTTTTTTGCGCCTAAGGCCGCACCGGACTGCACAGGCAGGTGCCCCCTTAGCGTCTTTAACTACCTAGCGTGCTTAGGCTTTCTTGCTACCTTAACCAGAGACTACTATTGCTGCATCTAATTTAAAAAAAATCAACCAAAAATACACAACATAACATTATAATTCAATCACAGCTAACAATATCCACAACAGTACATTCCAATTAGAAAGCAGTAACCCCAAATTACTTATATTCACAAAATTAAAAGTAAATAGCACTAAAATTCACAATACCTTGAGGAAGCCAACCGTAACCGGTGCGGGAAACAGTAAGCATAGACGTCATCAAAGCAGAAGCAGTAGCCGTATGAAACGGTTGCATCGTCTCCAAACAAATGCTCATTTCAACCGGACACCTTCAATTCACAGCCAGTTATATAAAATCCGTAACAAAAACCGTTAACAGTAACCTAATCGACGTGTCACCTGAAAACACGATGAGAAAGGGGTTTCGTCGTAGAGAATCGAAACGGAGAAGGAGCGGCGCCGGCTTTGCATTTGGCCTCTGAGGAGATTCTGGCAGCGGCGTTGCGGACGGATGTTGACCGGAAAAATGATCGCGCTGCGACGGCGCCGGCGGCCATTTGTACGGTGTGGGGATTGGATCTGAGTAAAGGTGAAATCCCTTGCTTAAACCCTAGAGTTCAGAAAATTTGCATTCACTACCCTCAAACAATTTCTTATTTACTTTTAACCTCTTTGTTATATTCTTTTGCTTCTTATTTTCTTATAGATATTAAATAAAGCATAGAACAAAAGAGAAAAATAAATGAAGTAATAGGAGATAATATTCCAAAGCTATCAAGTTATAAATTTATATGTAGCATATATATACATTATGATAACTAATTTCCTTTTGTTTGCCATCAAAGACAACTTTTGTTAAAAACAAAATACATAGCTGAACCTTAGCGAGAAACAAAGGCAACAACCAAACAAAACCAAAAGCAAGCATACAACTCCAAAAAATCAATCAAAGGCCACCAATCTGTATTTCTTCTCCATCCACTAGCAGGATCCAATATTTATTTCTTGCATAACCATATTAATTGACTTATGCTTCGGATTAAAGGCTTTATCATTTTGGTTTGATTAGAGTCTCCAAACTGTCTTCATGAAAATTGCTTGAGTAACCTTTTTCCTCCTGGCGTCAACTCTTGGTTGCAGCGGTGCTGAAACATCGCTGCTACACTATCAAAGTTAACTGGAATTGAAACCCTCGTCTAGACACACACTAACCACCACACCGCTTTAGAGAATAGGCACGTAGCTAACAAGTGGCATGTCGTCTCTTGTTCGAGGCCACATATCCAACACATCCCGTGTGACATCCGCGGGAAAACCAGGTAAACTCTAATCGATACGCACAACTTACATGATTAACGAAACAACACTGATCATGCCTCGGACAAATTTGAGGGCATGGTATAGTTAACATATGACCGTTAGTAATTAGCGTGGTGGAAATTAATGCCTCAGTGTACAGAAAACAAGTTAAACGGAAGATTTCTGGTAAACAGTACACTAACGATTTCAACATGAGCAGAAGTGCCGTAAACGATTCTAAGGGTGTTGTAATTACGTAGACATGATAGTTAGGCTATAACATGAGGATTTTGTGGCCTTAGTATGTATCAAACACGTTAAACGAAGTGTTTTCAATTTTAACGCGCACTTTAGTATCCAAACATGCATTGTATCATATGTCAAGCCTAAATGGACTTATAAAACATTAATATGATATATTTTAAGCAAATACGTTAAAGTGTTCGGGTTTTCGTTAACATTGGGTTCGTTTTTTAATATGAAAAACCGCGTGAAAATGTGTTGTTTCGCTACCGATTACCGAACTAGGGGAGCATTTAGTGCCCAATAACGAATCTAACGCTTAATATCTGCTTTGAACTTATCAAGGTGATAACTTGTTAATCAAAAAGTAAAAAAAAGGTTCTAGAACCCCCTAGGAGTTCCGCTCGGACCCTATACCCCCTCCAAGTCACCTAAAACTCTCTCTCAAACCCTTAAACTTCTGTCCCAATGTCACACCCCGGATTTCCAACCGCGAAATCCAAACACCGGTGGGCCCGGTGGGAGTATCGTGACAACAGTTGATAACATCATAGTCAATTAAACACGGCACAGCATAAGTCTTGGAGTAAAATTACTATTACAAACCGAATGTTCAAAAATACAAAATAATATACAAGCTTGTAATAGAAGATCCAAAGGCGGATCATAAAATGTACATTAAAAGAATACAAAACAGACTTTGGGCAGATTTAGGATTTGCAAGATCCTCTATCACTACCGAGCACTTCCGGCCTATTTTCGTATTGTACCTGCAGATTAGTCTTTTGAAAATACGTCAGCTTTCGCCAGTAAATACACCCAACTGACTCTTTTTGAAAACATTTCATGTTTTAGGTGCGTATCAGCACAAAATCTTTCTATAACTTGGATTAATTGACCGTCTAACCTTGTTAATAGATTTACATGTTTGTCATACATATGGGGCTCGGCACGAAAACCGAGATACAATTAACGTACACACCACTTTGGACTCACGAAGGAGTCAATTCCTCCCAACCTTGTGGGAATGCATAATTGAGCGTCTATCGGGTGTATGCCTACACCCACGCTAAGGTTGTGGCCATTTAATTGTAATGAGCCGAGGATATCCAGGACACGGTAGTTAACCCCCGATGTTTAAATTATCAAACAAAACTGATTAAAACAGAGTATGCGGATTTCTATTCTGAACCGGCGTTCGATTAATCCCATTTTCGACCAAGCGGTAATAATTTACCGTAACCCAAGCCCGTATAGGGGAAATAAGTCGAGAGTATTTACCTAAGCTAGTCTTCTTTAATTTTTAATAACTCAGCCGTACACAAAAAGGACTAAGTGCAGATAGCATTTACTGGCAAGTCTCTAGTCTGGATTATGGCATAAACTAACCAATTAAATACTAACGGTCTTATTTAAGTCATAGACTTAGACCGACTAGCGTACTTGATCAAAACGTATGACGCTAGTTTAAACGATGATTGGATAGAATGTAGTTTAATCCCAACAAGTACCTTGACTTGTTTAATATGGGTAAACTATTAACATTCTGGATTTTGAGATTTAAATGACAAGGTTAAACCCGTTTCGGTTAAGTTCCGTAAAATAGTTACATATACGTAACCGTGCGCATAATAGCGATATCGGTAACCGGATAAGTCATGGACAAGTTCTATATGCCATTATACTTTAAATAAGTTAAGATATCAGTAGGATATCAACTTGTATGCCCATTAAGCTTTTAAAACGAAATTATGCCTCAGAAGGGCATTATGGTAATTTTATACTGTAATAAAGGAACTTGAATATAATTTAATGTCATAGTTATAAGTATTCTGAAAATAATACTTTATTTATGATATAATATCAGTAGGATGCCAAATATGTGTAACTTATCTTTTATGACCAAACTATGCACAGAAGGGGCATTTTGGTCATTTTTACAAATAGTTTATAATTTATATGGGATTCTGAATTTATAACATGTACCTACTGTAAATATGTTTAAAAAAAGTTTTAAAATCAGTAGGTAACAAGTCTTGGTCAATAATATGGTTTAAAACCATACTATGCGCCGAAATGGCGTTTATGTCGTAAAATGACGTTTTTAGCGATGTTACAAAAACTGACATTAAGGTTAGATTAAAATGTTAAAAATGGTATTTAATATAACATATCAGTAGGTAAATGATTTACCTTGAAAAGATCTGATTAAAACCATTTTATAAGCCATAAGGGATAAAACCGTCATTTATCGACATAGTTTAAGGACTTGTTTTATAACTTGGTTTAACATCCCAAATAATCATACTTATAATATTACATCAGTAGGAAACTCATTTTCAAGTTTATTATCATTAAAACCTTAATTTATGTAAAAAGAGCATTTTGGTCAAAGATGGCATAATTATGAAACTTGCGCATAAACTTGGATTCTGATTATGATCATGTAATATAACCTCAGAGGGTTATGCTACATTATATTACGATCATAATGCAACTTTAGATCAGTAAGTAACTAATCTAAATCGGGTCAGAATCGAAAATCAAAGCAGAAGTCAAACTTCTCGACTTTCGGTTGTGAACCGACCCTAGAACTGAAATTGACGAGCCGAACATGTTCTTACGTGTTCTAATAATTATTACCAACTTGTTGAAGTGTCAAAACAGGTTTCATAACATGTATAAGATCAATTTATAATTTTTCCGAAAAATGTCCTGTTTGACTTTTTAATATCATAAGTTTGACCCGTCAATTGGTCTAGCAAACGTGATCTTCAGGAGGTGCCCTTTCTAGGGATTAACACCTACCTTATTACGATCACTTAGCCATGTTCATTTCGAACAATGGCTGGACCATAATGGTCTTAACCGAAAGTCAAATCGTCTTTCGTAAAACGTTTTTTGGCTATAAACCCTATAAACGAAAATGCAAGAGCAAGGAACACTTACAAGAGTTCCTACAATGCAAGAGAACTAAGTTGGATGCTCCTTTCAGCTAGGAACTTCCAGAGGAGGGAGAAGAGTTACGATTTAGAAAGGTGCAAGTTCAAATGGTGAACTTGATCACCTATTTATAGTTGGAGAGCTCAAAGGAGGAGAAGCCAGGTGTTTAGGGGTGTAAGAAGAAGCTTACAAGTGTCCCAAAACGTGGCATAGTAGTTTAGAGAAGCCATGGTTTTGAATTAATGGTTTTGGAGTTTTGCTTTGAGATCAAACAAACTTTCTGCAGCAGAGGGCTTCTCGCGCCCCGCGAGTGACCCAGGCCTGGTCTCTCGATGCCCGTGACCGCCCCCTGGCCACTTTCAAAGTTTGACACTTTTAACCCCTTAACTAATTAAAACTTCTAAAAACCTTTTTAAACACCTTTTTGGCACTTTTAGCCCTCCGTAGCCAATACTTGGCATACTCGGGATTATGCTCGGACATTGTCGAGCTCTCGGTTCGTTAAAAGGTCACTCAGAGTTATAAATTAACATGTTGACATTTTTAAACCCTCCATCATCCAACTTTCACATATTTACAAAATTGAACCCTCTCGTCCAACAAATGGCACGTTTGAGAGTTTGGACTCACGAAGGATCACTCAGAGGCTTATTATAAGCATGTTGATTCCGATGTCACTCAGAGGCTGGGCAATGTTGACATATCAGTCACTCAGAGGCCAAATTTTCAAGCATGTTGACATATCAGTCACTAGAGGCTAATGATTTAAGCATGTTGACATATCGGTCACTCAAAGGCTGTTATTTATGCATGTTGACATCGGACCGTCACTCAGAGGCTCAGTTTGAGCATGTTGACGCCTTTAGTCCTTATTGGTGTTTAACAGACTTTATTTAAAATACAACACGTGTCACTATACTATTGGACATGATTTTACAGGGTGTTACATCCTCACCCCCTTAAAAGAATTCTCGACCTCGAGATTTTATTCAAAAAGATGGGGGTACTTTTGTCGCATAGTGGACTCAACCTCCCATGTATACCCGAGACCTCTAAAAGCGTCCCACTTAACCTTTACTATAGGTATATTTTTCTTCGGAGCTTCTTAACCTGTCATCCTCGATCGAAATTGGTTTCTCAACAAAGCTCAGGTTTTCATCAATTTGCACCTCATTGTGCGACATTGCTAGCGACTCATCGGCTAGACATTTCTTAAGGTTAGATATGTGGAATACATTATGGATTTCACTAAGCTCCTCAGGCAACTGAGCTTATAAGCTACAGTGCCGACACATTCGATTATCTCGAAGGGTCCTCTATATCTTGGGCTTAACTTGCCCTTCTTTCCAAAAAGCATCACACCTTTCCAGGGTGATACTTTCAGCATGACTTTGTCCCCATTTGGAACTTGAGAGATTTATGCCTCTTGTCAGCATAGCTCTTCTGCCTATCCCTGGCAGCTTTGAGACAATCATAGATTTGCATAATATTTTCCGTGGTCTCTAGGACAATCTCAGGTCCTGATAGTTGGGCCTCCCCAACTTCTGCCCAACATACGGGCGTTCTACATTTTCTCCCATACAAGGCCTCAAAAGAAGCATCCTTGATGCTTGTATGATAACTGTTATTGTAGGAGAATTCTATTAGGGGTAAGTGGTCATCCCAACTTCCACCTAAATCAATCACACATGCCCTAAGCATGTCTTCAAACCTCTGAATAGTACACTCACTTTGACCATCAGTCTGTAGATAGTAAGCCGTACTGAAATTTAATCGTGTGCCTAACGATTGTTGGAAAATTTTCCAAAAGTGCAATGTGTATCTAGTTCTCTATCGGATACATACTGGCACACCGTGTAGGGACACTATCTTGTCCACATACAATTTAACCAATTTATCTGAATTATATGTTTCCTTAATTGGCAAGAAATGTGCTGACTTGGTCAGCCTATCCACTATGACCCAAATAGTGTCCTTACCACTTTTGGTCTTGGGTAACTTGGTAATCAAATCCATAGTTACCATTTCCCATTTCCATGTGGGAATCTCAAGTTGTTGTAGAAGTCCTGACAGTTTCTGATGTTCGGCCTTAACTTGCGAACACGTCAGACACTTAGCTACATAAGTGGCTATGGACTTCTTCAAACCCATCCACCAATAATTCTTCTTCAAGTCTTGATACATCTTGTCACCTCCCGGTGTAACCGAGTATCTTGAATTGTGTGCTTCTTGGAGGATTAGATCTCTAAGTCCTCCAAAGATAGGAACCCAAATTCTATCATTAAATCTTAGGATTCTATCATTTCCAGGCGTTAATTGATCAACAGTTCCACCTAATCCTTCATTAGGAATATTAGCTTCTAATAGGGCTTGTTTCTACGCATCTAGTAGCTTTTCAATCAAGCTATTTCTGAGCTCAGTGCTCTTGGTGTTAATCCTAATAGGTTTAACCTTTTCCTTGCGACTTAAGGCATCGGCTACTACATTTGCCTTGCCTGGATGGTAGTGAATCTCGCAATCATAATCATTAAGAGTTTCCATCCAACGGCGTTATCGCATGTTCAATTCTTTCTGATTGAACAGATGCTGGAGACTTTTATGGTCTGTGTATATAACACACTTTGTGCTATACAAGTAATGTCTCCATAGTTTTAGTGCAAATACAACGACACCCAATTCCAAATCGTGGGTGGTATAATTCTTTTCATGCACCTTTAATTGTCGTGATGCATAGGCAATTACCTTGCCATTTTGCATTAGCACACTAGCCCATACCAGTGTGTGATGCATCACAATAAACAACAAAATTCTCAATGCCCTTAGGTAGAGATAACACAGGAGTGTTGCTCAACTTGTGTTTAAGAATCTCAAAAGATTTTTGTTGCTTTAGACCTCAATTATACTTAATATTCTTACGGGTCAAGGAAGTTAAAGGAGTGGCTATTCTTGAAAAGTTCTCAATTAACCTCCTATAGTAACCAGCCAATCCTAAGAAATTACGAACCTCCGTTGGGGTCTTGGACACTTCCCAATTCATTATTGCCTCAATTTTGGGGGATCCACTTGGATACCACGCTCACTTACAATATGTCCAAGAATTTGGACTTCTCTAAGCCAAAATTCGCATTTAGAGAACTTTGCATAAAGTTTTTCCTGCCTTAATAATTCTAGGATGTACCGAAGATGTTTCTCGTGATCAGCTTGATTACGAGAATAGATAAGTATGTCGTCTATGAAGACAATAACAAACTTATCTAAATACGGTTTGCAGACCTATTCATGAGATCCATGAATGCTGCCGGTGCATTTGTGAGCCCAAAAGGCATCACTAAGAACTCAAAATGACCATAGCGGGTCCTGAAGGCCGTCTTAGGAACATCTTCACTTCTAACCTTCAGTTGATGATATCTTGATCTTAAATCTATTTTAGAAAAGTAACTAGCTCCTTGAACTTGATCGAATAAATCATCGATCCTAGGGAGAGGATATTTATTCTTAATCGTTAGCTTGTTCGGCTCCCGGTAGTCGATGCACATTCGCATCAAACCGTCTTTCTTCTTACAAACAGAATAGGAGCTCCCCAAGGTGAGGAACTTGGCTGAATAAAGCCTTTCTCCAAGAGTTCATCCAATTGAACTCTTAGCTCATTCATTTCGGTTGGAGCTAGCTGTATGGAGCTCTAGCTACGGGTGCTGCTCCTGGTATGATATCTATTCTGAACTCCACTTGCCTATCTGGAGGTAGGCCTAGTAATTCTTTAGGGAAAACATCAGGATACTCCGATATAACTGGTTGATCTTCAAGGTTCGGCTTAGGTTCATTTATGGTAACTTGTGCCATATAGATGACATAGCCTCTTCTCAAACACTTGGATGCCTTAAATAATGACACCTTATCCGGCAAACCATAGTGTGATTCTCCAGGGATGGTGATCATTTCACCAGATGGGGTTTTGATTTCGATGAGCTTTTTATCACAAGCAATGCGGGCTTGGTTATGAGATAACCAATCCATGCCTAAGACAACATCGAACCCCACCAATTTCATTGGCAAAAGAGAGATAGGGATGGAATGATTCTTAATGAATATAGAGTATCCATCAAGAATGGAAGAAGTAATTTCTAAGGTTCCATCGGCAAGTTCTATTTCATAAATTTTGTCTAGAGTTCTTATGGGTAAGTTTAATAGTTTACTAAACTTACGGTCAACAAATGATTTATCTGCACCTGAATCAAAAAGAACTCTAGCATAAATATCATTAATGGGGAAAGTACCTGTTATGACGTTGTTGTCATTAACGGCCTCCCTGGCATTCATTTGAAAGGCACGAGCATTTCCCTTCTTGGCCTCTCCAGGCTTTGCCTCATTACTTTTGGGTTTCTTGGGGCAATTGTATGTTATATGCCCTTTTTCGTTGCAGTTATAATAAACTGCATCCTTGAGATCCTTACAATCTAAAGTCTTATGCCCTTTTTCTCTTACAGATACCAAAGGGTTTGGTTTGTGGATTTATACTACACTGTCCCCAGTGCCTATATTTACAATTCTTGCACAGAGGTTTGTCACTAGACACGTGCTGGTTCTTCTTGAACCCGAAATTTCCTTTCTTCTTAAATCCTTGGGAGTTATTATCCTCCCATTTCCACTTTCCGTCAGTTTCAGTCCTAATTGACTTTTGTCTTACCAGATCCAGGGTTAGGGAAAGAGATAGATCTACAGCAGACCTATAGGTATTAGGCTGTGTAGCCTTTACCATGCCCTTTATCTCGGGCGCCAACCCATTTATGAATCGCGCAATGCGTTTGGATTCGGGCGTGATCAAATAGCATACTAACCTAGATAGGGAGTTTAAATCGGAGACGTACTTCCGACAATCTAGGTTTTTCATTGTTAGAGACAAGAAGTCTGTCTTTAGCTTCTCCACCTCATGGGTTGGGCAGTAAGTTTCCTTTACCAAAACAACAAACTTGGACAATCCTAAGTTGTACAGGTGTACCTTACCTGTTGATTGAATCATGGCCTTCCACCATGTTAGGGCATCACCCTTGAAGGATTGTGATACGTACTTGACCACATCCTTATCAGCACAATTGCTGATATCTACAATCGTTCCATCTCATCTAGCCATTTTAGGGCTTCTACCGCCCCTTTCTCCCCGTTAAAGTCTCGGGGCTTGCATGAGACGAAATACTTATAAGTACATCCGTCGTTAACAGAACGGGACTTTTCAGTAAGATTTATTTTCTTTGGTTCACTCTTCGCATTTGAAGAGTGAACAGAGCTCTCCCTATGAGCTGAAGATGGTGGAATAGATAGGGGTCAAGAGCGAGTGGCACTTGGCTCTCTTAGCTTTTCTATGGCCTTATTCATGGCCCTTTCCACAGCCGCATCAATGCGAGCTTGAAAATTTTCATCATCTATATTTTTGTTTTAAGCTTTGTTAGATTAGCATTCATGTGGCTACTTTGTGCTTCGTTTGAGTTAGCCATCTTTATGTCTTGTTTCTATATACCAATAAAACTTCATTTAGCCATGGCGCATTAACCATATCGGCTTTCAATATTGTATATTATAATCCATTGCCTATACTAGTGTGAATAACATCACAACTCTTAGGCTTAACATATCTATATTTGGCCTAGGTCTTAATAGGACCATCATAGGCAAATTGCAATTTGGACATAGTCCATATATCATTGGACAGTGGATCACAATGTCACAACTGTCATTGTCATTATTGACAATTATATAGCTTATAGGCTTGTCCCTAATGGACATAATGATTGGGCGCATTGGCCGGTCATATTGGTCATAATATATATATGGCATATTAGCCTGTCCCGTTGGACAATTAATTGGGCACATTGGCCTACATCATATCAGATGTTATGGCATATCAGCCTGTCCCTTTGGACAATTAATTGGGCACATTGGCCTACATCATATCAGATGTACATGGCATATCAGCCTGTCCCGTTGGACAATTAATTGGGCACATTGGCCTACATCATATCAGATGTATATGGCATATCAGCCTGTCCCTTTGGAAAATTAATTGGGCACATTGGCCTACATATATCAGATGTACATGACATATCAGCCTATCCCTTTGGACAATTAATTGGGCACATTGGCCTACATCATATCAGATATACTAGCATATCAGCCTTGTCCCTTTGGACAATTAATTGGGCACATTGGCCTACATCATATCAGATGTACGTGGCATATCAGCTGTCCCTTTGGACAATTAATTGGGCACATTGGCCTACATCATATCAGATGTATATGGCATATCAGCCTGTCCCTTTGGATAATTAATTGGACACATTGGCCTACATCATATCAGATGTACATGGCATATCAGCCTGTCCATTTGGACAATTAATTGGGCACATTGGCCTGACGGCTAGTGTGGTTCCTCAAGCCACATTACCAAGAGTATGAACATTTCTTAATGTAACATAAAGTACCTTAATAATTGATTAATGGTCCCAGTCACCTTCGACCTTAACGACCTTGGAGGTTTGGACCTAGTCCCTTACTCCTGGATAGAAGGATAACTTCCCTTAACTATCCTGATAGAAGACCCCTTCGTACTTAACTATCACTTCTTGGCCAATGTGTGGTCTGTGCACTTGGCATAATCAATCTATTAAGGTCTTTTGGAATTATATAGCAGAGCATAAATTCGAGTAAAATCGAGGCGCTCGTTTTCAAGAGGATGAATTACGTATATATATAATTCCAAAAGTAATTCATTAAATTTCCATAAGAAATTACAATACTAGAAGGATGAAATAAACTTGTCCATGCAAGGACTTAATAAAATAAAAATGTCCACGCAGGGACTAAAGAAATAACAATGTCCTCGCAGGGACTAATAATATTGAAGAGGTTTCACTCGTCCTTCTTTCCCTTGACCAATTTGGAGAGTTTCTTGAAGAACTTATTTGTCTTCTTCTCTGTTTTCTCCGCCTGTTGCTGCATTTTTTCATCCTTTCTAAGGCCTCATTAATGGCCTCTAGTGGTGGCGAAGGTTGTGATTGTGGTTGTGGCATAACCAGATACTGGTACCCATAAGTTGGGTATCCAGTCGGTGGATAAGTAGGTGGGAGAGGAGACGGGTAAAGTGCATTGTGCATAACCGCCTGCATGTAGGGGTCTTGCGTCCATGCTTGATAATCTACCGGTGTAGACGGGTTAAAAGGATCATATCCAGACGTGTCTGGGTATGTGGGAATTGGGTTAGTATAACCCGTTGGTGGTGGTTGAACAGCAGGTGTTGGTGTTGGTTCCACTATAGGTGGAACATTAGAGGGTCCACCCATTTGTGGGTACTATTGAATTGTGGGGTAGGAGTTGGGCAAAGGTGGTAGCGATCCCGTCCTTTGTCCAGCACGTACCGACATACGTGCTCCACGCTTCTTCCTTGGTGGTTCAGGTGGTGGTTGAAGTTGGTCCACCGGTTCCATGTGGACATCTTCTTGAAAAGGAGGTGGTTGAGAGTGGTGAGAAGGGGTGTGGGCGAAAGTAAATTGGTTCCAGTATTGGTCCCACTCATTAGGACCTTGGTAGGGCGATCCAGCATATGAGTTTGAATCGCTCGAAATTTCAATGGGATGCATATTTGATCCGACGGTGACATCTCCGGGTCGGAGTCCTCGTCCATAGGATGTGACTGGTCCAACTGATTTTGATCAGCTGGAGGCGTGTTTAAGTAATGGTTAGGGTTAAATTCTTCGTGGTAGGAGTGATGAGAATGGGAATGGTGAGAATGGTAGTAATGGTGTGAGTGGTAAGAATTTTGGGAATGTGACGGCGAATGTCTATTAGAGACAAAACGTCTCGCTGGTTGCCATGGAGACGAATCTCCTGATTCTTGATAAGCATCTGAATTATGAGGTTGAGGAGGAATACGCCCCAATGGTCCTCCTCTCATTGGACCTTTTCCACGCCCACTTTGTCCTCTCACACGTAGCGGCGTTTTCCTGTTAAAAATCAATTTAAAAACAATACTAATAACTTAATAATGAAATGAGTAATCCTAGGTCAATGCCTAGACTCGGAAGTCTAAGGAATGTGCTCGTGTAAGTTTGAGACTAAACACAAAAGGCTAGTGTTTAATTCTCTCAAACGTTGGCTCTGATACCAACCCTGTCACACCCAGGATTTCCAACCACAAAATCCAAACACCGGTGGGCCAGGGTGGGGAGTATCGTGACAATAGTTGATAACATCATAATCAATTAAACATGGCACAACGGAAGTCTCGGAGTAAAATTACTATTACAAACCGAATGTTCAAAAATACAAAATAATATACAAGCTTGTAATAGAAGATCCACAGGCGGATCATAAAATGTACATGGAAAGAATACAAAACAGACTTTGGGCAGATTTAGGAATTGCAAGATCCTCTATCACTACCGAGCATTTCCGGCCTATTTTCGTATTGTACCTGCAGATTAGTCTTTTGCAAATACGTCAGCTTTCGCTGGTAAATACACCCAACTGACTCTTTTGGAAAACATTTCATGTTTTAGGTGCATATCAGCACAAAATCTTTTTATAAGTTAGGTTAATTGACCGTCCAACCTTGTTAACAGATTTACATGTTTGTCATACATACGGGGCTCGGCACGAAAACCGAGACACAATTAACGTACACACCACTTTGGACTCACGAAGGAGTCAATTCCTCCCAACCTTGTGGGAATGCATAATTGAGCGTCTATCGGGTGTATTCCTACACGCACGCTAAGGTCGTGGCCATTTCGATTATAATGAGCCGAGGATATCCATGACACGGTAGTTAACCCCCGATGTTTAAATTATCAAAGAAAACTGATTAAAACAGAATATGCGGATTTCTATTCCGAACCGGCGTTTGATTAATCCCATTTCCGACCAAGCGGTAATAATTTACCGTAACCGAAGCCCGTATAGGGAAAATAAGTCGAGAGTATTTACCTGAGCTAGTCTTCTTTAATTTTTAGTAACTCAGCCGTACACAAAAAGGACAAGTGCAGATAACATTTACCGACAAGTCTCTAGTCTGGATTATGGCATAAACTAACCAATTAAATACTAACGGTCTTGTTTAAGTCATAGACTTAGACCGACTAGCGTACTTGATCAAAACGTATGACGCTAGATTAAACGATGATTGGATAGAATGTAGTTTAATCCCAACAAGTACCTTGACTTGTTTAATATGGGTAAACTATTAACATTCTGGATTTTGAGATTTAAATGACAAGGTTAAACCCGTTTCGGTTAAGTTCCGTAAAATAGTTACATATACGTAACCGTGCGCATAATAGCGATATCGGGTAACCGGATAAGTAATGGACAAGTTCTATATGCCATTATACTTTAAATAAGTTAAGATATCAATAGGATATCAACTTGTATGCCCGTTAAGCTTTAAAACGAAATTATGCCTCAGAAGGGCATTATGGTAATTTTATACCGTAATAAAGGAACTTGAATATAATTTAATGTCATAGTTATAAGTATTCTGAAAATAATACTTTATGTATGATATAATATCAGTAGGATGCCAATTATATGTGTAAATTATCTTTTATGACCAAACTATGCACCGAAGGGGCATTTTGGTCATTTTTACACATAGTTTATAATTTATTTGGGATTCTGAATTTATAACATGTACCTACTGTAAATATGTTTAAAAAAAGTTTTAAAATCAGTAGGTAACAAGTCTTGGTCAATAATATGGTTTAAAACCATACTATGCGCCGAAATGGCGCTTATGTCGTAAGACGACGTTTTTAGCGATGTTACGTAAAACTGACATTAAGGTTAGATTAAAATGTTAAAAATGGTACTTAATATAACATATCAGTAGGAAAATGATTTACCTTGAAAAGATCTGATTAAAACCATTTTATAAGCCATAAGGGATAAAACCGTCATTTATCGACATAGTTTAAGAACTTGTTTGAAAACTCAGTTTATAACTTGGTTTAACATCCCAAATAATCCTACTTATAATATTACATCAGTAGGAAACTCATTTTCAAGTTTATTATCATTAAAACCTTAATTTATGTAAAAAGGACATTTTGGTCAAAGATGGCATAATTATGGAACTTGCGCATAAACTTGGATTCTGATTATGATCATGTAATATAACTTCAGAGGGTTATGCTACATTATATTACGATCATAATGCAACTTTAGATCAGTAAGTAACTAATCTAAATCGGGTCAGAATCGAAAGTCAAAGCAGAAGTCAAACTTCACGACTTTCGGTTGTGAACCGACCCTAGAACTGAAATTGACGAGCCGCACATGTTCTTACATGTTCTAATAATTATTACCAACTTGTTTAAGTGTCAAAACATGTTTCATAACATGTATAAGATCAATTTATAATTTTTCCGAAAAATGTCATGTTTGACTTTTTAATATCATAAGTTTAACCCGTCAATTGGTCTAGCAAACGTGATCTTCAGGAGGTGCCCTTTATAGGGATTAACACCTACCTTATTACGATCACTTAGCCATGTTCATTTCGAACAATGGCTGGACCATAATGGTCTTAACCGAAAGTCAAAGCGTTTTCCGTAAAACGTTTTTTGGCTATAAAACCCGATAAACGAAAATGCAAGAGCAAGGAACACTTACAAGAGGTTCCTACAATGCAAGAGAACTTAGTTGGATGCTCCTTTCATCTAGGAACTTCCAGAGGAGGGAGAAGAGTTACGATTTAGAAAGGTGCAAGTTCAAATGGTGAACTTGATCACCTATTTATAGTTGGAGAGCTCAAAGGAGGTGAAGCCAGGTGTTTAGGGGTGTAAGAAGAAGCTTACAAGTGTCCCAAAACGTGGCATAGCAGTTTAGAGAAGCCATGGTTTCGAATTAATGGTTTTGGAGTTTTGCTTGGAGATCAAACAAATTTTATGAAAGTAGAGGGCTTCTCGCTCCCCGCGAGAGACCCAGGCCTGGTCTCTCGCGGCCCGTTACCGCCCCCTGGCCACTTTCAACGTTTGACACTTTTAACCCCTTAACTTATTAAAGCTTCTAAAAACCTTTTTAAACACCTTTTTAGCACTTTTAGCCCTCCGTAGCCAATACTTTGGCATACCCTGGATTATGCCCGGACATTGTCGAGCTCTCGGTTCGTTAAAAGTCACTCAGAGGTATAAATTAACATGTTGACACTTTTAAACCCTCCATCATCCAACTTTCACATATTTACAAAATTGAACCCTCTCGTCCAACAAATGACACGTATGAGAGTTAGGACTTCACAAAGGATCACTAGAGGCTTATTATAAGCATGTTGATTCCGATGTCACTCAGAGGCTGGACATGTTGACATATCAGTCACTCAGAGGCCAAATTTTCAAGCATGTTGACATATCAGTCACTCAGAGGTAATGATTTAAGCATGTTGACATATCAGTCACTCAGAGGCTGTTATTTATGCATGTTGACATCGGACCGTCACTTAGAGGCTCAGTTTGAGTATGTTAACGCCTTTAGTCCTTATTGGTCTTTAAAAAACTTTATTTAAAATACAACACGTGTCACTATACTATTGGACACGATTTTACAGGGTGTTAAGCCCAACAGTTTCACAACAATAACCAGCCATAAACTTGAGGTGTATTAGTGTTTTGATAGTATTCTTATACCTTTTCATACTTAAACTTGTGAATTACAAAAAGAAATGAGTTTGATTCACAAACCCCTGATTTTGTTTGGCCATAAGGGCTGTTCAAATCCTTGTTATATGTAACAAGTTGATTCATGATGTTTTATAATGCAAAACTTAGGATTATGGATAAAAAACACAGATAATTTGACAAGAAATGAACAAAACAAACCCTAAAAGAAAAAGAATATTAACAAGGTCTGATTGATGATGGTGAATACATGTTTGTGTACATGGTGTGTAGGTACTGTACCTAGCCCAACTCAGGCTTTGGAAGTGTAAAAGTTGCTTGACTACTCGAGAATCAGAAGGTATAATACCCGAAAACCGAATTAGAGGCACTAAACTTTGTTTAGCATAAATTTTGACGTGGATACTGATAAGAATTGAGATTTTACAGGCTGATCATGTATGGTGAAAATAAGGTCTCAGCAAAATTTGGGAATTTTGGCATTTTTGAGAATATTTGGTGAATTTGTTGGAATTTAATGGCGTTAATTAAGGTTAATATCAAACGGATTCGATAAATCAGCAAAAAAATTGCAGAGAAGCTGTTTTTGGCATAAGAATGATCCTCAAAAAATTTGGAGTCCATTGGCTGACCCTAGATATGTTCTTAAAAATCATGATTTATCAAAATTTCAGTAGCTGAAAACCCTGTTTAGAAAATTCAGTTGAACCTAAAAAATTTATAGGGAGTTTCTAGACCTATTGTGACACTTTATAAAAAAAATAGAATTTTTAAAAGTCGGATGATATTATTCCCAATTTATCTGTTCAACGACTGTTAAAAACAAAATTATTAATTGTAGTAAATAAGTTAATAATTTCTGGAAATAATTATCCTAAAATATACATATCAAAAAGGTTTTATATAAAAATTTCTATATTTTATTAAGTTCACATAATTAGTTACAAAATTTGGATTTAAAATATAGTATTTTAACAAAACCAGCAAAATAAACGTTTAACGAACATGTCGGAACTTTTAAGTTGTTCGATGATTTATTGGTGATAATTGAAAATTCGGTAGTAATTCCGAAATTTTCCAGGGTAATTGGGGTAAATTACATGCGCGTTTGGTGAGTTCCCAAATCTAGAAAACGAAACTACAATTTAAACGAACTAGACCCTTGGAAACGCCCAAACTATCTTTGTAAACAAGCATTTTATATTAGTTAACATGTTTAAACATTATATATTATCATGTCCTTACCAGAACACCTAAAACGAACAACCGTAACCAACATGCAAAATGGTGCAGATGAGCCAAATTTGGTTTTGACACTAAGACATTACCCATCACCATACTTCATAGGCTATGAGCCCATTCTCGGATAGAGATTCACATCCACCTTGGTATACAACGATTACCTATTTGTACACTGTTTTCGGTACTTAACCGAACATTAATTGATACAGGATTGGAGTAACGTACGCACCTATATCTATACCATGCTTGCTTTTTGTGTGCACACCTATCAGATGAATTTCATTGCCCTTTTTTTCTCAAAAATGTTTTACTTGGGTTGAAATGCATGTTTATATACGTACATACGTGCATATGAAAACTTGATGTGATGTAAAAAATTTGAGTTAGCACTAACACACGAAAGTCCCCACAAACACAAGTGATCAACTATAGGCCAGTGGATGTGTGAATAGTACTATTAGACTAACAAACCGATTTGAACTGGCCTGAATGCTATGGGTTCTGCTACAATGCACATGTCAATGCACATACTCTTTACACTCTATCGGGTGTTAGACATAGCTACTTGGGGCAGGTATGCAGGCATGGTAGATGTGGACCACGAGGGCATGGATAAACAGCCATGTTTCACTTGTGGGCTTAGCATGATTACATCAAATATGTTAAATCTAAATTACATATACATCAATTTGATACGAATAAAACTGGTGAAACTCACCAACTATTGTGGTTGGCCGTTTTCTTTTAACATGTTTTTCAGTTAAAACAAAAGAGGAATAATGTGTGAATGGCTATGTGGACAAGTTTTGACTCTTTGGATATTCCTGTAGATAGATGCAAAGGGACACTAACTAGGTATTAAATAAAAAGTTTGTGGGAACTTAACCACGTTACGCTACTTATCGTTTGTAACTGATGTTTAAAACAATGTAATATGATGTACATTAGTGTGTTGATGTTCCATATAAATAATGAGGTTGATACCAGAGGTGTCTGTTGCATCCCCTTTTACTTCCGCATAGTCGGGGTGTGACAGAAGTTGGTATCAGAGCCATTAGTCTAGAAAATTAGGTGGTCTTTAAGGATGCCTAGACTATAATTGTTAACTCAAATCTTCAAGGGAATAAATAGTAACTAATAACCATGGTTGTGAAAGTCGCTAGACACTGCCTAGTCAATTGACTGGGGAGTTGAGAGTACTCGGTCTAGGCGGAGAGTACTCAGGGTCTACTTGGACATGTTAAATTATAAAGAAATTAGTTTTAGGGAAATTATATATATGTCTATATCATAAGTTTACTAATATTGATAACAAAATACATGGATATCAATATAAATAAAAAATACATGTTTAAATAGTAAAGTGTTTCAAAGATTGATATTCATTCATTATATGATAAACATAGGAATCATATTTTTATTTTTTCTAAAGTTAAACTTGGCTGAGTTGACCTACTAGATCTGATTCTTGCCGAGGTTGATCCCATTTGATTTTGAGTAATTAGGCGAAGTAAAGAAAGTTGTCTCGGCAGCCTACCTTGTAGCGACTACTCGGGGAGTACGTGGCCTCCGAGACCTTGTTTTACAACATTGCTAATAACATGTAGTGTTAAGTACTGAGATGAACTCATAGGGCAAGTGGGTTATTATGGTCCAAAACATAATAACAGACTTGCTTGTACGAGGGAATTCGGGGAAAGTCGCTCAACACCCTAACAAGTAAAAAGGGCAACATACTGCTTTAAAGTAACGGTATAATCATACACATATATGAGTATCTTTCTGTGTTAACATGTTTGAATACTTGTATGTATGCTTTGAATAATAATTACCTTGGGATATTCTCATAACTGATCATTGGACAGACAGATGTCGAGATTCGGAAGTCCCGAGCCGGAAGATGAGTCGTTTATGGATAATGAGGAGGAAGATCCAGATGAGGATCCAGAAGAAGTAGAGTCAGAGGAAGAGGAGCTGGTAGTTCCTCATGCGGTGCCTAGTGATGAGCCTGACTTATTAGGTTACCGATGTGATAGTTATCCCCTAGATACCCTACTAGACGTCAGGCAAAGGCCACTGGGATTACCATTCACCTGCACAAGCTCATAGATCCCATACACCTTATATTCCCCCTTCACCATGACCTCACTCTCACCTAGGACCAGGCAGATTGCCCGTATGTGAGTACTATTTCTGGTTCCCCCGTTTCCTCCACCTAGCTTTACTCACATGCAGGAGAGTCCTCTAGTACTGTTTGGGGCATTCATGCGCTTCAACAGGATCGGACACCACCACCTCAGGACTAGGGATGGCTTCTAGTTTCGTCTGAGCAAACTATGGAGCCCGTCATAGCTATATAAAGGGGAGTGTAGAAACGTTGTTGGACCTACAAAAGAACAGATGATATTCAAAAGCCAAAACATGACCTCATGATCGAGAAATAAACAAATAGATGATATATTTCTCCTCCCAAAGATTGTGAATCTTGAACACTAATCAGAACACCTATTGAAGACATTCAAAGATCTATTGGAGCCTTAGAACCATTGTTAAAGAAGAAGAAACCGCTAATGATTGGCTAAAGCCCTGTTGAAGTAAAGAAGTGATCATGAAGACCAAACATCTGTTTTAGCCTAACAGATGTTTGGAACAAAGCAACAATGGTTTAAAGAAAAGAGGTTTATTTAATGTGACAGTATTTAGTTTAGAACAAACTTTTTTGTAATATATCAGAGGTTAGATTCCTAAGATGTTTGCTAACATATGTGGAATATTTTCTGTTAGGAATGTTAGATGTCACTATCAAGGTGATGTCGGTTGATTGCAGACAGACCTTTCGTACTTGTATAAATAGATCTCATGTGTTAGAGATCTATTTATCACTACCACAACATTCCATTTATACGAACATATTTGTGTGTGATCAGGCTGAGGGGGAGTTTGTAAAATCCTTTCTGTATTATTGTAATATTTTGATTATTAATAGAAAGCAGTTTAGATATAACTTCCCACTCTTGTATGCTCATATAATTCCGCATTTACCATTTATATCTTGAACTTCATTCATTATTATTCACCTAAAGCATACAAGTTATAATCAAATACTAACAATTGGTATCAGAGTTTGGTCACATTAAACTTGATTTCACAATCAGTGTAATATCAAAAGATCAACTCACAAATTTATAGGTCCCCTAATCCATGGATCTTGCACAAAATCGTCTATCCAAACTAGAGTGCGGAATCCTCTAATCAGACTAACACAGAAAATGAGTAGAAATAGAAATCACCAACAAACCTGATCTTTATTGATTATCTATCAACTGATTACAATCAATCAAGATCTCCAATTCGTCCAAGCCTTTCTCTTTTACGAATCGTCTCTAATCTCTCTCTCTAGTGATTATGGTGATTAACCTTAAACCCTAATGCAAAGCCTTGTTTATATAACACAAGGTTGCAACTTGGGCTAGGGTTCAATCACATGGGCTAGGTCCTATTTCACCCCAATCCCCATATGTGGGTTTGGTTTGGCCCAATCACTCCTAATTCACTAATAAAAGCTAACCACTAACCGTTTATCGTTCTATCAATTACAAGATATCCAAAGACCAAATCTAAAAGTTGTTGTAAAAAATATGCACCAACAAAATTGATAACCAACTGTTCATTTATCAAATTATAGAGTTAAAAGTATCAAATCAACAAAAGTTTTTAATTAAACAAAAGTTTTTGAACGATACTTTGTTCTTTACAAAGATCAAAAGGAATGGCTCAAAATGATCCCCATAACACTGGTTTTAGCAACAAGCCTCTAATGCTTGCCATATAAGAATACAATACCTAGCAACGTCGGATGGCACATGTGCTAGCTCAACAGAACACAGGATGTTGGAAGTCCGTGATATTCGGACCACATGTTCCAATGGTACCTAGTGCGAAAAATCCTAACTTTCAGGAGCCAAAGAAACCGGAAAATTACTCAAAGCAAGACTTTCAAAAGTTTGACCTACATGCAAAGGCTCTCAGTATTGTAGCTATGACACTGCCAAACAAAATCTATGCCAGCTTGTTAAATTGTAATAGTGCACAAGAGTTGTGGGATGCATTAAAAGAGCAATTTGGTAGAACAGGGATGTGATTGAAAATACTTGTGAAATTTTCAATCAATAATATAAAACCTTCAGTTTGAGAGATTTTCTTGTCTTATTAGTGAATTGAAATTGGTAAACAAAGAATTTTGCAATGCCACTTTAAGTAATAGATTCCTTATATCACTTGCTGAGAAATGTGACAGAATTGCAAATAGTGATGAGAACAACACCAGATTTTAAGGATATGGTCTTGACTTAGCTTCATGGTAACTCTTGACATTTGTAAAAAAGCTTATCTAGAAAAAGAAGCTCCAGAAAATTGAAAAGTGTCTGATGATTATGTCTTTAACAACATAGCACTTTTGAGTAAGAAGGATCATCATCAGGAGTATTAAATGATCATGGTTATGATCATTTCATGAACATATCCACTGGGATAAACTTTGATCAATACTCCTTAAACTTTGCTTTTACAGGAAATGGGGACAGTCAAAATCCAAAATCCAGATAATTTTGTCCTTTGTTCTTGATGATCTAAAGCATATTGATCCTATTTACTTAGAGGAAATGAACATTCTACATCAGGTGGGCCTACTCTATATAAGAGTAAACAATTTTTATAAGAAAACTGGTAGAAAATACCCAAGACTTAGTGGGACATCAAGGGTGGGATTGGATAAGTCAAAGATAAAATGTTTTAATTGCAATAAAGTAGGTCATTTTGCTAGGAAATGTAGAAGTCAAACAAATTAGTCCACACCAATGATAACCTATCCAAATCAAAGACCTCAATCTAGCAATTAACAAAAAATTTTATCAAAATACCCTTAGAACAAATGTGCAAAACATACATATTTTGCTGAAACCCTAAGTCATCTTCCTGTGCAATATGTCCAAGCACCTGTTCCTCATGTCTAGTATATCTAAATGCCTGTTGCACAAGTTCAAGCACTACAATTGCTCCTACTCCTACAGAAGCCAAACAACAAAGTATCTTCACACAAGGCTTTGTTGATTGGAGTAGCTTGCCTAAGGACTTAAATGATGAAAACTTTTTTAGTAGCAAAAACATATGATAAATTTGAGTTAGGATCTGAGTTTGATATTGATGTGATTGTCTAGATGAAACAATGTAAGAAGATAGATAATCAATGAAACAGTGCAACAAAATTGTGTAAACTTTGAAATCACACCAATAGAAAGATTGTTTTCATTAACATGCTTTTATAATTATAATCACGTATGCATGCAATTTACAAACTCCCCCTCAGCCTAAGATCACTCTAATGTGTTCGTAGAGAATGTGTAGAAGTAAAGTGATATATAGAACAGTACAGGCACTGTTCTATTATAGTACATTTCAAACCACTGAGCATCTTTGGCTGACGTCACTATGAAAGTGACATTTAACAAACTAAACAAACTCTAAACCCTGGTAGACCTAAACACTATTACATTAAAATACAATATAAAATCTGTTGATAACTACTACTAAGATATCCTCTGTTGGTCTTCAGCAGACCTTTGCCATAACAGTTTTTTAGTTCTTTATCAGAGTTTGTCTTTAATAGTCCTTTACTTCTAGCAGAGCTTTATCCTAGCAGATCTTGTGAACAGTTCTTTCTTCCTAGCAGAGTTTAGAGCTGTAGATCTTTATTATGAAGGATCAGATGTTATAGATTGTTTTGGCTTTTCAATCATCTGTTCTTTTATAGGGTTCAATAGATCCAACAATCCCCCTAGAATAAATAATGCCAAAACCCTTCTTTATTGCTGATCTTTATTTCTCAAGAGTAATTCCCTGGCTTGCCCTTTGAACTGTAGTTCAAAGTTCATGCACATATCTTCAAAATCCCTTTGTAATTCAAGGTTCAATAGATCTTGGAGGTCAACTGCATCCAGACCATATGCATCCTCCATTTTCAGCTTTTGAATCTTGCCACTTGATCTGACCAGAGTCAATTCATGGGTGTCTGAGGATGACTTTCATTTTAGAATTTTTAAATCAATTGGCCTTTGTGGGGGGAAGACTTATTGTTGAGCTTGGTGGAAGTGATTTGCTTACAAGTTTAGAGATTGTTTCTTTTAGTTTTTCACTTAGAGCATCAGTGTGATAGAGTAATTGATTTTTAATTCCCTTTTTTATGTGTTCTTCAAACCTCTGTTCATCATCCTCTTCCATCTGCTTTTGCCTTTTTATTTGATGTAAGGAAATTGTGGATAAGACAGAGGATAAGGGCTGCTTTTTAAGGGTTTGGGTTCGATGAGGGATAACATCTGTTGGGTAATCTGGCTTTCTTGGAACTGTAGGATCTTTTTTTCTAAGCTCTTCCAGTTTTCTATAAGTATCTACAACCCTGGACTCAGACCATCTAGCAACTGACCTTGCACTACCATAATTTGCAGCAACCAGTTCTTGTTTCATCCTTTTAAGCTTTAAAGCTCTGTTGTGATCCATCTGTCTGTATTTCTTCCAATCAGGTGGTGTTGGCTTGTGTAGAGGATATTTGAGCATTTCTTGTATTATGTCAATTTCTTCTTTGAGATCATTTGATGACCAATCTTTGAACTGTACTCTGGTAGCTTTGTACGGTTTGTGTTGGATAATATGGTCAAGATAATCCTGTTTTAGTTCTTCATGAAGCTCAGCATTTACAGGCCTTTCTGACATAGACTTACTCATCTCTTTCGCAAAGTTTTCAATCTTTCTCACTTTGCTCAGTTCATAAGACAAAATACCTTGAGTAGTCCTGTCACGTTCCCTTTGCTCTTCTCTTTGGCTATGTTCTAAGCCTGTTTGGCCTTCAACTTTAGATATTCATCTAAATTTCTTGGCTTCCTGTAACCAAAGAGAGATGAAAAGTCTAGCTTTGAGATATCCTTTGCTGTGAAGAATGATTCAATTTCTTTTTGCACAACTATCATTTCTAGAGGATATTTGGTAGTAAAAGGTATAATGGTTGGTGGTTAATAAATGGGTGGAAGTGAAGTGGTTTTATATGAAGATGATGAGAATGCTGATGAAGTGATAGATTTTGATGAAAAAAATGGATGATGATGGAATCCCTTCATCATGATATTCAACAACAAAAGTTTTCCTTTTACGTTGGAATTTGATTTGAGGTTAAAGTGGTCATGTTGGAATTCTTGGTGGTGTGGATAATGGCTGGGTTAAAGTAGGAAATGTGATCATGGTAGAGGTTAAGGTAACATCTGTTGATACATTTGATGTAACAACATCTGTTGGTTGGTTTGATGGTGGTGATGTAACATCCGTTGGTACATTTGTTGTACCAACATTTGTTGGTGGTGGAGATGATCTCTTAGGTAAAGGTTTTTGTTTCTTTTGAAGTGGTGGTGTTGGTTTAGTTTTGATTGGAGCAGAGGATACATTTGTTGTAGGCATGACAGTGGTTTTAGAAGAGGTGGTTACTGGCTGTCTGACATTTCTTTTGACTTTCTTCTTTTTGAAGTGCCAATGTCTTCTTTTTCCATCTTCTTAGCCTGTTAATATTCAATGAGTTTGGAAGCCTTGCTTTCCAGTGTATCTTGCCTTTTCTACTTTTCTACAACAATCTCTTCTGCTTGTTTATTAAGGGTCTCATCAATCCCTTTTGAACACCAGCATCTGATGCTGTAGCCGAATTTTGGTTTGCAGTAGTGGTTATAGCAGGCCCTTGCTTTTGTTGCACCTTTGAATCTGGCTGCAACTTTCTCAGTTTATCACTCTCCTTGAAGGGCGGTTGAAGGACTAATAAAGGGGTAGAACTAGTAATCTTTACCAAATGTTCTTTAATGGCCTTGATGTCAACTTGAGTATCTTTGTAACTTGCTCTCAACCACATTTCTGATTAGCTTCATGTGAGTTTCATGGTGGATGTCAGCCAAATTCCTTTGAGTTAGAATGATTGGTTGCACAGATTTCTATAGCTCATTGGTAATTTGCTGTATTGATGGTTGGCTTTGAGAATTGTAATATCTGCTTCATCATTTCTTTCATTTCAGTGATTGAAGACTCCATTGATGTCATTCTCTCTGTCAATTCTTTGTATCTCAATTCATCACCTAATTTAATAGGATCATCTGAATCCCTACCAGTGGTAGTTGTATTTGGATCATCAAAAGGACAAGTCTCCATGTTATTAGAACCAAATACCCCTTTTTCTTGGTACTAGGGACTTCCAACTAGAGCAGAGGTTACAGTTGTAGCCTCAATAGTTGTTGCCTTTAAGGAAGTCTGGTGATGTAACCACTGTCCAACTGAAACATTGTTGTGCCATCAGTTGTAGTGGCTGCTTCACTTAAATTACCACCAAGAGTTACTTGTAACTCATGGGGTGTAGCCTCCTTAGCTATTTCTGGTTAGCAAGGTGATTTATCTCAGAATCAGTCACATGTAGATGCGAACTCTCATGAACAGGTTATTGAGAGGAACTGATATGTGTCTGCGTTATCTCAATTGCACGAAACAGAGGTATTATAGTAGGTGGAATTAAGGGTGATGGTTGAGGGTAGAAAGAGCATTTGCCCTGGGAGAGGGACTTTGAAACAAATATTCAAATGAATCATCTGCTTCATAATGTGGGATCCCTGTGCTTACAATCTGTTCCTTTTAAGAGGAAGCAAGAGGAGTTTGGCTTTCAGGTGGAGATCTTTCCAACTGTTGTGAGGAGGCAACAATAGTGATTTCAAGTGGCTTTTGTGATACCACAAGGTTATCCTCTGGGATCTCATCTTCCAGAGGTGCCTTTTTATGAATTTTAATTTTTGTGGGCCTTTTGGATTTGGATGGTTTCTTTTTGGATTTTTCTGGTGTGGGTTTCACAACACCGGTAGTGGTGTCATGATCACCAGGAGAAGTAGGCTCAGCAACAGAGGTTTGAGCTTGTGATGTGGACTCATCCAAAATTTTTTCATCCCCCTTTGCTTTTGTTTTAGAAACCTTTGACTCCATATTTTTATTCTAGTAAAAGTTTTAGTTGTAAGACTCTTCATTTCAAAAACAACTCCCTGTTTTATAATCTTTTCCTGGAAGTTGTTTTTGTAGATAATAGCTCAAAAGTATAGGATACAAAAGAAAAGCTTTATTCTTTGAATTTTTATTATAATTTGCCACCAAGTCTATAAAAAATACATGGGATAGATTGAAATCAGATTTTGTCAAGATAGTATATCCTAGAAATTGAATATTTTGTGCAATCTCATTAAATGAGGTGGTCTTTGCTGAAAGACATGTGAGGAGAGTATGGAAAAAATATCTCATTTCAGCAGGAAAGTTTGGTTTGTAAATGGTAACAACAGTTAACTGACCCTCATACCTATGTTCGATAAGCTCAGGATGTAATTCTTGCTTGCCAAAGGAAGTTTTACATTCTAGGTCATTTAGACCAAAAGTTGTGGAAATTGAGGATGGGGAAATTTGGACAAGGGTTTCTCAGACCTTAGAAGTGATAACATATAGCTTCTACTTTTGGGATTCAACTTTAGCATTTGCCAAGAATTGTCGGAGTGTATCCACATAAATTGGTGCGTTTGCAAGCATGATGTATTTGTATTTGAGGATGTAAGAACATCAATTATTGGATGGAAGGAAGTATTATTGTTGGTTTTCTCGAATGTGGGGAGGTAGGTACGTGGTAGTTTGATGTTAAGAGCCATGATCTGGATGGAAGTGAGGAGTAATGAAGAAGATGAGAGTAATGGAAACCGCCTTTAAGAATTTTGAATTCGAGACGGTAAGTAAAAACTCTATTTGGATGGAACAGTGATATATAAAGGAGAAAAAGTGAATGCTGACGTGGCAGCGGTTTCAAAGATCTATTGGCTAATCATCTGTACATGTGTAACCTCTGATGGATAATGGATGACAGTTGTTAGGGAAACCTGGGGTACCAACAGTGGTTGAGAATAGTGCTCATGACTAGTGGAGACTTTACTCTATCAGAGGATAGATATCAGTGGATTAAGCAAAACAATGGGCTAGCCCATCAGTGGATGTGAACAGTGGATATGGATAGTAGAGGTTACATTTAGCAGTGGATAGATTTTAAAAGCTAAAACAAAGGTTTTTGAGAAACAGTGGTTTGGAACAGAATTTAGGAGTTATTGAAAAATTTCAATTTTAGCTATTTTTAAGGATGGATTTTTTATTTTTCTAAAAACATTTTAATCCTTTTTATTCATGGAAAAGAAAAGTTTGCTTTTAATCCATGTTAAGCATGCCAATCCTAGAGATCAAGCTTCAAAAGTAGATGTATCTAAAGCTTTTGTTAGAACATCTGCTAGCTGATCCTTAGTTGGAACATGATGCAGAGAAATCAAACATTTTTCATAGCAATCCCTCACAAAGTGATGTCTTATGTTAACGTGCTTGGTTGTGGAATGTGAAACTAGATTTTTAATGATGTTTTTAGCTGCTTGACTATCTAACATGAGAGGAGTCACCAAAATCCAACAATTGATTTTGAAGCCATAGGAGTTGAGAAGTGCAACTTGCAGCAACAATATACTCAGCCTCAGCTGTTGATGTTGAAACTACAACTTGCTTTTTACTTTGCCAAGAAACTAAGCAATTAACTAGAAATTGACAACCTCCTGAAGTTAACTTCCTTGTGGCATGGCATCCAGCAAAGTCACTATCTGAGTAACCTTAAAGCTCAATATTTCCATTAGCAGGATACTAGATACCTAGTTTATGAGCACCTTTTATGTATCTGAATATCCGTTTCACAACAATAAGATTTGACTTCCTAGGTGCTGACTGGGATCTGGCACAGACACATGTAGCAAACATGATATCTGGCCTAGATGCAGTTAGGTACAATAAAGACCCAATCATGCTTCTATAAAGAGTTTGATCAACCAAGTCATCTTTGTCATCAATAGTGACCAGCTTTGATGTTTGGTAAGTAGTTCTTTGACATGCTTACTTTGATGAATGAAAGTACCATTTTGCAATTGCTTAACTTGGAGACCAAGAAAGCATTGGAGTTCACCCATAGCAATCATTTCAAACTCTACTGTCATGAGCTCTCTAAACTCTTCACACATAGCATTACATGTGGATCCAAAAATCATGTCATCCACATAAATTTGGACAAGCATCAAATCCTTTCCTCTCCATTTTAAAAACAAAGTTTTATCAATTTTACCTCTTGTAAAGCCTATGGATAAGAGAAAGGTGGAAAGAGTTTCATACCAGGCTCTAGGTGCTTGTTTCAATCCATATAAAGCTTTGTTTAGCTTGTAAACATGATTTGGATAAAAAGCATCTTCAAAACCAGGTGGTTGGCATACATATCCTCTTCCTTGATCTTGCCATATAGGAATGCACACTTGATATCCATTTGATACACCTTAATGTTTTGGTTGACAACAAAGGCTAAAAACAATCTGATAGCCTCCAGTCTTCAACAGGAGCAAAAGTTTCATCATAATCAATGCCTTCTTCTTGTCTATAGCCTTGAACCACAAGCCTAGCTTTGTTTTTGACAATAATGCCCCTTTCATCTGTTTTGTTCTTGAAGACCCATTTTGTACCTATTGGACAAATATCTTGAGGCAATGGTACAACTTCCCATACTTATTATATTTTGAACTGTAGGAGCTCTTCTTGCATGGCCTCTATACAACTGTTGTCTTTTAGTGCCTCTTGGCACTTGCCAGGGCGTGTGAGTGATAGAAAACCAACAAAAAGACAAATGTGTAGGGATTGACTTCTTGTGAGAACCCCTTCATTGATGTTGCCAATAATTTGGTCAGATGGATGGTTTTAAGGTAGATTAGATCTCCCTTATATGGAACAATGGCATTTGAGGTGAAGGCTATAGATGGGAATCATCTGAGCTAACATCTGTTGGCAATTTTGAAGAGCCAACATCTGTTTGGAATGGAGGTAGAGGTATAGGTGGAATAGGGGTAAAGATGGGTTGATTATTGTTCACAGAGAATGGACTTTTGTCAACAGGGGTTTGACTAGATGAGCTGGAAGAGGTTTGAGGATCAACAACTATTGATCCAACAGTGGTAGAGTTTTCACAATTGTTAGTAACATCTGTTACTCTCGTGGATGAAATGATTTTGTATTGTGGAACCACAATGCAATATCCATAACTTGATGTAAAGACTGTGGTGTACCTGCATTGTTAGTCTTGATAGTCTCATCTTCAAATGTAAATTTATCTAAATCAAACCGTTCAGCAGGATTTGTTGGGATTTTTAATGAAGAAAGTTCATTGAACTTTACATTCAAGGTCTCTTCCACACATATAGTCCTTGATTAAAGACTCTGTAGGCTTTAGTAGTGGTTGAGTATCCTAGAAAATAACCACAATCAACTTTGGCTGTAAATTTTGAAATTGAATCTTTTAAGTTTAGAATGAAAACATGGGCAGCCAAAGATTTTGAAATATGAGATCATAGGTTTGATCTTGTATAAAATTTCTAAGCAGTCTTTTGATGCATGGGGTTATTAAAACTCTGTTCTGTATATAGAAAGCTGTGTTTACAGCCTCCCCCCAAAAAGAAAATGGTAAACCTGAGTCTACAAACATTGTTCTAGCAGCTTCAATCAAAATTCTATTTTTCCTTTCAACCACCCATTTTTTTCTGGTAGCTTCAATCAAAGTTGCCTTACAAGCCAAGGATAAACAAACATCCTCATGGGTACGGTCAACTCATTGGAAATGATCAAACTGTTGTTAATCCAAGGGTCAAAGCACTTGTAGAAAGCCAACAACAACTGATGGAGATAGTTCAAAATCTATTCCTTACAAAAGACCATTCCTAAAGAGATAATCAAATAGACGAAAAGACCAAAACCAAAGAGGCTTTGGATTTATTTCCAAACTGACCCATTACTGTTCTGCAGGGAACATCTGTTTGCAAGTAAAAACTGCACACAATGGATACCCCTTGCAAAACCAATAAACAAATACAAATACAAAAATAAAAACAAAAATTATTTTTTCAAATAAAAAGTTAATATATTATTTGAAAATTTCAAAATCTTGTTTAAATAATTTAAAAGGATTGTTCAAAAATCACCAAAAATAAAACTCTTTTTTAAAAGAGTAAACACTGTTTAGTGGTTTAAAAGTCTGTTTGACCAAAGTCAATACCACCGTTTGCAAAAAGCAACCATTGTGTTCTCACAAAATATTGTTTTTAACCCAACAATGGTTTTAAAAATCTGTTTTCATCCATTTGTTGACCAAAGTCAACAAAATGTACCAACCACTGTTTTATATTCTAACATCTGTTTAACAATAAGCATGGATTTCAATATATAAAACAAATCATTGCCTAACAGACTTTCATTACTTCATCAAAAGGTTTTCTCAGTGGGCCCAACTTCAAATGAAACAAGTCCATATGTAGCAATTACAAACACTGACTTGTTTTGGACTCTTCAATTGATTAGTATGAACTTTTATGTTGTTTACCTTTTAAACATAAAACACAATGTTTATCATATGTGAATTGTTTTGATGGAAGACCTCTTACAAGTCTCTGTTTGGAGAGTGTAGTAGTAGTTTTAAGATTTGTGTGACCAAGTCTTCTATGCCATAGTTCTGTCACTTTGTTAGAAGCAACTGAGAACAGACATGCATTGGACATTGGATTATCTTTTAACATATCAACTACATACACATTGCCACTTCTGTGAGCAACAAGCAATGCTTTGCTCTCAGCTATGATTTGATCAATCTTTTTAAGCACTTCTGGCCCAACAATCTAACAAGTTTTCTTAGTAAAGAATTACCCATAGCCTTTATCACTCATTTGAGATACACTAAGAAGATTAAATTTCAGATTGTCAGTAAGATTTACATGTTCAAACTTGAGTTTCCCAGCCTGGATTGTCCCTGACCCTAACACCTTCCATTTTGAATTGTTACCAAAAGATATATCACCCCCTCCATGTGCCATTAAATCTTTGAGTAGGGCTCTACATCCAATCATGTGACTGGAGCCTCAACTATCTATATACCATAAACTATCAACGCAAGTAGAAGCTACCTTAGCAGCAACCATCATAGCATAGTCACATTCTCCTTCACAAATAATTGTTTGCCATGGGTCTGACACTGAGATCACAGTTTCTTCACCAACCTTCTCTTCTAAAACATCTGCCACAACATGATCACAAACATCATTAGAATTTAACACTACTTCATCAGACTCATCCCTTTCAAGTATAGTGTCTAGTGCCATGAAACAAAAATAATCATGTTTCTTTTTAGTATTAACAACTAGAGAAAAATTCTCATCAGTCAGTTCTTCAGGTAAGCTACTCCAATCAACAATTATTTGTGTAAAGAAGCTTTGTTGACTAGTCTCTACAGGAGAAGAGGTGTATGTAACTTGTGGTGCAGCTTGCACTTGAACCTGAGGACTAGGGGCTTGAACATACTGTATCTTAGGAATAGTGGTTTGGACATACTGAACTGGAAAAGCGGTTACAGGGTGTGCAAAACAAGTAGTGTTTACATATGAGGAGCAGGGTATATTGGAAATAATGGACAATGTTTGAGGTCTAGGACTTGGGTGTGTGATAATTGACCATTGTTTGACTCTACACTCCCTAGCAAAATGACCTAGCCTATTACACTTGTTGCATTAATCTTTGACTTATCCAACCCAACTTTTAACCCTCCATGCAACCCTGAAAATTTTCTACCAATTCTTTGATAGAACTTGCTGGTCCTAACACTCAGCAATGCCAGTTAGTGTAATATGTCTATTTCTTCTAAATCAGTTGGATCAAAGTGTTGAAGATCATTTAGTTCAAATGGTAAGTTGTTAGAAACTTGGTTTTCCCATTTGCAGCAAAAGAAAACTTGGGTGAGCAAGAATCAAAGTTGAAATTTTCACCATATATTATGTTAATAAAATGATCATAACTCTGTTCCTTGCTACTACCAGAGTTTCTTCTTGACCAAAAAGTGTTGTATAACCAAAGGAATAGTCATCAGCCACTTTTCTTGACTTTTGTAGCTTCTTTTTTCTGGTTAAGCTCTCTCTCATAAGTGAGAAGCCTACCATGAAGCTGAGTCAAACTCATCTCCTTAAACCTAACATAATTTCTGGTTACAAAAGCAATAGTGTCCCATTTATCTGGTAGTGATATAAGAAATCGACTATTCAAAGTAGAATTTGCAAAATTAACATCTACCAGTTTTAACTCACTAATTAGACAACTAAACCATTCAAATTGTTGAGTTAATGATTCTCCTTTCACATGACAAAATGTTTGGTACTGTTGGTTCAAAACTTCTCTGTTATTTTCAATAACTTCTTCAGTGTCACCAAATTGTTCTTTTAGAGCATACCGTAACTCCTTTACACTGTTGCAATGCAACAGGTCAACATAGATATCATTAGGTTAAGTAGTTGCGACGATGCTAAATGCCTTAGTATCTAGCTCATTTTTCCGAAAATCTTGCTCGGAGTAATGTTTAGGACTCTTTGGAACTTGAACTTTTGGGTCTTGGTACTCGGTACCATCAGAGCATGTGGTCCGAAGATAACCGATTTCCAGCAACTAGTTGTGCAAGTATGTGACCCACCCGACGTTGCTAGATGTTGTACTCCGATCCGACAAGTATCGGCGGTTTGTACATGGTGCCAGTGCGGTGTGGATCTTGTGGATTTTGAGATATTCTGATTGTTTGCAAACAAGTTTTTGTTTAAAAACTTTGAATGTAAATAAACTTTTACTCTGTTTTCAATAAAAATGAACAAACAAATTAACAATGAAAGCTGATCAGTTTATATCAAATTGATTGTTAAATCAAATTTGAACAACCAAGCTCTGATACCAATTTTTAGGATCTGAGTTTGATATTGACGTGATTGTTAGATGAAATCAATGTAAGAAGATATAAAATCTATGAAACAGTGCAGTGGAATTATGTAAACTTTGGAATCACAAAAATAGAAAGATTGTTTTCATTAACATGCTTTTGTAAATATAATCACATATGCATGCAATTTACAAACTCCCCCTCAGCCTAAGACACTCTAATGTGTTCGTACAGAATTTGTAGAAGTAAAGTGATAGGTAGAACAGTACAAGCACTATTCTATTTATAGTACATTTCAAACCACTGAGTATCTTTGGCTGACGTCACTATGAAAGTGACATTTAACAAGCTAAACAAACTCTAAACACTGTTAGACCTAAACACTATTACATTAAAATACAATATAAAGTTTGTTGATAACTACTACTAAGATATCATATGTTGGTCTTCAGTAGACCTTTGCCATAACAGTTCTTTGGTTCTTTATCAGAGTTTGTCTCTAACAGACCTTTACTTCTAGTAGAGCTTTATCATACCAGATCTTGTGAATAGTTCTTTATTCCCAACAGAGTTTAGAGTAGTAGATCTTTATTATGAAGGATCATATGTTATAGATTCTTTTGGCTTTTCAATCATCTGTTCTTTTATAAGGTTCAATAGATCCAACATCTTTCATGGCATTTGAGTCTACTGTAGGAGAAAGTGAGCCCAAGAAAGAAGTGACTGTTGGAGAAAATCATGCTGAAAATGATGGGAATGCAACCAACCTAGTACAAATTGATGTTTGTTAAAATGATGGTAAACGAAGTATAGAAGGTCTTGATCCCAAAAGTTTCACTGGTTGTGAAGGTGTTGCTAAAGTATCACCTCATATTCTTAGAAAAAATATGTTTATAAAAATGCGTTATTGCATTTGCAAACATCAAATAGGTCAATGAAAACCTTAGGGAAAGGTTCAAGTTAGTGAAATTGTACTTGAAAAACTAAAAACGGTTTTTAAAACCAGAGTAACCGAAAAGGACCAATAAATCAGTAGTTTAAAATATGAAGCATCGATTACCAAAGACCAACTTCAAACTATGATTAGGAAATTATCAAAGCTGCAAAAAAGAGTTTGAATCTACCGAAATCAACTGTAAACTTGGGTAGAGTCATATGTTGGGTTTGAGATGCTTCTCCACAAACAAACAAAGAGCAATGTTAAAATTGGAGTTGGATACAAAGAATCTGAAAACAAAAATTCCAAAGAAATTGGTCACATTATCTCTCAATTAGTTGAAGTCATACCAACTAAGCTCAGCTGTAAATAAGTAAAGTCGCTGATCCAAATGATTAAAAGATCTGGAAAACCATCAGATCTATCACAAAGTTCTGAAAAAGAAAAATATGAGTTCAAACCTAGTTGGACTATTGTTTGTGATGTGCTTGACAACTTCGAACCAATTGATTTCACAAACTCTAATGGTCTCAAAGCACCAAAGCTAAAAGTCATTCCTGTTACCAACTCTCAAATAGATGATCAATCACCAGTTTCAGAAAAGAGTGACAAAGTTAATAAGAAAGACAAAACCACAAATCAGTTCTGTGGTTTCTATGAAAAAACAAATCATATAGCAAATAATTGTTTTCATTTGAAAGCTTATGACATAAACAGAGGGAACAACATATGTGAGTCAAGATCTGAGTGAACCATCTAGGGCAAAAACAATCATGTGACTCAACAATGTTTTTAACTTAAACCTTATGACATGAAGAAAAATAAGGTCAAAAGTAAAACATATGTTGGTCGAGGAGTTGGCCATCTCAAAAGGACACCACAACCAACTCCTGAGAAACTTGAAGATGTTTAAACATTTGTTAAAAAAGCTTTGAGCCAGCACCCTGTTCATAAGTTAATAGACACCTAAGAGCCTACGGGCACCCACCTTGCAACATGGTACCATACATGTATGAAGAAAAGGTGCAGTTGCCTCAAAAGCCAAGGATAAACAAACATCCTCATGGGTACGGTCAACTCATTGGAAATGGTCAAACTGTGGTTGATCCAAGGGTCGAAGCACTTGCAGAAAGCCAACAGCAGCTGATGGAGATAGTTCAAAATCTATTCCTTACAAAAGACCATTCCTAAAGAGATAATCAAATAGACGAAAAGACCAAAACCATAGAGGCTTTGGATTTATTTCCAAACTGAGCCATTATTGTTTCTGTAGGGAACATCTGTTTGCAAGTAAAAACTTCACACAGTGGATACCCCTTGCAAAAACCAATAAACAAATACAAAAAAATAAAAATAAAAAATATTTTTTCAAAAATAAAAGTTGATATATTATTTTGAAAATTTCAAAATCTTGTTTAAAATCATTTAAAAGGATTGTTCAAAAATCACCAAAAATAAAAACTCTTTTTTAAAAGAGTAAACACTATTTAGTGGTTTAAAAGTCTGTCTGACCAAAGTCAAAATCACCGTTTGAAAAAAGCAACCACTGTGTTCTCACAAAATATTGTTTTTAACCCAGCAATGGTTTTAAAAATCTATTTTCATCCATCTGTTGACCAAAGTCAACAGATGTACCAACCACTGTTTTATATTCTAACATTTGTTTAACAACAAGAAGGGTTCAATATATAAAACAAATCATTGCCTAACAGACTTCCATTACTTCGTCAAAAGGTTTTCTCACTGGGCCCAATTTCAAGTGAAACAGACCTTTAAATAAACAGAGTTTTGTTTCACGTAAATGGAAGGTTGCCATGTCACTTAAAATGTAACCATTGGCCACTTCATCACCACTGTTTCATATACCCTAAGAAAACCCTTGAATAACAAGGGTTTTTTCCTTTTACGTTACCATAACACCCATCATCAAATTATCCTTTTTAATCATAAAGATCATCTGCTCAAAAGATTTTCTAAAAGATTTTTCATCCTCGATCACTCTTCATGTAGAATTCATAGAGAGAGGGTATGATGCCCAACTAGAGGGATCAACAAATTTTAATCCACACTTCCCTCCAAGATGAATTTTTTTCTTTCATACCCTACTCATATGTCTATCTGCTAAAACCACCTCTTTTAATGAAATACCTTTTAAAAACTCAGTACCTGGGGTATGATATTTTGGCAAATGCAAATTATAAGCTATCCCAATCATTGTTTTCGGATATGGTGAGTCATGTGAAGGCCATTAAGAAAGGGACTAAACCTTCATCTTATATCCAGGACTGCTCAGTTTTTACCTATAAACGGTTTAAAACAAGAGATTTTTGGACAATGGGAAACCCTTCAAATGAATAATCTTTCAAATGAAGTATTCATACGCATGATGACTAAGAGTCAAGAAAGTACAAGTGAAAAAAATGTTTTGCAAACCGAAGCAATAGATGTTACAACATTTATTGCTGAGCCCACTGCTCCTGATGTCTACAGTGTCCAACCCACCACTGTGGAACCCACAACAGAAATTTCCACAAAAACCACCACTATTGTAAAACCAAACAAGCAAAAAAGAAGGTGACTCAAAGGATGATATGCAAGAGAAGCCTTCTGCAACACAAGATCAACAAGCATCTGTTGTTACTTCCTCACAACAGATGCAAACATCTCTACCAAGCCAAACTCCTCACATGTCCTCACAAAAGGATTGTGTTCTAAGCACAAGGGAACCAAATCAAGAGATGGATTTCTCACTTGTACATCTATTCTCAAGCCCCTCTCACAAGGCTGCTTCTCTTTTCACTCCACCACCCACAAATACAATTTACTCAATATTTTGCACCATAAAACCATTCTTGATGCAATTGACCAAAGTGACTTGGGTATAACCAGTTTTTCCCAATCACCTATCACTAGGAGCATGCCACAAAAAGTGATTGGGCAAAGTCATGTCATTGCTAGCCCACAAACAGAGGAGGGTACACCCCTCGTGTCACAAGTGACACTTGGTGGTTTTTCAAGTGAGGAAGCTACTACAGCTGTTGAGACAATAGTCTCACAACTGGACAGTGGTTACATTTCTAACACCTCCTTGAAGGCAACAACTATTGAATTTACAATAGTACATATATCAATTGGAAGTCAGATGAACCTATTAATTTAGGCGATGGGTTAAGATACAAAGAATTGAAAGAGAGAGTATCCAAGATAGAGTCTTCTGTTGATGAAGTCAAAGATATGATGAAAACCATGGCACAAAACTCAAGACCTCTTCTAACAAATGAGGAAATTGCAAAAGAATATGGACTCATGCAAGCATGTATCTACTACTGCAAAAGCAATCTGCAGATGCCTCCAACAACATGCACATGCGGCTGACAAGAAACATGGTGGATGGTAGGTACAATGACTATCTTCTCCAAACCACTGGTACTACTCCCACTCTCCCCAAATACATCAAAAATGATGCCAAAAAGGGGAGAATGTCAGCATAAGAAAGCTCCATCCTCTTGTCAAGAAAGCTTAAAAGAGACCTGACACATCTGTAGTAAAAAAGGCCAAAGAAGATACATTTGAAAAAGAGAAGAGGAAAGATACGAGGGAAGCTAAAGTTATGTTGACAATTCAAGAACTCCAAGAAAGAAAAAAGGATTGAACAAAATCTGGGCTCTTCAACAATCTCAACAGATGCTACTCCTACAATAAGGAAACCTGCAAGATAGGCGAAGCCCATTCAACAAACATTTGTTGCTACAACAACCACAGCTATCATCCAAACCACTGCTCCTTCACACCAAACATCTGTTGGCACTACAAAAGTGATAACATATGTTAAACCCATAACACCACTTACCATTCCTTTACATTCTCAAAAGGCTCATGCAGACCTACTTATTAAAAGAAAACTAACAACAAAAACCTCTACACCACCAACAAAAAGTCCTACACCACAAACCATAACCAGAAAACCAAATTCATCATCCAAGAAGATGATGAAGAAACTACCTAAGCCTCACCCGTAACAGCACTTCCAACATCAACCACCACAGCCATAACCACCTTCTCACACCATTGGAACTTAAAACTATGTCACATGAGATATAGTCTTTCTATTCCAAAAATGACCCAATCCAGCTCTCCTTCCCATCTTTGCATGATCTCCCAAAGCATACAAATGTTAAAGAATATTTGGAGCTAAGGCTTAAACATGCGAAATTTATTGCAAAAAAAAGAAGCAAATTCAAAGGACACAAAGAGGTCCTACAATTCTCTCAGAAGAGTTCACTAAAGTGAACTGATTAGAAGATTTTGCCAAGGATGTCAATAAAAAGGCTTGACAAGGCCCTGTAAGTGACCCTGATCTCATAAGAGCATTAAGGGAAGATTACATGGAGTATATAATGAAGAACATGCCTTACAGAGCAACAAGAGCTCAATTCAATGGATAGTCTACTTTAGCTCTTCTAGATGAAATTTTAAGGATCGAAAAGCGAAAGCTAAGTCCTAAGCTCAAGCCCACTCCTCCCAACTAGAGAGCAGGTAATAAGCTAATTAGCAAAAAGGCCCTATACTTGAAAAGAATGAAGGAGGAGATGGTAGCTGCAAATTTTGGCTCTATGCAGTCAATGTCTAGATGGGATGAGCCAACAGTCCAAGAAAATTACAAGAAACTAAAAGTCCTAAGAGAAAAGGATTCCTTAGTCCCAAGAAAGGACAACTATGAAGAAGTAGACTTCCCCATCAGATCTCTAGCTAATCCCGCTAAACTTCCTACTGCAAAGAACATTTTTTTAGCTATCATTGGCTACCTTAAAGGCAAAAAGAAATGTCTGCAGAAGATATGAAGAAGTACTAAGATGAAACAAGTAAAGAATTTCTCAGGAATGAACTGCCATATTGGTATCCATATACAAATCTAGAAGATCTTCTTGGTCAAGTCTTGGGTAAACAATTTCCCCTACTCATCAGCTAACATATGCCCCAAGAAATCCATCCAGCTCCAAAATGCTCAGATGGATGTCTGACAGGATAAGCCAAGAATTGACTATAGTCAGAGCTAATGGAGAAGTTGAAAAGATCTCTATGAATAGCACCTTTAGGCTCAAGAATGAAGATCCAGAAGTCCTTTTGGGACTTGAACTTGAAAGGGATCCAAATGACTATTTCTCAATGAAATTTGAACACCAATTCAAGGTCTAGATGAGAGAGAAGTTAATGAGGAATAAAGATTGATCAAGTAAAAAACTGTTTTGGCATCATCTATTCTAGAGGGAGAATGTTGGACCTACAAAAGAACATATGATATTCAAAAGCCCAAACATGACCTCATGATCATGAAATAAACAGATAGATGGTACATTTCTCCTCCCAAAGATAGTGAGTCTTGAACACTAATCAGAACATCTGTTGAAGACATTCAAATATCTATTCAGGGCCTTGGAACCACTGTTGAAGAAGAAGAAACTACTCATCATTAGCTAAAGCCCTGTTGAAGCAAAGAAATGATCATGAAGACCAAACATCTATTTTGGCCTAACAAATGTTTGGAACAAAGCAACAGTAGTTTGAAGAACAGAGATTTATTCAATGTAACAATATTTAGCTTAGAATAGAGTTTGTTACAACTCTACCCCTCTTTAAAGGGGCTGTTTGGGTAGTATCTCTCCATCTCTTCTTCGAACTCCCAAGTGGTGTCCGATCGCTTTTGGTATTTCCACTTTACTTTGACTTGATCAACATTCTTATTCATAAGGCTATTAACCTTTCGGTCAAGGATTGAAATAGGTTTCACCACATAATTGAGTTAGTGACGACTTCTATATCATCGTGGGGCACAAAGGCCGTCTCGTCAGACAAACACTTCCAAAGGTGTGAGATATGAAAAGCATTATGGATGTCGCTTAATTCTTTCGGTAACTCCATACGATAAGCTACCTTTCCTACCCGATCAATTACTTTGAAATGCCAATAAATCAGTGCTCAACTTCCCTTTTTTTTCTGAAATGGATTGTCCTTTCTTCAACATTAATTTATCTCCCTTTGAAATTCTATGGGTCATTGGCTTTTATCCGCATAATATTTTTGTTGATCCTAAGTCGCTTTCAAATGGGCTCTAACCATATCAATGTTTTCATTCGTGGTCCTAACCACATCTTGTTATGCAAGTTCCCAATGAGTGACCTCACCCCAACTTACTAGGGTTCAACATTTTCGACCATAATGCTATAACAGTAACTATTATTATACGAGAATTCAACCAATGGTAAATAGGTGTCCAGGAACAACCCGATATTTCCAAACGAATCATAGCATGACAAGTGTCTCCAAAACCCTCCACATAATTTAGATATGTTGAAAAGATAGGGGTTATAATTGTAAAAAGGACAAAATAAAGAGTTGAGGGGCTGAAAACTGCCTTAAAGGAAATTTTAGGTCACTGGGAGGCCCCTGCGGCCCACAAGGATGTTTTAAAACTATTACACGCCTGGTCTCCTTGTGGACCATATGGCATACTCATTCCAGTCCGCAAGGAGTATGCTGACAGTATGTTTGCACCTAGCAGCAGGCTACTTCATTCCATTGCCACTCATCACGAAATCTTGCCACATCATTCGACCATCTAGTATACTACTAATCTTCCTCTAAACACCTCTGAGAACACTTGGCACACTCTCGTCACTCTTGATCAACTATAATAGGCCTCGATGCTGCACTAGTTCATCACACTTCTAAGTTTCACTCTTAAAACACTTGTGGAGCTTTCTTCTGCAAGTAGGAGCTTTCTTTCTAAAGTTTTAGAGAGTCTTCAAGTCCTAGTAAGTGTTCTCCTTTAGTTAATTTCATTATAGTAGTCTAATTCTATCCCAAATTAAATTAAACCTTAACAGTTTGACTTTCGGTTCTAACCACTTTGGTCAACCAAAAATTCAATTAAACCTAACCATGTGATCATCATCATCATATGGTATAATTCCATGAAATTATATTTTCTGATTATCATGTTAAGTGGTTAAGTGACGACTCAAACACATATTTCTAGTAAGTCAAAAATACCCTTTTAACGAATAATTAAAGAATGAGGTTCTAAGCATATGTAACATGTATTCTGACTTTAAAACAGTTTGTATAACCCATAATATAACCCAATATATATATATACTCTATCATGTTGAACTTGTCACAAACCCATTTGACCATCCAAACCTGTATTCACGCGCACAGACTAGTTAAAATAACGTAAACTATATCACCTAGTCGTAACGGGTCAAATAAATTCAAAACCTTTCTAAATCAGAATGTTTGGTTAATAACCCATACCTCACGAGACTCCTCAATCGTATGCGTATAAACCACATTCTATCTGGGACATGCTTAATCTAGCGGTACCGAATGTTACTCTAAGTTAACCGGTAAGTCAAAAGACTTATAATGACTCGTAAACATTCTAATGGATAATGTTTCCATTCATTCCGGACTACAGAACCCTCTAGAGAATCGCATCTAAGTTAATAAACTTTGAATACAAACTGTACTACGAGAACTAAATACAATGTTCATACAACTAATACAGGTAAATACTTTTTAGCCTATTATTATTTATAAAACTTGGATATGACATTACCACTTGGTTCGAGTATTGCAAAATAGGCAAATGCTTTCAAAGAAGGTAATAACCCGTGTTTAACCCCTTATGCTTGATTAACGTTAAAACAATTGGGGGTTAATATTATGGTGTCCGAGTGTCCCGACTCATTAATTGTAATGACACAAATATTAAATGGTGTGTATATTGATCATGTACCGGTTATAAGCAATGGTCCCCGAATGTATTACAAGCATGTAAAACTAGAAACAAAAATTCTATCCCAATGACTATCAAATGATTACCAAATGGTCATCATGGTTATTAAATATTTTTAAAATCAGCCGATTAGTATTATTTACCAGCGAAAGCTGATGTATTTTAAAGATTAAATTTACATGTGGCAAACCTCAAAAGTAGGCTAGATAAGGTGCTACCAAAGAGCTTTGGAATTTGCAACACTAAGGCTAAAGGCCTATGATATCTGAAGTCCTTTCTATTAGATCCAACCTTGCAGGATATTTGTACCAAACACAACATTATACATTTTAATATAATTTCAAGCTTTTAAATACTTGTACTTTTGCTCCCTACTTCCACTGCAAATTGTGAAACTATTATTCAACCATCACGCATAAACCCCATCGTCCGGGCCCACCGGGAAATTGAGCGTGACATGTAAAAATCTATTTTGCATACCCGAAGCATATCCCCAAAGTCTGAATTGCTCTTTCACTTTGCCCACCAGTTTAAGGGTGTTGCGTTATGTAAGATCTGCTGATGATGAAAACCAAAACCCAAGGGAACCATCTTCCCTGCCTAATGGAATAAGTTAACATGCAATCACAAGACAAGAAATTTCCACCCTTGAAAGCTTCCCAAAATAGCTACCCAAACTACTGGAACACAAACTACTGCCTTCAAGATTAGAGAATAGAAGAACAAAGTGTTGGATTGTCAAAGTGCTAGTCAATAAGTCAATAGTCAAGTCAACTAAAGTCAAGACTGAAGACTAGTAGATGAAGTTAACATGTCAAAGACCAGATTTGATAGAGTGCTGGTTCTCAACCAGCAGTTCTATGAAATCTAGTAGTTCTCTTTTATCTCACATTGGAAGCAATAGTTCAATGTAACAATGTAACTATCCAATAGATTTTGCTAACTGTTGACAGTTAAATCATTTAATGAGTTGTTAAGGATCACTTTCATGGTGACGTTACTACTAGTTCTCTCCTCCTATATATAGTTCTTCATTCTCATTGTAGTAGTTAATACTTAGGGCCTTTGTGCATAAGAACTAAGTGAGAGAGAGCGCACCTAGTGAGGGAGAGTATGTTTGTACCTTGTGATTGTATTACATTCTGATTTGAATTCAATGAAATCCTTTTTGCAATCATTTCCAAATCTAATTGTGATAGATCGATGTGTTTATATATTATTGTTTAATCAAATTTCTAAGTTGTTCAATTGTTTTTTTTGAAAAAACACACACTACACACACTCTCAGATCCAACAGAGGGTGGTAAGCTGTACTAACTAATAGCTTTGTACCCATTTGCTTTGGAAAATCTTACCAAAAATGCAAACTAAACCGAGTATCTCTATTGGATACAATTGATACCAGCATTAAGTGTCGCGACACGATCTCATTCACATATACATCCATCATCTTTTCGGATGTGTAAGACTCGCGAATAGGAATACAATGAGCATTTTTGGTTAACCTATTCACGACCACCCAAACGGCATCGAACTTCTGAGCCATCCTCAGTAATTTGGTTAATAGGTCCATAGAATTATGTTCCCATTTCCATATAGTTATATCTAAAGGCTGCAGCTTTCCATAAGGCTTTTGGATAAGGCTTTTGGTGTTCCACCTTGAGTTGCAAGCAAGTTAAGTACTTTTCTACACACTTTGCCACATCCCATTTCATCTCGACCACCAATAATTACATTTTAAGTCCCGCTACATCTTCGTTGCCCCTAGATGAATCGAGTAGCAGGATTTATGGGCTTCGTTAAGTAAGAGATTCTTGACACCACATGTGTTTGGAGCCGAAATTCTACCGAATCGAGATTTCAACTTGTTTTCACCATCCACCACACTTTCACTTACTTTTTACTGGCTCCTTTTTTAGATCTCTTCTTTTGTTCTTCCACTTGCGCCTCTCGATTCGTCATGCAAACCCGTAGTCATGATAAATTGCATAGACCTCACTCGGATAGGAGTATATCCTTCCTTTTGGATTAGCGCATCCGCCACTATTTTGGATTTTCCTAGGTGATAATGAATTTCAGAATCATAGTCCTTAACCGTTTCTAGCCAACGTCTTTTCTCATGTTTAATTCCTTTTTGGTTAAAGAAGTATTTCAAACTTTAATGATTGATGTAAATCATACACTTCACCCATACAAATAGTGCCTCCATATCTTCAAGGCAAAAACTACCACCACCAACTCAAGGTCAGAGTCGGGTACTTAGTTTCATAAACTTTCAATTGCCTCGAAGCATAGGCAATCACATTACCCCTTTGCATATGTCACACCCAAGACCGAGGTGTGACTACATTGGAATACACTACCATCTCATCGGTACCATCCCGTAAAGTTAACACGGCGCATGAGTTAACTTTTCCTTAAGCGTTTAGAATGTCCTTTCTTGTTCATCTTCCCATACAAAATTTTCATTGTTCGAGTTAGCTTGATTAGAGGTGAGGCAATCTGGGAGAAATCTTGGATAAATCTCCTATAATAACTTGCAAGGCCCAAAAAGCTTCTAATCTCCGACGGATTTTTGGGAGGTTCCATTTAGATACAGATTCAATCTTAGACGAAACCACTCACTCCTTTGGCGCTTATGATATGCCCAAGGAATTGTATTTCTTGAAGCAAAAAAGCGTACTTCAAGAATTTAGCATAAAGTTTTTCTCGTCTCAAAGTTTCTAGTACCTTTGGCAAGTGATGAGCGTGATCCGCCTCACTCTTAGATTAAATTAAGATGTTATCGATGAACACTATCGCCGACTTGTCAAGCATAGGTCTGCAAACCCGGTTCATGAGATCCATGAATGCCGCGGGCGCATTTGTTAACCTAAATGATATACGAGAAATTCGTATGCCTGTACTGAGTACGAAAAGTCGTCTTGGTACATCTTCTTCCTTCACCCTCAATTGATGATAACCCGACCTTAAGTTTATTTGAGAGCCAACTCACACCTTGTAATTGGTCGAATAGGTTGTCTATCCTTGGGAGTGGATATCTATTCTTACCATAAGCTTGTTTACTTCTTGGTAGTCAATGCACATATGCATACTCCCGTTTTTCTTTTTAATGAACAATAGTGGTGCTCCCTATAAGAAGACGCTTGGTTGAATGAACCTTTATCGAGCAAATCTTGTAATTTGGCCATTCTCTCTTGAAGTTCCGAAGGCGCTAATCTAGATAGTGCCTTGGCAACCGGTTTAGCCCCCAGAATTAGTTCAATCCCGAATTCCACCTCGCATTCGGGTGGTATGCCCGATAAATCTTCCGAAAATACATCTTCAAATTCTTGTACCAGAAACACATCTTCAATTCTTGGAGACTGCTTTTCCGAGTCATACACATAGGTCAAGTAAGCCTTACACCCATGTTGCATAAGTTTATTAGCTTCTATCAACAAGCATATTATTGGGTTGCAATTCTTTTCCCATAAATAGTAACATGCTTCCCACTCGGTGATGTCAATTCAAACATCTTGCGGTAGCATATTACATTGGCGTGATGGCGAGACAACCAATCCATCCCCACTACGACCTGAAATTCTCCCATTGCCATGGGTATCAAATCGAGCGGATATTCCTCACCTTCAATCTTAATTTTGCAACCTCGACATATATCACATACAATAAAACTTGTGTTATTACCTACCTCTACTTCTAAGAGTGTAACTAGTTTTGACAAAATAAACGAAGAGTGTCAAACAAACTTGTGTGAAAAAATGATTTATTCGCACCTGTATCAAATAATACATGTGCGGGAATAGAATTAACGGTAAATGTACCTGTAACCACATAGGGTTTGATCTTTGCTTCCTCTGTGGTGATATGGAAGGATCTCACCGTAACCTTGGGGCTTCAACTTTTGTGTCGGTCTTCTCACTCGTTCCTACCAAGTATGGGCACTTGGCCTTTTTGTAACCCCGTTTATTGCATTTGTAGCAGACCAACATTTGGTGGGGTAATTTGTGACCCATGACCTAATTCTCCGCAATCAACACATGGCTTGTTCTTGAAGTAGCACTCGTCCCGATTAGCACTACCATGTATCTTGCAACTTGGTCACCCGCCTTACACATTCTCCTTTTTAGGAGACTCGACCACTCTTGACTTCTTAGAAGGGCTTGGATTTGCATCCATTGCCCTCCATTCATCTCTCTCAACTTGTTTCTTTAATTATATCTCTTGCTCCCTACCGACACTGAGTATTTCTATTAAGTTTACAAACTTTGAGGGAGTTATGAACTCTTATATTCAGTATTGAGCATGTTATGGTATTAAAATAGATTTTCTGTTCTTCCGTGTGAACCTGTTCACCACAAAATTTTAATTTATCTAAAAAGATCCTCGTGATCTTATCGTGGGTTTCACCCTTATGCCTTAAAAGTATATATTTTTCTTTGATTTTCTTTACCACTGCCTTAGGACTGTGGTGTTTGAGGAAAGGCATTTTAAATTCTTCCTACGTCCTAGCCCAGGCGGCTTTGATCCATTTCTCACCCTTAATTATGCTCCACCCAATCCTTCACTTGGGCTCTTAGTTGGCCAGTCCCGTAAGCCATGTAATTGCTTGGATCATAATGGCTTCTTTCATAGACGTCTTAAATAACAAGATTACTTTTAAAGCACTGTTTCATTGATTTGATAAACATTTATGATCTGAAAACACTTGGACAGAGCTTCGCCATCGTGTCAACAAAACAATACTACATACTCAATTCCCACACACCTATTTATAGTACGTTCTACTTCGTGCAAACTAAGAGAGTCTATCTTCATACGAACTAACATTGTTGGTGCATTTTATGTCCGTCACTGTACAAATACGCTAGATAGAGCGTGTTTTGAATATTGTATAGATTAATTATGAACACACGACCTAAGTACGAATGTGAGAAGTGTGTAAAGTTTACTTCGTACGAAGTGGTCACTTCGTACGAAGTCAATTACTCACTTCGCACGAGGTGGTCAGGTCTATATATAGGTGTTGTGTGTTCATTGTTTTTTATGTTTTGGAGTTCCCAGCTTGACAAGATGTATACTCTTTCGGTACGAATGAAACATTAGACTTCAACTACTTCTATTCCTTTTCAATAACATTCTATCGAATTGGTTCTATCTCTACCAAACTTCTGTCTAGCACCACCGGATCCTGGACTCTCAATTTCAGAGCTATGATACCAATTCAATCAATCTAACAGTTGATTGAATCACCTACGCTCATGAATCATGGACATTTATGGACTTAGGAGGGTTTTAGACGTAAAATATCAAATAAACGGACAATCCATGAATACAAAGTAAAATTGAAACAATATGATTGTTAGAAAATGAATTCGACCAGATCTGTGCTAGAATCATCTTGAAATTCGCAGAAATAAAGATTTTGGATCGAAAAGTGTGAAAAAGAGTCACTTCACACCAAGTGAGGATCCACCTCGTATGAAGACATTTTTTGATCGTGGCGATGAGACGAGTGTCTAGAAAAAATTTGGTGATTGTAATTTTTTCGAGATTTTAACATTTAATATGGGCTGTTCGGGGACGCCGTCGAGGGCTTTAGAGAATAGATATGATGATGTGATCACAGAGGGTTGAAGATATTTGGGTAGTCGATGATACCGATGCATAAAGATTATCTTTTTGGTATAGTGACTACTAATGGGCCTTAACGTAAAATCGCATTGATGAAAAACTGGATTTTAAGATTTGAGGAGGTACTCAGTGGTACGGTCAGGAATTTGCAAAAACGAGGGAATAAAAATTTCACGTATAAATTAAGATTCTGACATTTTTGGAATTCGTGACTTGCAACAGTATTCAGGTGGTTCCGACTTTAGATTGTTTGGAGATGCTGAAGATCTAGTTTCATTAGTTTGTGATCAAAGGAGGTACAGAATTTTCAGATCGTGGTACAGATTGATGCTTAAGGGTTAGAGTCCTGATCTTTATTGTTCGACGAGTTAGCAGGATTAGTAGTTTTGTTGATAGCCAGAGGATCTGAGGATGTTCAAGTTATATTGCATACATGAACGTTCGGTGATGGTCTTAGGTGTTAACAAGGCTAACTATCTCAAAAATTACCGAGGTGATCTGAGGTCATTCAAGTTATATTGCATACACGAATGCTCAATGATGATCTTAGGTGCAAGTATTTTTAGTCTTCAAGCAGATGAATTGTTCTTCTTGGACTAACCGCCGTTGAATGACGATGTTTGCTGATTAAGTTGTGCCTGTCTGGCGGAGATAACTATATATCTGTTATTATAACTGAAGAGGAAGAATATGATTTTAATCGCAGAAGAATGTTTCTCAGATCTGAATGTGTGACTATGTTGGGCTTGGAGCTTAAAGGTTTATTCATTTATATTGTATTTTGGGCTTTTGGGTTAGTTTGGGCTTCCTAGTGCCTAGTGGGCCTAGGGTTGTACTTTTGGGCTTTGTCATGTTTATAAATAGAGGGGTTAGGTCATTTGTTAGGGGTTAGAGAGTTGATCATAAAAACTTGTATCTGACACCCTCTGGTGTATGCAAGTTATTTTATTCAAGTTATTCAAGTTGTTCTTCATCCTGATCATAATTTCCGCTATTGATTAGGCTAGTGATACCTGTTTGATCCGTTTACGGACTTACAATTGGTATCAGAGCCTGTTGTTCTAATACAGGCTCCGGGAATTGCTGATTGAATAAGTTTTTGAAGTGTTATGCTGCTATTTGGATTGATTTCTGATATTCAGGATTGCTGTTCATCGACGAAGGGTACTGTTCTGAAGAACTCGAAGAAGCTCTGCAGATTTCGGATTTGACACTGTTCTAGATCCCGAAGAACACGAAGAAGGTTCTCATAATTCGGATTCGCTACTGTTCCGGATTCCGAAGAACACGAAGGAGATCGTCCATTCCGGATTGATCCCTGACTGTTTCTTTATTCTGGATTGTGATCCGAGTTACTGTTATCGTATTTGACTTCCTTGAATTGCGGAATTCGGTTGTAGAAAAGGTGGGGACACTGTTACGGATTGGGTCACTGTTCCAGATTTTTTAGAAGATAAGTCAGGCATTTCGGATTCTTAGTTCCGGATTCTTGATTTCGGATTTCATTTCAGAGTTAATTATTCCAGATATGCATTTCGGATCTGTATTCTGATCGGCATTTTTGTCTTCTTGTTTCGGATTTCTTCTCGGGTTTTCTTTTAGGATCTTCAAATCGGATTCTTAAATCCGGATTCTGCATTCCGGATTCCTAATTCCGGATTGCTTATTTCGGATAGTCCATCCAGGTTGACCAACTTTGACTTCCAGATTGCCATTTCAGAAAAATCTTCCGGGTTGACCATATTGACTACAGAATTGACTGTTTCGGATTTAGCATTGTTCATAAGAATCACTTAAATTAATTAAACTTTAAATCAACTTTGGTAAATTTTAATTAATTTAATTTCAATGGCTGGATTCATGACCGCACAGGACCTGACCAATGCCACACTGGCAGCCTGCAATCGCAAACTTTAGATCTCCACCAAGAGCTGGATCAGGTGATTGGCACTTCCACCAAAGTGCCTTGTTTTTTATACGGAGATAAATATTACGAGTGGAAGTTTCGCTTTGAACAGTATTGCAAGGCAAAGGAACCCGGTGTGTGGAGATCCATCATGAATGGTCCAAGAACCATAGTGTATAGCACAGAGCAAGATCCCGAAATGAAAATTCCCAAGCCTATGCACTTATAGACTCCAGAGGACGTCAAAATCATAGAGGAAGATGAGAAGGCTTCTGCAACACTAACCATGGCTCTAGGACCTGATATCTCTATTGCGATCAGGAACTGTAAAAATGCTAAGGAGGTTTGGAGTGAGTTGCAAAATCTCTACGAAGGAAACGCTGACATGAAAGCGAGTAGGGTGAACCAGCTGAATCAGCAATTCAGCTTGTTTAATCACATATAAGGAGAAACCATCGAAAATCAGAAATGCCGCTATGTCAAACTGGTTTCCTAGATGATTTCAGCTGAGATCACCCTCACCAACAGCGCCATGAACCGACAGTTGTTGAATTCACTGCCCAAAAGTTGGGATGCAGACGTGGTCATGATAAAAAAGACAAAGAACCTGAATGATGTCACTCTCACTGAGATGATAGCTACTATCAAATCATGTGAAATTGATAACAAATAGAGGGAGATCAACCATCAGAGCAGTCTGATGGCCGCAGGGATGACAGGTCAGAACGCAGCTTTAATGTCACAAATCTCGTCTATAGTCCTCTGCAAGGAACTGCACAAGCACCAGGTGGATCAAATGTGGTGTATAGTCCTGTTGTCACGCCTCAAAACACCGATTATATGTATGGCTTTCAATCTCCAAATCCTACAATGGTTTCAACGGCTCATGTCCACACACAGTACCATGCTTAGTATCCTAACGTGGTGTTCAGTCCTGCAACTCCTCAAACCGTGCCACAAGGCGTTATTCCTCAATCAGCCACACCAGTCCCTGGCTCTGCTCAACCCGCGCCCAACTCTGCGTTTCTCACTAAGGAGAATGAAGAGAAACTGGCGATTGCTGCATCAATGATCAAGAGCTTGAACGCCTTCCTGGCAGGCGATTTGACCCCTTATCTATTCTTCTAACAGAAGTTGATCAAATCATGGAGGAAGACCTGGATGAGATTGATGTCTCCTGGAATTTAGCAATGGCTGCTTTTCGGTCAACAAATTTAAGAAAAAGTATGGAAGGCAACCCTTGTCCAACCTAAAGACTTGTCTCACAAAGGACAAACTCAGGTGCTACCGATGTCATGAACCAGGCCATTTCGCTAGGGAATGCAAGAAGCCACCATCAGGGTATGTATCATCTAGGGTCGCCGATATACAGAGCAGTGACAGACGTTTGGTTCCTGTCTCTCCTTCCAATTCAACTACGAGTCCATCCGGTAGCTCAGGCAGGAAGTCCACAACACTTGTGGCCCAACAGCATGAGGGCTTCAACTGGGCAGATGCTGCAGCTCAAATGGAAACCTTGAATCTATCCAAAACAGCAACCATTGCATGATGGAGCAGACAACTGAGACACCCGACTTTCAGAAACGGTAAATCGAATACTTTGTTCTGATAGTTGTCATTTTAAATTGTCACAAATGCACGCCCACAATTCAACTCTTGTGGCTGAATATCAACAAGCTGCATCACAGAACATCGCCCTTAAACATAAGAACAAGCTTCTTATGGAGAAGATCGAAGCACAGAAACAAGATGTGGCTCAGCTAAAGCTAGACTTGAACCAATAACAATGTTGGGTCTACGACCACAAGCTAAAATTAGCTGAAAAGGACGTAGAACTTCAAGCAGCTTTAGCCAAGCTGAATTCCTTGACAGGGAAGCTTCATGAAAATGAAATAAATATTAAGAAATTTGAAACTTCCAGCAAATTAGTCAAGGACATATGTGACCTACAGCTTAATTATCAAGAGAATTTCACTAAGGGTCTTGGGTACAATAGGGCGCCTCCACCATATAATCATAACTACACTATAATGCCTGAATCTTAGGAAGAATTAGAAAATGCGGAAAAAATGATGTATGGTAAACCGTCATATTACATATCTAAATCATGGCGCCCTATTACCCTAAGTTCTTCAAACCCACTGACCTCACGAAGGGAGATGTGTTTGTGGCTTCTACATCACTTCCTGGTGAAACTAGCAATCGTCCATATGAGAGTATGGTGGGATTGGAGACAGAAGTGCCTGAGGCAGAACCATCCACATCCTCTACTAAACTTAATGACAAGGAATCTTATGATGCTCAAACTAAATTTGTGAACGATACTAATGTGTCTAATTTATGTGCAGAAGAAATTTTAGTTGAGGACATCACACAGGATGATGAGGAAGAATGTCTGAATATACATTCAGACTATTCAACTGATGATTATGCTTTTTATAAACCTGCCTTTGACATTTTAAATCACTTTCTTGCTGAACAATTTACATGCTCAAATAGTGTTGGTTTTGTTGACAATTTAGACAGTTTGAATTTTGATACTGATGTTTTGAATGATGATAATAGTTGTAATAACTTGTGTGATGAGAAAATGAATTTGGCTGCAGGTTCTGCATCAATAGATGACTCGGCCTCATCAGCTTTAGCTGAGGCTACTGAATGTTTATCTTTAGCTGAGGATACCGAATGTTCATCTTCAGCTGAGGATATCGAATGTTCATCTTCAGAGGCCGCGTCTCTTGATGCATCTCCTAGGAATGACAGTGTTAACGATGACCAACCAACTGTTTCTGTCAATGTTGATGGTGACAGAATTCTAGAAGATTTGGGCGACTCAATAAAAGGGACTGATTCTGAAATGACAGCAGATTAACACAAATCTAAATTTGATTCAAATGAAACTTTTAAACCTGATAGTGAATCGGAACCTCAAACTTATCTAAATTGCGAGGTTCCACCATCATCTGCTAAAATTTCTGAACATGATGTTCCTGTAGAGTCACTTGTGTCCTCTACAGAATCTGTCACAAAGTGTGATTTGAAGAATAAGCCTAAAAAGAAGAGAACACGCCGATCTAAAAAGAAGAAAACCAAAGAAGCGTCTTCAAACACTGCAAAGGCAACTGCTAAGTCCTCTCATCAAACTGAGGAATTAACTCAGCAGTCGCCCGTTTCATATGTTTTGAAAAAATCTCCATGTTCAAAATCTTGCAATTCAAATCACAAATCTAACAAGTGTGCTGATGGTTGTGCGCAGGACACCGCCAAGACCAAGACCGTGCAACAGCCGTCAGTAAACGCCAGCAAGAAACTGACCGACAAATTGCCCAGAATTTCCCAAGCTGAACGGACTGTTTTCTTCTAGAAGAGGCATACCTGTTTCAATTGTGGATCTCCCGGGCATATTGCTCGAAACTGTCAAAAGACCTTTACCTATTCCCACACTTTGTACTCTCGACAAGAAGGCTATGCCTAATCGCCCATCTGAGGCTCGATTTGTGGCTAAGTCTTCTGAACAAGACTGGAACTTGGCCAAGAAACAAATGAGTAAACCCTTGAGACCTTCAGTTTCCCAGAATCCCTCTAGCACACCTAGGAATGTGCAGAGGTCTGATTCGGTAACCTGGAGGCCTAAGTTAGTGGCCAAGAATCAGTCAGCTAACCCCTTGTCTAATAAATCAAAAGCATCAACCTCGTCCTCAACTAATGTGATCTTTCATGAGGTTACTTATGTTGATGCAAAAGGCAAACCCAGATCTTCCATGGCCTAGGTTCCCGTTTCTAACTAAACCTATTGGAATGTGCAGGATTAGCTCTGGCCCGCTCTTGTTCGATTATGGTATATTGATAGCGGCTGTTCCAGGCACATGACAGGAGACATCTCGCAGTTGAATGACATTCAGTTTTTCGACGGCGTGTTTGTTTCCTTCGCAGGTGGAGAAACCGGGAAAATCAGAATGAGAGGAACTGTTTGCAATGGAGCCCGGAGTTTTAAGAATGTCAATTATGTATCCGAATTGAAGCACGGTCTGTTGAGTGTGTCTCAACTCTGTGATAATCATCTGGATGTTCTTTTCACAAAGAAAGGATGTTATGTGCTAAAGCCAGGCTTAATCATTCCAAATGATTGGATTCTTCTGAAAGCTGCAAGAAAAGGAAACGCATACGTCATTGATATGAACTAGGCTCCTTCTGACAAGCTCACAAGCCTTTTCTCTTCGACAGCCGAACATGACGCCAGGCTATGGCATTGCAGATTGGGTCACATCAACATGAAGAATTTAAATCGTCTCGCTAAAGGTGGTTTAGTCAGAGATCTACTAGTTCGTGACTTCATGCAGATCGAAAAATGTGAATCATGTGCTCGTGGGAAACAACACCGTCAGCCGCATAAAACCAAAGCCATACCCTCCACTTCTCAGGTCTTAGAACTGCTCCATATGGATCTCTTCGGTCCAACAGACATCCGCAGCATTGGAGGGAAGGCTTATTGTCTGGTTATTATTGATGACTACTCTCGATTCACCTGGGTTTTCTTTCTTACACATAAAAGTGAAACCGCTGAGATAGTCAAACAATTTGTCATGCTTATGGAAAACCTGACAGATTTGAAGATAAAGGCTATTCAGTGTGATAATGGGACAGAGTTTAAGAATCTTACCTTAAACTCTTTCTGCTCCTCAAAGGGAATTGACCGACAGTTCAGTGCAACCAGAACCCCTCAGCAAAACAAGGTTGCAGAACGCAAAAATCGCACACTTATTGAGGCGCACGCACTATGCTGGTTGAATCCGAGCTACCTCTCATTTTTAGGGCTGAAGCAATTAACACTGCATTCTATATTCAGAATCATGCCCTGATCAACAAACGCCACATGAAGACTCCATACGAAGTGGTTGAAGGTCGCAAACCTTCGGTCAAGCATTTCCACAAATTTGGATGTCCTTGTGTACTCCTGCTCATGGATTCTAAAGGAAGTTCGAAGCACGCGGATATCCTTGCATTTTCGTTGGTTATTCGAAAAATAGGACATATCACGTTCATAACAAGATCAAGAAGATGGTGGTTGAAACCTAAAATGTGGGTTGGCTGGAGGAAAATCCCAAGGACAAACGCATTGGTCCTGACTGGTTGTATGACTACTCTACCGTATTTAATCATTTTGATGTGTCTTCTAATATGTCTACAGGAAATAGTTCAACTTCTTTTCCCCAAACGGTGCCCATTACTTCCGACGATAATGCTGATGCTGCCATACTAAATGAGACTCTAAAGCAGCTAAGTGTCAATCCTCCTGGATTCAATGACACTGTCTCGCCATCCTCCACAGTTTCACAATCTCATGACTCATCTATATTTTCGCCTGTTCAGCCAAATCCTACTAGGATGTGGTTTCTGTTCCAGGGCCACCTATGACAAATGCAGGACTTCCTCATGATGTTTTGAGCTCCTCCTTGTTTCCAGAGCCTACTCCCCTCGATTTTGCAGTGGATTCTTCACCACATACCTCTACAGGTGCATCGGTTGAGGGGGAGGCATATGAAGTTGCTTCAGCTAGTGTCACCAACTTGCCAACCGATGTTTTAGTTCCCGCTACACCAATACCACAATGTTTTTAGCATGATCACCCGTTGAGAATATCATTGGTCCTATAAACGCTACTGTTCGCACACGCAGTCATTTTGGAGATATCAATACATGTCTCTATTCTTGCTTTATTTCCCAAATTAAAGATAAAAGTATTGATGTTACCTTGCAGGAACCAGGCTGGGTTGACGCCATGCATGAAGAACTCAATCAGTTTGAAAAACTTGGCGTTTGGCAATTGGTGACGCTGCCTCAAGGAAAGCGCGCGCTTGGAACTCACTAGGTTTTCCGCAACAAGCAGGATGACACTAGTGTTATCGTTTGAAATAAAGCTAGACTGGTGGTCCAAGGGTTTCGACAGATTGAAGGACTGGATTATGATGAGGTCTATGCACCTGTTGCGCATTTGGAAGCTATACGTATCTTCTTGGCATACGCATCTTATATGGACTTCACTATCTATCAAATGGATGTCAAGACTGCGTTTCTATACAGCAATGTGAAAGAGGAAATATACGTGGCACAACCACCAGGCTTTACTGATCCTGACAAGCCAGATTATGCCTATAAATTAGACAAGGCTTTGTACGGGTTGCATCAAGCGCCTCGCGCATGGTACACTACTCTTACAGAGCATCTGCTTGCTCATGACTACACACATGGAACCATTGCCCAAACTTTGTTTATCAAATGCGTTGATAAGGACATTATTCTCGTCCAAATCTGAGTTGATGATATTATTTTTGGTTCCACCAATGATGGTTTGTGCCGCGTGTTCGAAGAAGAAATTTGATATTAGCTCATTGGGAGAGATGACCATGTTTTTAGGACTTCAAGTTCGTTAGAGCCCACATGGTATACTCATTCATCAAGGAAAATACGTACACGATGTTCTTGCCAAATTCAAGCTTACAGATTCTAAGCCAATGGCTTCATCTATTGCAGAACAGCCTCTACTAAATGAAGATGTTGAAGGAATGCCTGTTAATCCTACCATGTATCGCTCAATGATTGGATCACTCATGTATCTCACTGCTAGTCGGCCAGATATCATGTTTGTTGTCTGCCAGTGTGCTCGTTATCAGGCTACTCCTAAACTTTCTCATTTACATCCTTTTAAACGAATTTTTAGGTACCTCAAAGGGGCTCCATATCTGGGCCTCTGGTATCCTAAAAATTTTGAATTTGAACTGTTTGCTTTCTATGACAGTAATCTAGGTGGTACCGATAGGGACGTGCGCTCAACTTCAGCTGGTTGCAAATTTCTGGGACATCACTTAATTCATGGCAATGCAAGAAGCAACAGACGGTTTCGCTTTCCACTGCAGAGGCAAAATATGTTGCAGCTTCTGCTTGTTGCTCCCAGGTTTTATGGATGCAACATCAGCTTGCGGATTACGGTTTGACTTATCTAAACACAACAATTTATTGTGATAATGATGCCGCAATTCAAATCCTTAAAAACCGTGTTTTCCACTCCCAAACCAAGCACATCAACATTAAAGTTCATTTTATCCACGATTGCTATGAAAAGGGTCTCGTAAAGCTTGAGCAAATCCACACTGATGCAAATGTGGCGGATTTGTTCACAAAACCCGTTAGAACGCACGTTTCAAGTGCTTTTGGTTCTTCTCAAAATGATTGGGTTTTCTACCTAGGCATCTACTATCTTCGTGTTTGTTTTTCTTTTCTTTTCTTCTCGTTGCTTCATAAATTTGTTCATCTATCTTGCAAAAATTTAGGGGGAGAAAAAGCCAAAAAAAATTACAAGGATAGGGAAATGAAATGAATATTCGTGATAAAATGATTGACTAACACATGTAAGGTATAGAAGTGGAAAAGATTAGGATCGAAAGTGATGTGTCGGTAGGTCTAAAACTCAACCGGATGGGGAAAGTCAAATGATATAAACATAACGAACTTTGTACTCAGTGGGTCACTTACTATAGGCATATGATTTTATGGTCTTAAATCTTGCGTTGATAGATAACAAACATCTGAGGTTTCGGGTCTTTATGCTGTTGAGTCATCCGGGGATATCTTGACTGCCCTTCTGTTGCATCCAGATTATATGCAGACCTAGGCACAATTAGGATATCTTGATAAAAGAGCCAAAATGGAAAGGCCAAAAACTTAGAGAACAAAAGTTTCTTTCTAAGTTCTCACGTACCTCATAAGGTATTTGCCTAACCGTCAGTCACTATTGGTCTCTCTGCTGTACGGAAGTACTGACCTGTTCACCAATAGCCTGATGTTGTACAATAACGGATGATCACGGTATACTCACCTGCTACGATGAACTATTGTGCTTACCTTGATCACGGGGGTATGTCATGGTATGGGATACACGGCTATCTTAGTATAATATCACCTTAAGCATATCATGATGCCTGAAATACAAGGGTTGAGTTTTGGCTTTAAGTGGACAAGTATATTGATAATCGCTTAGACTAACTGAACCTGCTCATATCGAAAATTGTTCCTTGGTCAGCGTTTGAAACGATTTGATCCCTTAGCAATGTTGTGTTAATTGTTTAAGTCTGTTTTAATAAGTTCTCCTTGTGATGGTTGGATGCTTGGTTAGTTTACTTGATGAATTTTGGTGGATGGTTTTCTGTAAGGAGATATTGGACTGGCCCATGTGCTTTGGGATCTGGGCAAGCCTGATGAAATTGGGTTTTAAGTCTGAAAATTGAAGTTATGGTTACTATTCTGAATTGGGTTCACTTGGGCCGAAGATACTGTTCCGGATTGGACTTGTCCAGAAAGGCCCATTTAAATCTTTCCAGACAAGCCCAATGTGTTACTGTTCCGGATTGGGCCTGACACAAGCCTCCGGATTCGAATTTCAGGCCCAAGCCCATTTGGAAAATCTATATTGGCATCTCTGTTCTCATTTCGGATTATTTGAAATCTGAATTACTATTTGTCTTCACTGATTCTCTCACGAACTTAGCATTTCGGACTGCATTCTGGATTAGGTACATGTGTATTCCGGATTAACTTAATGAATATTTTATGCATTTCGGATTACATTCTGGATAGATCTTCAAAGACTAAGCATTTCGGATTGCATTCTAGATGGATATTCATCCGAGATGATGAACTCAGATATCATTTCAGATTGGATATTCATCCAGGATGTATATCTCTCCGAAATACATAATCCGGATTGATAAAGATGTTCTGGATTCATTCTGAACCGTTTATAGTCCGGATATGAAGTTTGGACCTTTTCAATTGTTGAACCCCCTAACTAATTTGAACTGGCTTTAATTTGAACCTTGACTTCTGTTGACCTGTCCAGTTAGGTTTGACTATGTTAACTCTGTTAACTCAGTTAATTCAGTTTCCTCAGTTTACTTCCGTTAGTTGGCCTTTAACTCTGTTGATTTTTGACATACATGGTGGAAGAAGCTTTTGATGTCGTGATGCTGGTTGAAGAACAGTTTCACAACCAGGCTGGATATCTTTCAGACCCACCAGCTGAGTATTTTCAGGAGTTTCAGGCGATGATGGTTGGGCTCAACACTTGCCGGATTGCCTAAGCCCTCCGTGTGAACCCCATGATATACAAAGATTTAGTTCACTCATTTTGGAAAAGATCATGGATACAGCCGAGAGGTGACGATGGTAGACCTTTCATACGATCACAGATTCAGGGGAAGGAGATTGTGGTTAACGAGGCTTGTGTAAAGGAGGTGCTACAGCTGACAGATACCTTCAGTGATCCAACAACATATGTCAAAGAAAAGGTGCTGCCAGTACTCATAGAGATGGGATATGAGGGTTCTTATCCGCCACTGCTGAAGAAGATGTTTCCGACTTACTGGAGGTTATTAATACACATGTTCATGCAATGTGTGTCGGAAAACAAAGGTGGACTGGATCAGCCAAACCAGGCACAGACATCGGCGATTGTTTCTTTGGTCATGGACTGGAAGTATAACTATTCTGGTTATATCTTTGAAAATATGAGGAAAATATTAGAGCAGTCCGAGAAACGGAGGTTTCTGTTATATCCACGTTTTATCTAGCTGATACTCGATACCCGTTATCCAGATTTAGCAAAGGATGCCACAGACGCTAATCTGCTGAATATGAAGCCAATGGGGCCTAACATTTTTGCAACCATGAAGAAGAACCGTTCTACCTCGAAGACGGTGTTTGTAGGTAGGTTCCCTCTGAAGAAGTTTGGCAAGTTTTCTGAAGTTGTAGGCCTGCATGCTCCACCACCTCCTCCTCCTCCAGTAAATGCGATTGTAGCCGAGGAACATGATATACAGGCAAAGGAAAAAGAGATAGAAGTCAAGGATTTAGTTACAGATGATGAGGATGATGTTGGACAAGCCTTTCTAGATGATCTTGATGTGTTCAATGCTACGTTAACTCCTGTTCTACCAGAGCTATCATTGAGAATCTAGCTGCCCTGATTGCTCAATTGAAGGACATTCAAGAGAAACAAGGTGATCCCCCGCTTGACATTCCATCTGTTGTTGCTCCAACTGTTCAGCCTGAAGAAGATGACGACGACGAAGAAGATGAAGTACCGTTGATTAAGAGGTGCAGAACTGGGCCGAGCATTTCAGCTAGTACATCTGAGGTTCCTGTTGTTGTTACTGTTGTTGTTTCTGAGTTGATTACTTCTACTGCTGCCGAGATCACTGCTGCTGAGGTTATTATTGCTGAATTTGTTGCTTGTACATCGGTGATTGACACGCCTATTATTTCTACACAGCAAACTGTTCCTATCATTACACAATCCACAGTTGTATCCATACCTGCTGCCACAGCGTTGCAAATGATGGAATTTGGAGGTAGTTCGTCTGGTACCGGTGGTTCAGAAGCGGGTGGTAGTGGAGCTGGTCATTCTGATGATTTTGCTGATGATTATATGCGCAGGTCTGAGAAGCGGGCATTTGAGTTTGGGGGATTAGACAGTGATGATGATGATACAGAGGTGGATGTCGTTGAGTTAAAGAAACGGGTTGTTGTACTGGAACAGGAGGCTATGTTAAAGGATGCGCAGATTGCCTCCCTGCAGAATCGCTTGGATGTTCGAGATCAAACTATCGAACAGCTGCAGGGGGATGTGACGATGCTGATGACTATTGTTTTTGATTTAAGGGGCAAGTTAGAGAACAAGTTTGGCAGGGAGTTTAGCAATCCGACCGATAATCCATGAATGTTGAAACCCGACATCGTGCAGCACAACAGCGTATGGCAGAAGAAACCAAAGAGTAGAGGTTGGCGGCTGAGCTGTTAGCAGTCGAACATCAAGCTGGTATCGATGATTACTTAAGTGATCCACGTAAGAAGTTCACTGCCAGTAGAAACACACTACAGATCAGAGGAAGAAGAAGCAGATGGTATTGATGAAGGATGTGAACGTGAATCCTTTGGATGAAAATTTCCAGCTGAAAGATCCAACCAATCAATCTGAGAGATACATAATGGAGTTGGATCCATTATTATAGTAAGGTAGGCAACAAGTCGAAAGTGCTGAGTTGGATGTATGATCATATCAAAAACATGTGGATCATTGTACGCCAAGATGGAACGAGGGAATATTATTCGAAAGAGTCACAGTTTGAGCCTTGGACTAAAGTCAACATGACGACGATACGACAGAGCGTGGACCAGGTTGGAGGTTCTTTAAGAAGCTATGAACGGGAGTTTAGGACCGGTTTTAAGAGTATGAAGACTGCTGAACCGTATATGAGAGCAGCCAATGGAGTTTGTGATGCACACACAGGCGAACGGTTCAAATCTGTGATGTAGCCTCTACAGATAAAGAGTTGGTGATTCCTGTTGCTCCTACCTTTCCAAAGGGAATTTTGAAGAACTTTAACTTCTGGTTATATGATCCAAAGATCAGAAGTGTTGCAATTGTGACGAAAGAGAAGGCTTTCAGGGTGAATGATGTGGTGGATCTGGTTAGCATCCATGATGAAGATTTACAAGTTCTGGCTTCTCATCAAATACGTATTGCTGAGCTATATGAGGTATGTGCCAAAGGACTGGACGGCTGCAGTTGCTGGGATTATTGCTGGACGTTTGGTATGGATGGCGGCACCAAAGGACAAATGAAGAAACCTAGGGGAAAATGTTGGGCTTGGAGCTTAAAGGTTTATTCATTTATATTGTATTTTGGGCTTTTGGGTTAGTTTGGGCTTCCTAGTGCCTAGTGGGCAAGGGTTGTACTTTTGGGCTTTCTCATGTTTATAAATAGAAGGGTTAGGTCATTTGTTAGGGGTTAGAGAGTTGATCACAAAAACTTGTATCTGACATCCTCTGGTGTATGCAAGTTATTTTATTCAAGTTATTCAAGTTGTTCTTCATCCTGATCATAATTTCCGCTATTGATTAGGCTAGTGATACCTGTTTGATCTGTTTACGGGACTTATAGACTAGATGAATGATTCCTATGAAGATTTGCTGATTGAGAAGATTACCGATTTGATGATCAATCATTCAGGGGTATGCTTAAACGTGATCACGGAAATCGGATTTCAGATTTTCATGGGTATTCACAACCTTAAAGTTTATCGGTGTTATGATTCGAAGTTTGTATCAATTACCAGTTGAGTTTTTGAATATTAGAGGATCGAGCATAGGAGGAGTGCGCTAAAACCGAACACAGATGTGGTTAAAGTTGAAATGAAGATGCTGCATTGTTTAATCTTGAGTTGGTGATTACTCAAGAAAATTTGTCAATTAAGCAAATCAGAGGAGGTTGGGTACCGTGCAAACAAAGACCTGAAGATTAAATTTCTAGTGGAATTATATGCAGGGGGAATTTGTGCTTTATGAAGATAATGCAAACCCGAATCATCAATCGAAGGGGAATTTGTTGACGCGTTCTTCAACATCGATAGATACCTGACTGAAGTTGAAGAATATTCAAGCATAGCTCTCATATTTCAAGACAAGATCAAGCTTCGATAGTAACGTCCAAAGGGGAAATTGTTGGTGCATTTTATGTTCGTCACTGTACGAATAGGCTAGATAGAGCGTGTGTAGAATATTGTATAAATTGTTATGAACACATGATCTAAGTGCGAACGTGAGAGGTGTGTAAAGTTCACTTCATACGAGGTGGTCAGGTCTATATATAAGTGTTGTGTTTTCATTGTTTTGTAAGTTTTGGAGTTCCCTGAGGGGAAACGCTGGCGAAATTTCTCAAGGATTTGGTCAGCTTGACAAGATGTATACTCTTTCGGTATGAATGAAACATTAGACTTCCACTGTTTCTACTCCTTTCTTAATAACATTCTATCGAACTAGTTCTATCTCTACCCAAACTTCTGTCTAGAACCGCCGGATCCTCGACTTTCAAATATGTCCTTCCTTCGTACAAAGTAACATACATATATAATGAAAACTAACTTTCTGACCTATTACAGACACGACATAACTCGTAGATGTAGATGTAGGCAATAGACATATGTATCAACAAACTCCCTGGATGTTGCCGCAGTCTCGATCGGTCTTCCATTTTCAAAATCTTCATAACTTTAACCTTTAACGCCCAAATAACGGCTTACGTCTCTCTTTAGATGGAATAGGTATTTGATCTTCTAGAGGAACCAACTTCATATACTTGAACCATGAAATCGAAGCTTTCTTGATCTTTGCATCAAGTCTTTCTTCTTTTCTAGCGTCTTTCCAGAAATCCTTTCCTTCCAACTATCTCCATTTTGATTTCCACATTTTTTTAGAATTTATATCATGATCATAGAAGACGTTTATAATACCTTGATACTACATCGCTTGTACCTTCTACTGCTCTTGATAACATACCTTGTTGTAAAACATACATTCAATACCCTTCTCAACCAAATTCACCAACCACATAGGATCTAGAATTCATATCGCTCTCCAGAAGCCATCTTCTTTCAATACTATCACAACTTCACCTGTTTCTGAATGATACTGCAACTACTTAAAATGTTCACTAAAATCTTGTTCAACTTTCATCAATGGCATATTCTTCATGGCTCGTGGTCGTTTCACAATCAATGTAACATCACGTTCATTCGTCACTGGGTCGATCTTGATATCTTATTCAGATAGTGTGGCTTCCAATTAGGAAAATCATGTCTTGCTTCATATCTGATAATCCTCCATAGTTTCTGATCACCCGATTTCATCTGGAAATTGATGCACTTCGTTTGGCTTAACTCCAGCACGTCCCACCATGGCAGAGTTTTAATATCTGATAAGTATCTGAAATATTGCACTCCAAATTCCTGTTTAATAGCAAACACATTCAGCTCTTGCAACCAACCCCAATTTAGAATATTTTCCAAAGATTTATCTTGATTCCTTGTGAAGAAACTAGCGGTCGTTGAAACTTTCTCTCTTTCGACAATTCTATAAACCAAGTCTTCCGAGCTTCCATAATTTCTTCTTTACTAAGCACCGTGACTTTCCATCTTTTACAGTCTCCTCAAATCTTTCTCTTCAACAAGTCATTCGTCTCTTCGTTGAACATCTCTTGAAATGTTGGGAAGTCATCTATATATTCACAAGAATATTTAACGGGTTTCATCGTCAGAATCATTCTCCACGACAACATTATCGAAATCATCTATTTCTTCAACATATTTGTAAACATAATCTTCAGGTTGTGCAATGTTGATGCTATTCAATTCCTCTTCAAAATCAAACTTAAACGTACTTTTGTCTATACCAATCATTTTTCGTAATCTCCTCCTTTGAATAATTGTGAACAAACTCTCCCTCGTTAACTCCATGCTCTAGATAGATTCATTTTATGTTGTATTGTAGGAACAGACATAGTGGGGTAACGTCGTGAAGGTTCCTAATAGTCTTCATCATTAACAGTATCCTCTGTCTCCCCCTTTCTATGAGAATCATCTTCTTGATTAGTGTTATCGTTTAAGAAATCATCATAATCAAAAGTATCAGTAAACTTTGTTTCATAACCACCAATCCTTTACCACCCTGTGTGTTATCTTCATCATCACCTTTGTCATCATCATCACCATGTTTATCATCATCAACATCTAAATCTTCTTCATATTCTTTGTCATCGACCTCTTTCTCAACCTCTTTCTCTAGTTCTTACTCCTGTTCTTTCTTCTTTTCAGAATGATACGACACATCTATAGCAGGACCAATCAATACATACGTCGTAATATCTATCTCTTCAACCTCTGTCTCTATCACTGTTTCAGAAGACTTCTCTACTTCAGGTTCAGGATTAGGTTGTGTGATAATCTCTAGAATTGTATCAACCTTCCCTTTACCTTTTTCTGATTTAGCAGCTTCAGCTTTTCTTGCCCGTTCACCAGCACTTTCCCTAGCCTCATATATCTCAATCTGGTTATATTCAGCCCCAAAGTCTATGCCCAGCTTCTTTTCTAGCACCTTTTGAAACATATCAAACTTTCTTTCTTTAATAGATTTTTCAGCTTCAATACCACTTAGCCTTTCGCGAATTCTTTCATTTTCGGATACGAGGCTTGCTATCACTACTTCCATGTGTTTTCGATCAGCTTCCAAAAACTTCACTCTATATTCTTAGTCTTTTATCTTCTAATCATTGGCTCCATCAAGAAAATCAAAATCCATTGTTCCCATCGATTCCATATTTGGGAACATGAAATTATCATTTAAAATATCACCTGCTTCTCTATCAGTAGGACCTATCGGATGAGATCATCGATGTTGTGAAGATTGTGGTTGCTTTGGTGGAGATGATGGTTTTGGTGGTGACGGATGCTTTTGTGGTGATGGTGGTTGTTGCAATTGAGGTGACAGTGGTTGTTGTGAAGTAGTCGGTGGAGTTTGAATAGGAATCACATTTTCTACTTCCACTTCAAACAGTTGGTGTCTCCTTTTCTTGAACTACTTAATCAGCCACAATAGTTTTCTTTTTGAAACCTTCAAATACTTTCTTCTTGCCTTTTCGCTGACGGAGACCCTGTTTTCTTCATTGATATATCAGTCGCCTTGCTCTTTGCTATCTTAACTTTCTTCGGCGGCACATATGGTTCATCATCATCAGCATTAGAACCTTTCTTTCTTTTTGTAGCTCGTTTACCAGCTTGTTGATGCATATGTCTATTGCCTACGTCTTTGAGTCATGTCCGTGTCTGAAACAGGGCTTTAAATGTTAGATTTGTTAGTTTGTATGTTAACTTCGTACGAAGGTAGAATGCCAACTTTATACGAAGTTAGTCAAGTGTCACTTTGTACAAAGGTGATTCACTTCGTACGAAGTAAGATAGTCAAGTTCGCACGAACTAAGATGTCTATATATAGGTTCGTGTGTTCATAATCTGCAGAGGTTTTTGTGAATGATAAGGCAAAGCCCTATCAGATTTGTTTTAGACTATAAACTTTTGAACAATTAATGAAACATTGAAGTTGAAAAAGTAATCTTGAACATTTGTCACTAATCTAAAATGAATTCGCACGTTTCGGATTAGGATAAACAAATTAGAACCTGAGCTTATGGATGAAAGCAGATCCTCAAAAGTAGTATTAGAGCTTGGACAACTATCATTTTTCATTCTGCCTTTTATTTTAGGGGAGAAATATGTTGTAAAAAATACAAAAACATATAAAAATTTTGAAAATGAAAAAAAGCACGAAAAAGACAAAAAGAGTTTTCGTGTAAAAAAGGAAATGATAGTATATCAGTGGGCTATCACAGTATGCTAAAGAATTGTAGTGTTAAAAAGTGTTTAAACGGACTCACTGATGATGTGCCCATAGACTTCGCACATTCAGTAAATTGTATTTGAGATATAAACATAAAGAAAAACTTCTAAATTAGTGGGTTAACATCTCTCGGATATATGGTCTTAGTATACTGAAATTTCGTCTAAGAGATTGCCGGAATCTGAGATACTAGGTCTTCATATATAATTGATATCTGGGGTATTATACAAGTTCTTCTGATTTTATGTAAGCAATGGCCTAGAACTTGTAGAATAATTTTGATTTTAAACCATAAAACTTCATCAAATAGAAAGGATCGAAAGATCGGAGAATTGCAGTCTAAAGATTCCAAAAGATGGAACACCACTTTTAAATCGAGTCTTCATCTCTTTGTATGTATAGTGGTATTAACCTGAGCTCTCAAGGCCTTGCACAACCCAGATACAGATATTAGTTAGATATATTCACCTTTAAGATGAAATCTAGGGAAACTTGATACAGGTGTTAATTTTGAGGTGGGAAACACTATTAAGTCAAGTTCTAAGACATCTAATTATGTATCTCGAAGCAATTGAGAAATGTGTAGAGTATTAAGTGGATTAGTATACAAACAATCTAAGTTAATTTGTTTAGAACTTAAAGTTTAATCAAGATCAACAGTACTAGTGATATGTCTCAAAAACTGATATTATCCTCTAACATAAACTCACAAAAAATGTATGTAAATATGTTTGTACATATCTATTTCATTTTATGTTAGAACTTTTGAGACCGTTGGTGCTTGATTATCCATAGTTTGAACTGGTTTGTATTAGTTAGAAAAGTTGAAGGGTTAAAAGTGCTATTTTGTGAAACTTATATGTACGCGGCGTATTTAATAGCCCAGCGTATTTAATAAATACCTGGGTGATCAGTCTGTATATATACAAGGTTCAATGAATGTATGTCCAAGTTTCTTGGACAGATTTTGGTGATTCTCTTGTGTTGTGATTTTTGCTATTGTGCTTACATCCGATTATCCAGGTGCTGTTATTGATTACATGTTATTGGGATTTCATATACAACACATAGTTGCTTGATCCATTCAAGATTCTTCATCTTCTTTGCTTGGTTTTTCTTAATATTTGCACATTCAAACAACTAATCCATAGTTGTTTGGGTGATAACAATCAACCACTGTGATCCGAATCTGTTTTGGGACTCAAATTTGGTATCAGAGCCATTGTGCTCTTGATTGTTTGAGTTTTTGTTAAGATTTTTCAAGTTTTGAAGGTTTTACAAAAGTTTTCAAAGTTTTATGGTTTTTCAAAATTTTGGGCTTAAAATGGCTTGATCTGGTGCGTTTAATCTTTGGGTTGTTGTTAATCAGTGGTTTGGTAAACATTTTGGTCATTTATCTACAAAGAAACATGAATGTTGAATCGTTTTTGGGTGATTAGAGGGTTTTTGTTCGTACTAAAACCCTTCTGGGCGTATTAATGTTGAAGCTAGCGTAGATATATTTGAAGTTAGCATAATTATTTTTGAAGCTAGCGTAATTAACTTGAATTTCGCATATTTAACAAGTACGTGGTCTTAAATCAGCGGATTTGCAGAGTTTCAGCGAAATAGTACCAGCGAAATTAATCGAAGGCGACTTGGAAATCAGTGATACAAATCCTCAGGATTTTATCACGGTGTTCAGCGAAATTAACTAAACCTTTGCTTGTTTTCAAACATCCAGCGGATTTAACATTTTGCAGGACAAAGTCGCCGATCCCCATCAGCGTAATTGATTCCAAGTGCAGCAAATTTGATCTCTGGTCCAGCGTATTTACCTCCTCCCAGCATAATTGTCTTCTTCGCATCGTAATTGTGTTCTGATTCAACAGGAGCCAGCGTAATTTATTCAATGATCATCTATCATGTCTCTAAACAACTAAATCCGATTGACCAAGCCGATCTAGAAATTGGAACTGCTACAAGGCCACCAAAGTTGAAAGGTTCGGATGATTTCAGCAGCTTGGAAAAACAGGATCAAGTCCTTCTTTGAGTACCAATTATACTCAATGGATGTCAGTCACTGTGGGCCCGCATGTTCCTATGATAATACGTGACGACATCCGTACTTCAATGAAGATCCTTCAACGTTCATAGATGAAGATAGGACACTCATTCAACGTGACCGGAGGGCTCACGCTGCTCTTACTATGGCTTTGTCGAAGGAGGGTAACAACCTGTTTGAAGAATACACCTTGGCACATGAACTGTGGTTGGTTCTAATCGACCATTATGAAGGTAATGATGAACTCATGGAGAACAAACGAGACATGGTGCAGAAAGAATATGATATGTTTGGAAGTATTCATGGCGAAAGCTTGTCCGACCACATAAGTCGATTTCTGGGGTGTTGACCAAGATGAAGAAAGCGGGAAACCTAGTTGCAAATTATGCAACAATCAAGAAGCTGCTAGATTCTCTACCAAAAGAATGGTAGTCTTCAATGCATGATGATTAAGAGAACTTTCCTCACCAGCACAACTCCAGTCACACTCTCGAATTGATTAACACCTTAAAAGCCTTTGAAATGGACATTGTCAAACGAGAGATGAATCAAACTGGATATTCTCAGAAGACGTCTCAACAAGCTATTGCAACCTCGGTCCCCAAAAATATGGCATTTCTTGCTCCTGTCACCTCATGTGGATTAAATTCCCAAATTGATGTCGAATCCTATTCGAATGCTTCCGCAAGCTCTGTGAAGGCCACGTCATCCTCCGAGAAGTCTATAGTGGCCAGCGACACTCAAGCACTTAAAATATCCACAGAACATGTCGCTTTGTTTAATACCTTCTTAAGCAGTTATGAGGCACTCATGTCGGGAGAATTGAAGAGAGATTTCCTCACAGCCAAGGACATGTATCAAGTATATCCAGACGACATGGAGGAGATGGATTTGAAGTGGCAGATGGCAATGATCACTCTACGGCTGAAGAAATTCCAAGACAAAACGGGAAAAAGGCTGGCCCTTGGAAAAGCTGGATTTGACAAGTCCAAGCTAAGATGTTATAACTGCAAAAACTTGGGTCATTTCAAAAGAGAGTGTCCGTTGCTGAAGAACGAGAATGCTGAAATCAACCAGACAAGGAGGCCGATTGCTATTGGAGGAAGTGATAATGCTGCTGACAATAATCCTAAGGCTTAAGTTGTGGAGGTTTATGACTGGTCAGAGGAGATTGCTGAGACAAAGGTGAAATTAACAAGGCCCTCATGGCAAACATCACCACTGTCTTTGCCACGTCTGCTTCAAATGGTGTTGAAAAACAAACCTCCAAGATTCCAAAAGATGACACTGGTTTGAAAAGCATCATCACTCCTGTCTCAGAGAAGAAACAACAAAAAGCTGAAATGAATGAGTCGAAGACTGCAGTTCAAGAAGTCATAAGTACCAGCAAGAATGAGGCGATTGGAACGTCTACCACCGCCATAAAGTCAGAAGCCGAGGATAAGGATTTGGTAAACAACATTTCATATGAATTTAAAGCAAATTTGTGCTCAAAACCATGTTTGAACGTCGTGGCACACTACAAATTACTCAACCGTGATATAATTAAAGAAAAAGAAAAGGCTTTGAAAATAAATCAAGAATTAAAAGAAAATGAGGCTGCATATCAGCGAAAGTTGAATTCAAGCCATAGCTGAAATGCAGACTTTAAAGGAATTTGTTTTCAGAAAAGATTTTATCATAAATGATTTGACAGAAAAGCTAGAAAAATCCCAAAACAAAATAACAAATTGCAAATCATTATTGATAAATGGAAAATTAGTAAAAAGAACTGGTTGATATTGTAAACTACAAACGACCGACATTCATAAAGGATGGAATTGGATATAAAGATAAATTCGGAAACGAAAGAAAATTATTTCCTCCTTCGCACAGCAAAACTTATGTTCCTATGCCATCTCCTCATCCTAAAAACTACTTAATCAATAAAAATGATCTTTTGGATTAAAGTATTTTTTATAAATCCGAAAACAACACTAACTTTTCTAAAAGTAATGCAGATCTGTGCGAGAGTAAGGAAGATGTGTGCGATGGGGAAGATGATTGTGGTGGGTCGAAAATAGGAATAGGCTATTCAGGCGACAGTTATTCAACCATTAATTGGTTCGCCTGGAATTGGGATAAGAAGAACAAAATTTCTATTCGAGATAACTGTAATAGTTTATCTAGGGTGGATGATTGTAACGGCTTTATGCCAAAATTGAATATTCGGATGACTGTAATGGCCGTGTGCCTACACTTAAGACTCCCAACCAAGGGCTTGCTAAGGTTGAGGGTCATGACCTAAACTTTGTTCTTAATGATGAAAATGTTATGCCTGAATCTCCTGTATTTGTGCCAGAGTTGAAAGAAAAACAGGTTTGGAAAATTACTTACAGAGGAAATTCCAGAGTTTGTTCCATCAGTTGCAGGTACTTCAGAGATTGATAAAGATTTCACTGATGATTCAAGCACTACAACTTCAGAAAGTGATGAAGAAAGGTCAAATGAAAGTCAAGAATCAAACTCCTCATCAGACAGTGAGCACAGTGAAGACGACATTGAAGATAAACATCATCCTGACGAGAAACTGAAGAAAGCTGAAGATTCAAGCCACATTTTGTCATCAAACTCCTCAAGCTGCTCCAGATTCTCATCACATACATCATCTTCACACTCAGCACCCAGGAAGAAAAGATCGAGTCAAAAACAATGTTTTTGCTGTGGTCATTTAGGACATACAGGAAACATTGCAAAAACAAGAAATTTTCTAAACCTAGTCAAGATCTCGTGAAAAGCTTTATTGATCAATTTGACAATTTAAAGAAATCAGTAAAATGCATAGTTGATTCAACTTGTTTTTGGAAAAGAAAAGAAAACTCTCTTGCTCAAAATCATGATAGAACTAATGTAAAGAAAGTCTGGCTTCCAAAAGCTAGCTAATCTGTACATATTTTGCTTTTTGTTATAACAGAATAAAATTCAGAAATGGCTTCGGATGCTCATGGAATATATCTAGCATGTTGATAGCGGTTGCTCCAAGCACATGATTGGGTTAAAGGATCTGCTTACCAACTTTCGAGTTATCGTCGGAATGGGTGACGTCATGTCAGAAGCAATTACTTTGGAGAATGTGAACTATGTTCCAGAATTGTGTTACAATCTCATGAGTGTTTCACAAGTCTGTGACAAAGGAATTGTGGTGCTGTTCAATGACACGGAGTGCTTATTCCTCAAACCCGGATACTCCGTTCCTGAAGAAATGATCATGCTTAGAGCTCGCCGCCAAAATAATACCTATGTGCTAAATATGAAAAATGCCAAATCAATTGAGCAAATGACATGCCTTGTTTCAAAGGCATCTGAATCGGAATCACTGCTGTGGCACAGGCGATTTGGGGCATGTGAATTTTAAGAACATAAATAAACTTTCAAAATTAAAACTAGTGAGAGGTTTACTTATGAAAGATTTTCCTTTTTCAGAAAAGTGCATCTCATGTGCCCAAGGAAAACAACATAAAAAGCCTCATAAGTCCAAAGCAGTGAATACGATATCTGGCCCACTGCAATTACTTCACATGGATCTTTTCGGCCCCATTAGTGTTAAAAGTTTAGCTAAAAGATCTTATTGTTTGGTGATTACAGATGATTTCTCACGGTTTTCATGGGTATTCTTTCTTGAAGCCAAAGGCGAAACAACATCCATCTTGAAAATCTTCATTCCCATGATTGAAAACGTGATCAAGCTGAAGGTCAAATCCGTCATAAGTGACAATGGAACTGAATTTAAAAATCATACATTTGTCACCTTCTGCGAAGAAAAAGGGAATTCGCCTGCAATACAGTGCTGCCAGAACTCCTAAGCAAAATGGGGTAGTGGAACACAAAAACAGAACTCACATGGAAGCTGCAAGAACTATGCTTGTCGACTCTAAGCTTCCCATAATCTTCCGGGCTGAAGCGGTCAACACAACATGCTACGTTTTGAATCGTGTTCTGATTGTCAAACCTCACGGAAAGACAGCTTATGAACTACTTTTCAAACGGAATCCTTTGATAGATTTCTTCACACCGTTCGGATGCTCATGCACTTCTCAACACTGAAGACAATCTCATCAAGTTTGAAGCAGTCGGTGATGTTTGCTACTTCATGGGCTATTCATCTTCTCAAAAGGCATATCGAGTCTACAACAAACGGACCAAGATGGTGATTGAATCGTACTACGTCGATTTTCAAGAAGGAAACTCCACGAACACTGGAAGCGCTCCAAATTGGTTCTATGACGTAGACATCATATTCAACACTTTCGACATTGCTGAACCCATCCCAGAGTCCGAGCCTGTAGAATCCACTCCATTGGAGCCATTGTTTGATCCTTCAGACATTGGTTTCACTCCCTTTACAACCTGTTTCACCCTTGCCTCAGCCTCTCCTACTCCTCCTGTAATCGAAGTAAATGGTGACACATCTGTGAGAATGCATCCGCACATGATGATTCTTCTTCACAGCAGGTGTGGATGAACCACCTAAAGAAGACGAAACTCCAATTATTTACGTCAACGGACACTTTTCTAATCTACCTCAACAAGTTGAAACTCACACCAATGCAGGATACAAGTCTAAGCGAAACCATCCAATTGAAAATGTCATTGGTTCTGTGGAAGATGAAGTTCGAACACGCGAACAGACACATACCATCAACACAGGACTGTATGCAGCTTTTCTCTCGCAGTCTGTCCAAGAGATATCGAAGAAACTATTCAAGATTCAAGTTGGGTCCAAGCTATGCAAGAAGAATTTGCCCAATTTCGGAAACTTAAAGTCTGGGAACTCGTTGACTTACAGACAGAAAGTATCCAATTGGTACAAAGTGGGTGTTTCGTAACAAGATGGACGATCGTGGTGTAGTTATCAAGAATAAGGCTAGATTAGTGGTTCAAGGGTTTCGACAAGAAGAGGGGATTGACTACGAGGAAATTTTTGTACCGGTTGCACGCTTAGAAGCTATCAGAATCTTCTTAGCCTATGCCTCGTTTAAAAACTTTAAGGTGTTTCAAATGGATGTAAAGAGTGCTTTTCTGTATGAGAAAGTGAAAGAAGAAGTCTATGTCTATAAACCTCCAGATTTTGAAGACCCTCACTTCCCACGAAATACTACAAGTTTGACAAAGCTCTCTATGGTCTTCACCAAGCTCCTCGAGCATGGTACGAGACTTTGTCAACATATCTTCTAGAATGTGGATACTCAAGAGGGAAAATTGATATGACTCTTTTCACAAAGCTGATTGGAGAAGATGTGACGCTGGTTCAGATTATGTAGACGATATCATTTTTGGGTCAACAGATGAAGCTCTTTGCAAGGAGTTCGAGAAGGTGATGAAAGTGAAGTTCGAGATGAGCATGATGGAGAACTCACAGTTTTTCTTAGGATTAGAAGTGAAGCAAAGAAAAGATGGCATCCTCATTCATCAGGCTAAGTATATCAGAGATATTCTTTCCAAGTACAACATGAATGATTGCAAATCCGCCAGCACTCCTTTTGCTACTCAGACGGAACTCACTTCTGATCTTCAAGGAAAACCAGTGAACAAATCTTTCTATCGCCTAATGATTGGCTCGTTAATGTATCTGACCGCTAGTAGGCCTGACATAATATGGGATGTCTGTCTCTGTGCTCGCTTTCAGTCCCAAGGAATCGCATGATGCTGCCGTCAAGAGAATCTTTCGCTATCTCAAAGGAACTCTAAAGCTTGGTTTGTGGTATCCTAAAGATAGTAATTTTGATCTAATTGCTTACTCTGACAGTGATCATGCAGGTTGCAAAGTAGACAGAAAATCTGTCTCCGGAGGCTACCAATTCTTAGGAAATCGTCTCATTTCGTGGCAGAGCAAGAAGCCGACGACAGTCTCTACATCTACTGCTCAAGCTGAATACACGGCAACTTACAGTTGCTGTTCACAAGTCCTTTGGATACAGAATCAGTTGTTGGATTATGAATCAACATCATGAAGACTCCATATTCATCGACAATGAAGCGTGTATGGGAATTGTGAAGAATCCGATCCACCACTCCAGAACGAAACACATCGAAATACGAATTCATGCGATTAGAGATGCGTACGAGAAAGGATACATACAAGTGGTGCCAGTGGATTCAGTGCAACAAAAAGCTGATATATTTACGAAAGCCTTCGATAAAGCTCGCTTCAACAAGTTGGTAAGCTGGTTGGAAATGGTGAACTTCCTTGAATGGAATTGACCTTTGGTAAAAAAATAATAAAAAATTGGTTTTCATATAAATAACAATCTCATAAAATGTGCCCAACAAAAATATTTTCTACAAAGTTAAAATTTCTTTTCAAGCAATGGATTCTTGAAAATAAAATTTTAAGGGGGGATCCTTTATCTGGCACTTGCACGAGAAATGAGAAATGATAGAAAAACTGCTAACACCTTTGTTCTGATCTTAAAACAGAAAAAGATTAAGGCCTCAAGCAACGACGTGTCAGTAGATTCAGCAATACCTTGAAGTAATCTGCGAAAAGGAGACAAACTCTAATGATACATAAGAAATTTGCCAAAGTACGCGGTATGTTGCGGTCGTTCTTATTGACTAATCATTCGTGGATATCAATAGTTGGCTTATCTTCTTCGGGTATCCCAAAGGCTCTATATATTGCTGACCTAGACACAATTATGATATCTTTTCAAAAAAGCCAATGCGGCCAAAACCCTACACTAATGAAGCTCTCGTTGAGAATCATTATAGTGTTTAAATCGTACCATATTTGGTATTTGTCTTAGCCCTTGCTAGACATTGGTCTCTGTGCTGTACGGAAGTACTGACCTGAACACCAATTGTCTAACTTGAAATTTCAAATATGAATGAGGTCAATATACTCACCTACTATGAGGAATCTTTGCGCATACCTTGATCGCTGGGGTATGTCCTGATGTGGGACTCACGGGCACAACATTATGACTGTTTCATGCATGAGTGGGGGAACATTGAATTTCTTGTCAATATTACTGCAACATGATAAAAGGCTCTCCAATCGCATGTTGAAATATAGGTGCATGGATTTAAAAGGATAAACATACTGACAGTTTTTCGTGTGCCTTAATTCTTTAATATATCAAACATTTTTTCTCAAACGAACAAAAGTGTTACCAATATGATCTTTTGCGGAAAGTCACAGGATTCAAGTCAGTTAGCATAAATTTTGTGTGAAAAAGGACGCTTCCGGACCCAAAAACAACTATCTGGATCCAAATTGCAATTTTCTATTTTTCTTAAGCTTATTATTAAATTCTTGCACTATTTTTAATCAAAAAGTGGGCATGTTTTTCGAGAAAAGTTAAATTTTTCGAGCGTATTTGTTTCTAAGATTTCTTAAGCTTGAAGATATTTCACAAAATCATCAACGCGGCGTAATTATTATTACAGGTATTTGATAAATACGCTTGAAGGCAAACATGTATATATACTTCAGTTTCTTCCTCTTGCTTATTGTTTTTCAAAAACACTCAAACACAATCTTCATTTATTTCATCCGAGTCTCCTTCATTTTGATCAATCTCCTTGGTTAATCTGATAGAAGCCTCTTAAAATCGATTCGGTATGACTATGTCTTTCAAGTGTTGTTTGATTGTTGATGTTGTGCATCGATTTCAAATGATGATTGCATTATACATAAACATTTGAATCTGGTTTTCACCCTGTTCTTATGAGTTTATCAAGAAAAACTTGAAGCCAGCATATTTAATTTGAATATAGCGTAGATAGTTTGAATGTGGCATAAATTATCTCAAACCATTGAATCAGCGGATTTAAGTCTTGAACGTGAGTTCGAGCAACCGTCGTAATTGACAACTACGCCGGTGAACGAACGTAGATAATCATCTATGCTGGATATAGTCTACAGTCTAAGTCTAAATCTGCGACTCTTGTAGCGTAAATAATACTAGTTTGGTGTATTTGTCTCTAAGTCTCTTATGTACAGTTCTGTGCCCGACGAAGTTGGTAATTGGGTGTGAGCGTAAATAATAGCGGTTTTATAAAATTCTTTTTAGTTTTATTTTCTATTTTAAGTAAATTTATGTACATATCTATTTATTATTATTATTATTATTTATTTATATATACTTATACTTATATATATATATATGTATATTTATGTACATGAATCTTACTTGACTTGTTTTCAGTTTCAGAAATGGTGAAGGATATCATCTGGGATAAAACACGAAAGCACAATCAGCCGTGCAAACTGGTTCCACCTCCAATTGATTTCGAAGATGTAGCGGAGTGGATAAACTCAAGCAGGATTAGCTATGCTGTTCACGCTGATCCGATCATCCACAACATCCACATTGAAGAGTTTTGGAAAACCGCAAAGTGTCAACAGTAAACGAAGTTAAGAGAATCTGGCTACAGTGAGGAACAAGAAGATCGTAGTAACAGAGGAGAATGTACGAGGAGTCCTTAGTCTTGGAGACAAGCACAGTGATCCGCTCAGAATTAAGAAAGATGACATTCTCGATGGTTTTAAGGGGATGAGATACGTTGGATATTTCAGAGAGAAGAACGAGATCAAAAGAAAGGGACTTACAAAGGACTGGAGATTCATTCTTCATGTATTTGCCATGAGCTTGGCGCACAGAAAGGGAGGATATGATGGATTGAATTTAGAATGGTCTGCTGCTATGCTTAATCTTTGCACAAAACAGCCATTCAATATCTCTGGTCTTATCTTCTACTGCATGGTTGACAACTCCAATTCCTCCACATGGGCCATGTACCCATGGTTTGTTCAGCTACTCATCAACGATAAACATCCAAATCTCCCTCATGATGGCGATCTATACAAGTTTCAATTGCTGACAGGTCGTCAAATTACTGAGCTAAAAACTGAAGAATGGGTGATGCTCCATCAGTGGATGTATAGGAAAGAAAGATATCCCGTTGTGAAAGCAGCCTATGAGAAATACAGAGAACGTGCTAAGAAAAAGAGACAAGGAGATGGTGATGAGGAAGTGGAAGAGGAAGAGGGAGAAGAGAGAAACTTAGCAGCTAGTTATAAAGAATAAAGGAAAGCAAATTATGAAGGAAGGTGACTCATCAAAGAAACGGAAAGATACTGCTTCTCAAGAACGATTGATGGAAAGTAGCTTTAGGGCCGGAGGCACCAGAGAACATCGCGAGCATATTGAGAATCTCCGTGCGATTCATGAGGCTGAAGAAAGAGAGAAAGAGAGCTAGAAGAAAGAGGCGTCATATGACAGAATCTGAAACGCCAGTGACAGTCACTACCGAGCAAGAACAGTTAGATGAGTTTGTTAATCAATTAATTGTCAATCCAGAAGCCCCCAGTCAATCTCCCTCTCAGAAACGTAAGAAATCAGGGAAGGACCGTCGGCCGAAGTACAACCAAGACAGATGCCCCAACAAGCTCCCGAAGACCACATCCATTTCAGGAGTTATATGATAAGCTAGCAAAAGACATTGGGAAAGGTCCAGCTCAGGAGATCTTTTGTTGAAACATCAGGTAAGCAACACGAATGTTATTCGAGAGAAGCTGCGGGAACAACGAAAGAAAAACAAAGAACTTCGTGCATACATCAAAGAACAAACGAGATTTGTGAGATTTCAGCAGGATGGGATGGAAAAGATGTATCGTATGATCAAAGAACTTTGCACCAAAGTAGACATACCACGATGTTCTCTTCCACATACATTTTTTGACTATGAGAAATTCAAGGCTGAAGAAGAAAGAAAAAGGGATGAAGACGCAGAAAAGAAGAAAAAGCGCTTAGAATTTGTCGTAAACGTCACTGAGGATGACGAAAGTGAAGAAGAGGAGGTGGACAGGGAAGAGATGCCAGCTCATTTGTTGAGTGGGGCTTGGAGGAAGATATTGTTTATAAAACTGAGGATGTTGACTCGGTAACTCCAATGCATCCAGAATGGTTCCGGAAAGAAAGGGAAAAACTTCCAGACTTCTATCAGGTGGTTACTGTTGAAAAATCTGAAGTTACCAACAGAATTATAAGTTGGAAGTACTGTAATCTCAAAGGGATGTTCATTGTCAAGAGACGAGGAGGAGTCATTCAACATTTCAAGACCGGAGCTGATATGAAAAGCCTACCGATATGGGATATTCGAGAACTGGGGAGGCTAGACCTAAACCCGAAAAATAGTAGCATCGGAGCTGACTTTGAAAAACTCATTTTAAGAGAATGCAATCGGGTTTCACAGTCTTCAAGTTTGAGTCATGTCTGTTTCTGTAGCAGGGCTTTAAATGTTAGATTTGTTAGTTTGTAAGTTAACTTCATATGAAGGTGGAATGCCAACTTCGTACGAAGGTGATTCGCTTCCTATGAAGTAAGATAGTTAAGTTCACACAAACTAAGATGTCTATATATAGGTTCATGTGTCCATTGCCTATAACAGTTTTTGGTTAACGATAAGGCGAAGCCCTGTCAGATTTTTTTCAGGCTATAAACATTTGAACAATTAATGAAACATTGAAGTTGAAAATTTTTCTTAAACTATTGTCACTAATCTAAAATGAATTCCGCACGTTTCGGTAGGATAAACAAATTAGGACCTGAGCTTATGGATGAAAGCAGATCCTCACACAGCTTCTTCTCAAGGATCAAAGTTTCTTGGTGCTACTCTTGTTGCAACATCCTCGTCACTAGCAATCTCAGTCTCCTTAGATTCAGTTTCGTTTTCACCATCAAAATCTTGCTTTTCTATATCCCTAGCAATCTCTGTTGTGTCAGTTGTACTCTTTTCACACCTTTCATGATCTGAAGTAGCAGAAAAAACTTTAGTTTCAACATTTTCTTCTATATGCACCCTTTCGTCAGTACTTTCATCTACCAACATTGTTGTAGCTTTTTTCTGGGCTCGTTTTCTTTTTGGTGTTTGCTTTTTTTTTTCTTATCACCCACCTTCTCATACCATTTACTTCTTGTAGGTATATAACCTTCTAAACGCTCTTCTTCGTCATTAATAGAGTTGCTTTCATCTTTTCTCCATTTACTTTTTGGTGGCGGAATGTAGCTTTCATCTTTTATAAATCCAAAGAACTTTCTACTTGTAGGAATTGTTTTCTGATAAAGATACTAATTCCGACGATCTAATGACATATTCATCATATGCTCCAGAGGCAATTCATCAGCTTCTTCTTTCACTAAGTTTGGAAATTGATCTTCTAACATCATCTGTATGAATCGAGGATATTGTAAAAACTTTTCCTTATCGATGTTAGATTTCATCTACTCAAAAATTACTCTTGTGAAGTTGTAAGGCAGATTCAAACTCAAAGCTGTGATCATACACATCTGATCGTCAAGTAGCGTGTCAAAACCCCCCTTTCGATGCCCTAAGGAATGAATCACTGAGTGTACAAAGAATTTGTATGGCCTTCCCAAATAAGCTTTCGTAAAATTCGTCTCATTGACATGACCCGCATAGTCCATCCTGTAAAAACAGCCTTTCACCATCCTTTTTGAATAACCTGTGGGAAAACTATCTTCACCCTTGAAATCTAACTCTCTCCTGATAATGATTCTGTAATGAACACTTCCTTTCTTCATCCCTGATCTTCACAATCGACCATATAGTAGGTGGATCCGGTATAAAATTTGCGTGATCCCAAAAGCGTTGTACATGCGATCTGTATGCTTTATGCTGATCTGTGAGCGCCTTCTTCATAGGAATACGACCATGAAATCCAGTATATCTTCAAACGGCTTCATTTTTGTTAGTGTCTTGTCAAGCATGCAAGAGATGTTGTGTTTCGGCTCAAAGCTCGTAGATTTCTTCTGCAAAAACACATAAGATCAACACTTAGTCGTATTTTCAACAATTACCAACTTCGATGCGAAGGTGTTTATGTATGGAGGCACCACTGTTACCTTCCTGAAAATAGGTTCAAAATTTTTTTTTACCAAAACATAATACCTGCGTATGAGGGTATTTTCAACAATGAAAAACAATTACCTTCGTACGAGGGTAGTAATTTACCTTCGTACAAGGGTACTCTCTATCGTACAAAACAATGTAAGATCAAATCCATGATTTTTCATGTTAAGATGAAATTGATGATTATAACAATGACTATTGGTGCAGAATGTCTATAGCCTACATCTTAGGGTCATGTCGTATATGTAAAGGGCTTAAACGTTACATTTTGTATTGATTTATATGCATTAGAGCTCACCTCGTATGAAGTGGCAATCCCACCCTTGTGCAAAGTTGGCATGTCTATATATAGTTGAGTAGGGGTGTTGAGTCCTGAGCTGTGTTTCTGATTGTAAGGCAAAGCCCTGTCAGTTTTGCGTTGGTTCTGTAAATGTTTATTCAATATATTGAAGCAGAAGCATTGAAATAGTATATCTGATCATTGTCAACTAATTAATGATGAATTCCGCACACATTGGTTAGTTAATCAAATGGGAGAAATAGTTATGGAAAATATAAAAACATTTAAAATATTCAAAAAGTACAAAAACATGAAAAAAGACAAAGAGTTTTTGTGTAAAAAGAGGAAATGATAGTATATCAGTAGGACTATCATAGTATGCTAAAGAAATGTAATCTTAAAATTGAATGGTTCAACAGATCTTACTAATTATATGTCAGTAGGCTTCGCACATTCAGTAAATTGTTTCCGAGATATAAACTTAAAGAATAACTAATTTATCTATGGCTTAATATCTCTCGGATATATGGACTTGGTACTCTGAAATTTCGTTTGAGAGAACGCAAGATTATGAGATAGTAGGTCTTTATTATTAATTGAAATCTGAGGTATTATATAAGTTCTTATGATTTTGCATCAGCAATCGCCTAGAACTTGTATAATACTTTCCCATTAAACCCTAAAACTACATTAAATTGAAAATACCAAAAGATACTATAATTGCAGAACAAAAGATTCCAAATTTGGAACACCACTACAAGTTGAGCTTTCATATCTTTGTCTGTACGGTAGTACTAACTGAGCTCTCAAGGCCTCGCATCACGCAGTTACAGATATCAGTTAGATGTATTCACCTGTGAGATAAAATCCAGGGAATCTCGATACGGGAGTATATTCTGAGGTAGGAAACACATGTAAATCATGTTCCTAAAATTAACTAACGTATCTTGAAATAATTGAGAAATGTGTAGAGGTTTAAATGGATTAGTATACTGACAATCTAAGTTAATCTGTTTAGAACTTATAGTTTTATAAAGATCAACGGTCCTAGTGATATGTCTCAAAAACGGATATGATCCTCTAACACAAACTCACAAAAATATGTCTGTAGATATGTTTGTGCAGAGTTTACATTTCATTTCGGAAAACCCAAAAAAGTTTTTTAGTTGTTTTAGCATAAAATTTGGATAATACTAAAAGCTTTTATTTCTATCTTAGTTTCGACTACCGATAATGGAAAACGGATCTTCGAAGTCCAAAGCGACAGTTGTGAATGAAAGATGAAGGATTATGGGTTGGGAGCTAATCTTGAATGAGAAAATGTTATAAAATGATAAAAAGCTCATTATTTTAAAACTTAAAATTGATGAAAAACAACACTTTGGATCATAAAGTATTAAACCAAGGTCATTAACTTGGATTTGGTAGACAAATCGGTTAACTAGGGTTTTAACTTGGACTTGGTAAACCGAGTGGGTCGTTCAAACTGAAAATGATCGAAAAGTTGAAAATTTTGAAAATTGATAGTTCACTTCGCACAAGAGTCACTTCGGATGAAGTGGCTGAACCACCTCGTACGAAGTGGTGATCAACCGTACAAAGTGTCTCTGCCCTATAAAAGGAGCACAACTCGTACGAAGTGTCATAACTCCTTTGTGCGATCTAAGTGAACACTTGTGTGATCTGACTTGTTTTGAAAAATTTTAAATGAAGTGCAGCCAAAATACACCTTGGGGAGGTGATCTACACACCACTTACAATGGTTAAGGTAGAAGGTCGTGTTTTGACCATTAGTTTTGTGTTTTCAGCACTATGGGCAAAGAAAGTAGATCTAGGCAAAACGAACTGGCCAAATCTAAAATTGAACACATAATGCTTATCGGCATTGTTAGGCTTTAATAGATCCATCAATTGCACAAATATCACAAGTTTTAAGCTTAGTGTACTTGACTGTTGTTTTTGTGTGGAGTATGTCACTCCGTACAAAGTGTATGTACACTTTGTAAGAACTGTGTTGTGCAAAATTTCTGAAAGCCACCTCGTTTGAAGTTCTTGGTCAAAAATGTAATATTATTATATTCCACTTCGTACGAGGTGCAGACGTCCACTTCGCACAAAGAATACTTCGCACTAAATATGTTGTGTAGTTTTTGTTGAAATATTCTAAGTATTGATGTCGTTGTGTGTTAGGAAAAGAAGACGTCGCTCAAGCCTATTCATAATATTTGTTGTCTTCTTGATGAAACGATCATGGAAATCGCGCCTTTTAAAGATGTGCTAGAATTTATGGGACAATTACCGATTACAAAGGCATTAACTGGTTGACATAAAGCCTACCATCGCATGTTGAACGTTTTTGGGAGTTGCCAGATCTGAAGAAATTCCGAAAGCCATTATCTCTGCAGTCAAGATCGACAGTAAGGAGTTTGAAGTTAAAATCATGGAAGAGTTAATATGAAGAGTGCTGGGCTTCAACGACAAAGATAGTGATCCAACGGGCCACCTAGAACAAATGGTCAAAGGATGTTTCTATCGCATGGGTTACTAGGGCAATGTAAATGCCTCATCGTTTAAGAAAGCTAACCTTGGTAGGCCTTACAAGTTTTTTGTGCACTCTTTTATGAACGCACTTAGTCATAGAAGGGAGGGTTTGATGACAATGTTGACTATCAAATGTGTATGATCACTACTCTTGTGCTGAACTTGCCATACAACTGCACTAAGTTGACTTATGATTAGATGGTGCTGAATATTACAAGAGAGAAGTTTCTGCTGTATCCAAAATTTGTGTAGATTATGCTAGATGATCAGTTCCCTAACTTGGCGAAAGATGAAGTGACGAGCTAGTTTTAAGTCACATGGATGTTGAGACATTGGCTAAATTGAATTTATACTTGAAGATGACAGATGAACCTATTGCTAAGTCGGATTTTTGGAGCTATCAAGGATAAAGATTATGTGGCACCCCCAAAAGGGAAGTGGAGAAAGGATACGAGTGGAGACGAAAAAGATGAAGTTTCTTGTTTGGAAGGATTTGTGAAAAAAGAAGTAGTTGATACGAGAAGGAATATACTAAGAAGCATAGGCGAGGAACCCCAAAGAAACAAGCCGCTGGTACTTCAACTGCAACAACTCAAATAGAAAGTGTGCTATAGTCCAAACAACGCTTGTAGCTGAACAAGAGGTTGAAGAGGTACAAGTTAATGAGCCTGTTAATGTAGAAGTGCAAGGCGAAGAGAATGTGCATGATGATGTTTATTCGGCTACGTTTGAGCATGATCAAGAGCAGGGAGAGAATGTTGTTAGTACAGTAGTTGCTGGGGAGATAATGGTAATGATGAGGGATTATCTAATGACAATCCTGATCTAGAAGCAGAAGGTGCAGCTAAAAAGGTAGAGTTGAAAAAGAAAAGAGCTTTGGGGGATGATGATGATGATCATATATGCCTTCTAATTCTAATGAAGAGATTGTGGTTACTAAGCCTGCAAGGAAACAAGCGAAACGTACGAAGAGTAAAGCTTCTGATGCTAACTACTAGTTCTCCGGCTGCATAGAAGACAAGAAAGAAGTATGGAAGGAAGAAATTGCCTAAAGTTGAAAGGTTGCTCCAATTGTTAATATTGAGACTGTTGTTCCTCATCATCACATCAATCACACAACAACCATCACAACAACCACCAGAAACACCGGTTATACCCCCTCAATCACCACCACATCATCTATCGCCACAACATATCACACCTCCACAAGCATCACCACAAAAGCAGCCAACACCTCCTATGCAACAACGGTCTATACCACAATCTGGTCCAAGACATTCATTGACTACCAATTTCAAGATGATTTTGGTGATATTCCATTTTCGGAAGGGTTTGATACAAATATGTTCAATGATGACAAGATCAATGAGATAGAGACAAAGATAAAAGAATATGAAAGCCGAATCAAGTTTCTTGAGTAAGATAAGAAAAGATTGGAAGCGTTGCTGGTAGTTTTGGTGGATGATAATGCAAAGATGGGTGAACTGCAGAGTAAGATCAAAGAACATGATGCTACAATCAAATAGCTTGATATAGAGAACGTGAACTAACTATCAATGCTTATGACTGTCACTGCTGAGAATGAAATGTTACATCTGGTAGTTAAAGATTAGGAGACAGAGAAAGTCGAGAATGCTAAGAAGTTTGATATGTTGATCAAAGCACTCCATAAGAGATATATTATCAACTTTGCAGCTAAACATGATGAAATTGAAGTTGAAGAAGCCAAAGCTAGAGCAGCTGAGCGTGCACGTAAAGCTAACGATTAAGCTGTTAAAGCTGTCGTTGCTGGAAAAGGAAAAGAGAAGATAAATGATGTACCAGTGAATGTTCAAACTGTGCTAGGAGCTGAATCTACCCAATTACATAAACATAAGTTGAAGAAGATGTTGAGAAAGAAGATGAAAGAGTGAAGTTTGTCCTTATTGGTGGACCGGTCGATGTGTCTGACATTACATTAGGCAGAAAATCTTGGAATGAAAGAGGATGTATGCTGAAGTCGATGATGAGGTAGATGCATTTTTTGAAGATGATAAGAATGATGATGATGAGGGTGATAAGGATGCTGATAAAAGCAATGATAAGAAGGATGATGATCAGGGCAACAATGATGATAATGATCAAGGTGGTACTGTGTGACTGTAGAAGATGCGAAGATGAATGAATCCTTTATTATGATGCTTTCTTGAATGATGCAACAAATCAAGAGAATGAAGCACAAGGACATGGGAGAGGAAGGACCCTATGAGTGAAACAGAGAGTCAGGAATCCTCACAGTTGGTTCCTATATCGGTTGTTCCTGACGTGCATACACCAAGGGTTTTCCACCTTGAGCATGAGTAAAAGAAGGTGAATCCGTTCATAACTACACTAAGGAAGAGATTGCTAAAATGTTAGGTGTAGACCAAAGAATCCTTTGTATTTTATTTTGAAATGAAGTGAACAACATTAATGCTTCACGGCCTAATGATTATCTTTATAAGTATGTGTCGGAGCTGATGATTATGACAGGGTTGTCTGGAGGAGATTCTGACGATGATGCCAATGCTAAATATTCCATGAAGGAACATATGACTTCCCAACCCTTTGAAGAGTTGTTTTCAGAAGCGAATGATGATTTGTTAAAAAGGAAGGTTGTAGGTCCCCTAATCCGTATGGATCTTCACAGAATCGTCTATCGAACCTAGATTGCGGAATCTTCTAGATCAGATTATCACAGAAATATGAGTAAAAACAAATTATAATTAAACCAGTCTTCTATTGATTATCCAACGCAAATGTTTACAATCAATTTAAATCTCTCCGCCACTCTCTATAGATTTCTCACACCTCTATCTATCCTTCTCTCCAAAAACCCTAATGCAAAACATGTATATATACTACATGTCTGCATACTGGCTTTGGACTGGGATAGGCCATTCTCCAAGCCCATAACAACTCTTGACAAGCTAAACACAAATGCTAAGCCCAATACAAAATATCCAAAAACCAAACCATTAAACTATTAAGCAGTTGTCACAAAGTATGCACCAACAGACTCCCCCTTGACTATAGCTTCATAGTGTAATTTTGTCTTCAAACATCTTGTGGTCTTTTGGTCTTTGGATAGCTTTAGCTACACACAGATTCTGACACTAATAGACTCCCCCTTAGCTATGCTTCCAATCTCCAAAATTTCATTTGTTGTAGATTAGTGAACTAGCATTCTCTGGTGAAGCACATATCTCCAAATTCCTCTATATCACCCTTTGCAATGTAGTAGAAGGATCCTACCATGCATCTACACACATTCTACACTCCACTCTTAATATGTACTTTACTTGAATTCCGCACTTCATTTTGATAACTGCATCAATCTATTTAGAAACACAAGCAAGTATCTCGAAAAACCATTAGACCTTTTCCACATTAAAGATAAACAAATATTTTATCTTATCATGCAAAAACAACAACTTATCAGTTCAAACTGGGAGACCTTTTAAAAGAAAATCTTTTGTATTTTTATATTTTCTAAAAACAAATAACTAACAAGAAACTAAACACTCTATTTTTGTGAGACGCACTGGTTAAGAAGATCATATCAGTCAACTCAAACCGTTTCACCATTTCAGTTCATTCTATCTTGTAATTTTCGTGAAAAGCAATTCGAGAATTACCAGTATTGTTTACCACTTAAACAAAAATACATGAACATTTCAAGTACCTTTACCTAGTGATACTTTAAGGTAGTGTTAGACTGATATAATAGTGTGTCCCACTTCTATACATATCCCCGCGATCAAGGTAAGCACAAAGATGCCTTGTAGTAGGTGAGTATATCGAATTCATCCTTTTAATTTTCAATGTTGTATACTTGGTCACCAACTCAGTACAATCGTACAACAAAGAGACCAATATCCAACGATGGTTAAGACAAATATCACAGATTTTCGAACGATTTATGTATTTTGCACATTTGAATGACTCTCTAGGAGAGCTTCTTCAATTTCTAGGATTTGGCATTTTAGCTCTTTTAAAATATCTTGGTTGCGCCTAGGTCAGCATATATCTGGATGCAGCAGAAGGACAACCCTGATATCCCCAGATGAAGTAACTTCATAAAGACCTAAAACTTCAGATTTTGGCAATCTATCAACGAAAGATCACTAATATGTTACCCACTCATACACAGTTCGTTATGTTTATATCACCAAGGTAAGTTGATTATTTCATGCTTTTTGCCTACTGGTACATCATATGATGAAGCTTTTATCACACTTAAGCAATTTAATTTAAATTTCAGTGTGACAGTCGAACTTACTGATGTACTATCATTTCTTCTTTTCCACATAGTGAAAACTCATTTTTTATTTTCTATTTTTTTTTGTTTGTGATTTTTGAAAAATAGTAAACTATTTACAAAATTCTTATGAAAAACTGGTTATTCAGGATTCCTCATCCCATTGAGTTCGACTAGATGTTCAAAACAAGCCCTGTCAAATGCTTTTGTTTAAAGATCTGCCAGGTTATCCAGTGTGTCGACTCTATGCAGTTCAATCAGTTTCTTTTCAGCACAATCCCGTATAAAGTGATGACGGATGTCAATATGTTTTGTACGACTGTGTTTTATGGGATTGTTTGTGATTGAAATAGTGGCATTATTGTCAATCATATTTGGAGTACGAGTGAAATTCAAACCATAATCGCGCATTTGATGTTGTATCCAGAAAACCCGAGAGCAACAGCTACCTGCAACAATATATTCAGCTTCACACGTAGAGGTAGACACGTAAAACTGCTTCTTGCATTGCCATGACATGATCCTCCCTCCTAAGAACAGATAACCACATGTGGTAGGCTTTCTTGTTGATTTGCATCCTCCAAAGTCCGAATCAGTGAAAGCAACAAATTTCAAATCACTAGCAGCTACTTCAAGTAACGAAGAATACGCTTCACTACCTTCATATGTGACTCTTTTGATATCTGGCACAAAGACACACTGCGAACATGATGTCAGGTCTTGAGGCAGTCAAGTACAATAGAGAACCAATCATTGCCCTGTATTGAATTGGATCAACATCCTCCACACTCTCATGATCTGGACCTAGATTGTGTTTCTCACAAATAGATGTGTTGAAAGTAGCATAATCCACCATTCTGAAATGAGACAAAATGTCATACACATACTTTGTCTGATGTATAAACATCCCATCCTTCTTCTATTCAACTTGCAATCCCAGAAAGTAGGACAACTCACACATTGCACTCATTTCAAACTTGCTCTGCATCACCTGCTCAAATTCATGACACATGCTCTCATCAGATGACCCAAAAATTATGTCATCCACGTATACCTGTACTAGTAGAAAGTCTTCCTTCTTTCTCTTAATGAACATTGTACTGTCAATCTATCCTCTTTCAAATCAATTCTTCAATAGATGTGTTGACATTGTCTCATACAACGCGCTGGGTGCCTGATGCAATCCATACAATGCCTTATCAAGTCTGTACACTCGATCTGGATAGTCTAGATCAGTAAACCCATCAGGTTGTGAGACATACACCACTTCTGGACTTCCCCGTAAAGAAACTCACTCTTCACGTCAAGTTGGTAAACTTTGAAGCCCTTGAATGAAGCAAAAGCTAGGAACAAATGTATTGCTTCCAACCTTGCCACTGGTGCAAACACTTCATTGTAATCAATCTCTTCTTGCTGATTGAACCCCTTAACGACTAATTAGGCCTTATTTCTCGTCACAATCCCTCGGTCGTCTTTCTTGTACTTAAACACCCACTTGGTGCTTATTTCCTTTTCTCCTTCTAGCAAGTCAACTAGTTCCCAAACTTTCAATTTCTTGAACTGAGCAAACTCCTCTTGCATCGCTTCAACCCATGAATTATCTTTAAGAGCCATACGAATATTCTTTGGCTCCTCTTGGGTAATAAAACAACTACAAAAAACACTCGTTTATCATCCCAGTCTTCCGAATCGAAGCAAATAAATAGGAACCTTTGATCACACCTCTTCTTGTCTGAACACCTGCAGCAGCATCACCTTTGATGTTCTCAACTGGATGCTCTCTATTTGCTTGTGTAGTAGCAATGGTCTCAACAACTAAATTATCACCTAGATTAGATCCAACCTCCCCCTGAATGTTCTCATTAGCTAACGGATTAGTAAACTCCTCCCCTGAATTGGTTCAGACTCACTATCACTTGAATCCTTTTGAGCTGCATTGGAGGAAGTTTCTGGAGCATCTGTCATTAATATACTCGATCTAGGCATGAATTCACCCTCTTCATCTTCACCGATCACAGTTTGTATCACTTGAGACTCATCTGCAGTGGAAAACTCAGGAATATTAAATGATTTAAAACACTAACATAATCATATAATATAGCAGGACCACTCGTAGATTGTTGAGGTGAATAATTAGTGATTTCCATGTTAAACACAACCTCAATTTTACTAGTTGTTAGATAAAAAGCCAATTTAATCGGTGTTCCAGGCACATAACCTAGAAAGTATCCCTCGTTATCTACCTCACTGAATTTTTGCTTATCTTTATTTCGCACAATGGTCCAGGGTAATTCAAATGGTTCAAAACCTTTCAAGTTTGGTTTCTTGTTAAACATAAGTTCATGACATGTTTTGTTAAACCGTTTAACCGTTAAAACTTTTTTTAGGACATAACAAGTTGTGTTCACAACTTCTCCCCAGAAAAGAACTGGAAGCTTTGAATCAGAAAGCATAGTCCTAGCGGCTTCAATCAACGTCCTGTTTTTCCTCTAAGCGACTCCATTCTGTTTAGGTGTATTGGAGAAGAATATTGATGTTCAATTCCCTTGAGAAGACAATAGAGATCCAGAATCTGATTCTTGAACTCTGTGCCATTATCACTCCTTATCCTATAGATCCGTGCATCATGGACACTTTCGAATTTTGTAAAAAGATCAATCAGCATCTCCACTGTCTCATCTTTTGTACCTAAAAAGAAAACCCATGAATACTGTGAGTAATCATTCGTGACAACCAAACAATAGTACTTTCCACTTATGCTCCTTACGTTCACTGGACCGAATAAATCCATGTGAAGTAATTCATAAGGAGTGTCTATGGAATTCATTATTTTAGATTTGTGAGGTTTATTATGTTGTTTTCCCTTTTGACTTGGAAGACATTTATCTTCAACATGAAACGTCTACACTGGTACCCCTTCCACTAAACCATTTTTAATTATGTAATTCATCTTTCGGTAGTGGATGCGGGCCATGCATATGTGCCACAACATTAACTCAGCCGCAAATGCTTTTGACAATAAACATGCCACCATAGTGGAAGAATCCATAGCACCCATGTCCATGACATAAGTGTCATTTCTCCTTGGCGCTCTCATCACTATCCAATCATACAGTATTACCAAACCTTGTTTATCCAAAGACCAAAAGACTACAAGATGTTTGAAGATGAAATTACACTATGAAGCTATAGTCAAGAGGAGTCTGTTGGTGCATACTTTGTGACAACAACTTAATAGTTTGATAGTTTAGTCTTTGGATACTTTTCATTGGGCTTAGAATTTATGTTTAGCTTGTTTACAGTTGTTATGGGCTTGGAGAATGGCCTAGCCCAGTCCAAAGCCCAATATGCAGACATGTAGTATACATACATGTTTTGCATTAGGTTTTTGGAGAGAAGGATAGAGAGAGGTGTGAGAAATCTACAGAGAGTGGTTGAGATATTTCTTATGAGTCTTAAGTCTATTGTAAACATTCGTGTTGGATAATTAATAGAAGACTTGTTTAATTATAGTTCTGTTTCTACTCATATTTCTGTGATAATCTGATCTAGAAGATTCCGCAATCTAGGTTCGATAGATGACTCTGTGAAGATCCATACGGATTAGGGGACCTACAACCTTCCTTCTTAACAAATCACCATTTGTTTCTGAAACTCTTCAAGGGTTGGCAAGTCATCTGTTCCTTCACTGTAATATATAGCATTAGCATCATCGTCAGAATCATCCTCCAGACAACCCTGTCATAATCATCAGCCTCCGATACATATTTATAAAGATAATCATTAGGCCTTGAAGCATTAATGTTGTTCACTTCATCTTCAAAATAAAATACAAAGGATTCTTCATCTACACCTAACATTTTAGCAATCTCTTCCTTAGTGTAGTTATGAACGAATTCACCTTCTTTTACATCATGCTCAAGGTATAAAACCCTTGGTGTATGCACGTTAGGGACAACCGATATAGGAATAGCTGTGAGGATTCGTGACTACTCTGTTTCACTCATAGGGTCTTTCCTATCCCCATGTCCTTGTGCTTCATTCTCTTGATTTGCTGCATCATTCAAGAAAGCATCATAATCAAAGGATTCATTCATCTTCGCATCTTCTACATTCACACTAGTACCACCTTGACCATTATCATCATTGTTGCCCTGATCATCATCAGCATCCTTCTTATCATTGGTTTTATTAGCATCCTTATCACCCTCATGATCATTTTCTCATCATCATCTTCAAAAAATGCATCTACCTCACCAGCAACGCTTCCAATCTTTCCTTATCTTACTCAAGAAACTTGATTCGGCTTTCATATTCTTTTATCTTTGTCTCTATCTCATTGATCTTGTCATCATTAAACATATCTGTATCAAACCTTTTCGAAAATGGAATATCACCAAAATCATCTTGAAATTTGTCAGTCAAGGAACGTCTTGGACCAAATTGTGGTGTAGGCCGTTGTTGAATAGGAGGTGTTGGCTGCTTTTGTGGTGATGCTTGTGGAGGTGTGATATGTTGTGGCGATAGAGGATGTGGTGGTGATTGAGGGGATATAACCGGTGTTTGTGGTGGTTGTTATGATGATTGATGTGGTGATGGAGGAACAACAGTCTCAATATTAACAGTTGGAGCAACCTCTACAACTTTAGGGGATTTCTTCCTTCCATACTTCTTTCTTGCCTTCTATGCAACCGGAAAACCGATAGTCTATGTAGCACCAGAAGCTTTACTCTTCGTATGTTCATTGGTTTCCTTGCAGGCTTAGTAACCACAATCTCTTCATTAGAATTAGAAGGCATATATGAATCATCGTCATCCCTCAAAGCTCTTTTCTTTTCAACTCTACCTTTTTAGCTGGACCTTCTGCTTTCAGATCGAGACTGTCATTAGATGATCCCTCATCATTACCATTATCTCCCCCAACACCTACTATACTAACAACATTCTCTCCCTGCTCTCTCACTACTCTTTATCATGCTCAGACGTAGACGAATATACATCATCATGCACATTATCTTCGCCTCGCACTTCTACATTAACAGGCTCATTAACTTGTACCTCTTCAACCTCTTATTCATCGATAAGCATTGTTCGCACTATAGCACACTTTCTCTTTTGAGTTGTTGCAGTTGAAGTACCATCGGCTTGTTTCTTTGGGGTTCCTCGCCTACGCTTCTTAGTATCTTCCTTCTCGTACCAACTATTTCTTTTTGCAACAAATCCTTCCAAACAAGCAACTTCATCTTTTTCGTCTCCACTCGTATCCTTTCTCCACTTCCCTTTTGGGGGTGCCACATAATATGTATCCTTGATAGCTCCAAACACCTTCTTAGCAATAGGTTCTTCTGTCTTCTTCAAGTATAAATTCAATTTGGCCAATGTCTCAACATCCATGAGACTTAAAACTAGCTCATCATCTTCATCTTTCGCCAAGTTAGGGAACTGATCATCTAGCATCATCTACACAAATCTCGGATACTGCAAAAAATTCTCTCTTGTAATATTCAGCTCCATTTGATCATAAATTAACTTTGTGAAGTTGTATGGCAAGTTCAGCACAAGAGCAGTGATCTTACACATCTGATAATCGACAATGTCATCAAACCCTCCCTTTCTATGACTAAGCGCGTGTATAACAGAGTGCACAAAGAACTTGTAAGGCCTGCCAAGGTTAGCTTTCTTAAACGGTGAGGCATTTACATGGCCCTTGTAACCCATGCGATAGAAACATTCTTTGGCCATTCGTTCTGAGTAGCCCATTGGATCACTATCTTTATCGTTGAAGCCTAACACTCTTCATATTAACTCTTCAGTGATTTTAACTTCAAACTCCTTATCGTCGATCTTGACTATAGAGATAATGGCTTTCAGATTTTCTTCAGATCTGACAACTCCCAAAAACGTTCAACATGCGATCGGTAGGCTTTATGTCGATTTCCAGGATCATATCATCAAGAAGAGAACAAATATTATGAATAGGCTCGAAGACGTCTTCTTTTCCTACACACACAACGACATCAATACTTAGAAAATTTCAACAAAAAATATACAACACATTTAGTGCGAAGTGTTCTTTGTGCGAAGTGGACATATGCACTTTGTACGAAGTGGCATATAATAATATTACAGTTTTGTCCAAGACACTTCGTACGAGGTGGCTTTCAGAAATTTTGCACAACACACTTCGTACGAAGTGTACATACACCTCGTACGGAGTGACATAATCCGCATAAAAACAACAGTCAAGTACACCAAACTTAAAACTTGTGATTTTTGTCTTAGAACTTGATTTAATAGTGTTTCCCACCTTAGAATATACTCCCGTATCAAGATTCCCTGGATTTCATCTTATAGGTGAATATATCTAACTAATATTGTATCTGGGTTGTGCGAGGCCTTGAGAGCTCAAGCTAGTAACACTGTATAGATAGAGAGATGAAGGCTCGATTTAAAAGTGATGTTTCATATTTTGAAATCTTTTTGCTACAATTGTCAGATCTTTCGATACTTTCAATTTGATGCAATTTAGGTTTTTAAAGCAAAAGTTTTCTACAAGTTCTAGGCCATTGCTTACGCAAAATCAGAACAACTTGTATAATACCCTCATATATCAATTATCTATAAAGACCTAGTATCTCAGAATCCGGCAATCTCTCAAACGAAATTTCAATGTACAAAGACTATATATCCGAGAGATGTTAAGCCACTAATGAAGAAGTTTTTTATTATGTTTATATCTCGAAGACAATCTAATGAATGTGCGAAGTCTACTGGCACATCATTAGTGAGACCCGTTTAAATACTTTTTGACACTACATTTCTTTAGCGTACTGTGCTAGCCTACTAATGTACTATCATTTCCTCTATTTACACGAAAGCTCTTTTTGTCTTTTTCCAATGTTTTTGTTCTTTTCAAATTATTATATGTTTTTGTATTTTTCTCAACATTTTCTTCCCCTAAAATCATAAACATATTTTTGGATTTAAAGAAAGAACTTGAAAAAAAAAACTTGACAAACCGACGAGGATTACGTCAAATCGTCATCCATCTAGGCTTCAACCTCATGTCCCCCTGATGTCAGATCTTTTAACCCACTTAATTTCAAAAGATATTTAAATTTTGCTCTGTCTAACAGTTTTGTATGAAGTCTGCTTTCTGTTCATCAGTGTCGATCTTTTCAATACTAATCAACTTTTTCTCGTAGCAGTCATGAATAAAGTGATGTCGTATCTCAATGTGCTTGGTTTTAGAGTGTTGAACCGGGTTTTTTTTGCTATGTTAATGGCAGCATCGTTATCTACATTTCTAGGCATATCAAGAAACTACAATCCATAGTCTCTCATCTGTTGTTGTGTCCACAAGATTTGGGAATGTAAGGTCACCTAATCCTAGGATCTTACTCAAGAACACAATCATTAGGTGTACGGAATCCACCTAGCAATCACCACTGTAGGATATTGTATTAAGAACAAGAGGAATGAGATAAATCTAAGAATACACAGAGTATTCTTAGATGGAGATGATGAATGACGTCACTCAAACACAGTAGCCACCAGACAAAACACACACTAATGATTAGGGTATTCTTGTTGCACAAACTTTCCACAAAAGAACTGCCATCTTGTCATTACCACTAAAAGATTATATACAAGATATATTCGGACACACATGTCCGGATAACAAAACAAGGCCCGAAGCCCAATAAGAAACAAACTCGGACAGAGCTAATAAGCTCAAGTCCAGACACATATAGCTCAAACTTAAATCTGGACTAGGGAACTACATACCTTAAGTCCGAAATACACAAGTTAGACATAAACTCGGATTAGGGAACAACCCTAATCAAGAGTACACTAAAGTCAGACAGAAACACAAAAGTTCGGACTATCATTTAATTATTACAACATATCATAAATGACCCCTAAACAAAGAGAGCCTGCACTTATCACCCAAAGTGCATTAACAAACTACCCCTTGACCAGTGAAGATTCTTCTTGAACTTTTAAATTTCTTTCATGCTTCGAGTACTCGTTTCCTGCCCACACTTGGTTTTTCATGTAGAACTACACTACCTTGATGAATTGATTTGCCAACGGATGATCTTCTTCAAGGTAACGCATAGGCAGTCGAGCAGCTTCTTTTGATGTTCCATCTTCATGTTGACAAGCCAGATTAGATCCAAAATCCGAAGAATCACCTCGGACACTTACTTTTCTAGTAATAACTGCTTCACCAGTTTTCCCAACAGGATACCGGTAACCTATTCCTTGAATCTTATCGAGATCAAACTTGCGCATAGGAATTTTATGTTGGCATCTTGCTGGTGGATACACCATCTTCAAAACCTGTTTACCAGTGAACTTATCTTTGGACTTGACAGCTCGTCCAACTGCTGGTCTGAATGTTTTCCACATACTTGCACGACTTTCAGCAACCATATGAGGAATTAAACCTCTAATGCTTCCTACTTTGGTATGATTGTTGAGATTCAACTATGCTAGATGATGGAGATCGCGAGCAGGTAAGGTTTGTAAATACTTAGCCCACGGCCTAAAATATTGAACTCCGTCTATACATTTGATCATGACCAAGCTATGTTGCTCATCAAAATCCCAACTCCTTATCTGACCCGAGTATTCCCCTTTGGTGTTAATATATCTCTTCTTTTTTTTCAGATCAAGAAGAGCTTTGAACCATTTATGAGCCACCATACGGACCTCTTTGGGAACTCGAATAGGATTCAGAATTTCGTTAGGAAGAACATCCCCAAAGACATAGCTTCTAAGATCATCCATGTTCACATTCAAGGACTCATATTCAAATACTCTTGCCCTTACCTATTTCAATAAAATCAAACTTGCAAGCAAGCTCATCATTTGATTCCAATCTTCCACTAATCCTTCCACAACGTCGCCATCTTCTAGAACCTAATCAGCAGCAGAGTCACATATTATCAGAATTAGAAAGAGAACCTAAATCAGCATTAGTAGGACCCTTGTCTCCCCTAGCACTAGCTCCCGATCCAGACTCCCCTCAGCCTGAGTAGTGGTTGCATTTTCAGAAGCCAATGAGCTCCTTGGCTGCTCCCCCTACACAACGGCTTCAGGATCCTTGTCTTTATCTAAATCATCATTCTTGAGTTCCCTAATTTTGCATTGAGCTTGCACTTGTAAAGCAATATTCTCCCCATAAGCAGCAAGGAGCTTTACAAGATATGTAATAAGCTGATGTATCTAGTTGATGGCTTTGACTAGAGTCGTATGTCGTGAAGTAGAAGACGCATCCTTTTTAATGAGGTTGCCCAACAGAATACCCTTACGCTTGACAAATTAAACAAATCCATCATCTGCTGATTCCTCATCGCATCTTTCTTTTTCCAATACTCAATCTCTCTTATCTGATGCTGAATTTACTCTTGGTGTTCTCTCAAAACTTTAGCACCATCTAGAAACTATGTTGTACGAACTCTAGAAAGTTTTGCCCTTCACCAGAGCTCGTTGTGCCTGGAGGTCTCGGTACAGTAGGTCTAGAACCAGACGGTTGAGGAACAGGCGATCTAGGCTACCTTGCTTCTTTTGTAACGGAGGACTAGGACTAAAAGCCACTTTTGGACGAACACTTCGAGCCTTAGGCGCCCCGATCTTTGCTGACGTATGCTTCGACCTTTTAGACCCCGAAGAACTTTGAGCTACGGGAGAACTCGGTCGTACAAAACTTTGAGTTACACCAGCGGCATACCTACAAAAATAAGAGGCAGAGGTGACACGACAGAACTTTCTGATGAAGCAAACACATTACCTGAGCCTAACGGAGACGTAAGAGATCTAAATAAATGAGTGGTAGGAATAGTAGAAGACACCATTGAAGTAGAAGTTCCCACATAAGTAGAAAAACTAAGGGACAACAAAGAAGGTGTTAGGTCCTAGAAGTGTGAGACTGAAGCATCAAATATACACAACAGTCTATGGTGGTTAATTGGGGTTAACTGGGTTAGTTTGTATTAGGTTTGGACCTTTATAGGTCATTTGGGTATGCCATAGGCCATGTGGGCCAGGCAAGCCCATAGGTAAGCCCATGAGGGGCATGCCTTACCCTAGGTATATAAGCTAAGCTTATTCATTTCTAGGGTTAAGACTTTTGAGAATTCTCTAAAGAGAGCCTCCATCTTGTACCAGACGGTTTTGCTTGTTCAAGTAATAGAATCGTGTGCAAGTGTTAAAGTTGATTCTGATTGTCCTTCGTTATTTCGGTTTTCCTGAATATCTCCAAGTTTGGATTTCGCTCATCCTTGGTGATCGTGTGATACCGTTGACAGATCCAGATTATCGGGACTTACAAGTGGTATTAGAGCCTGTTGAACCTATTTTCCAGGCTTAGATCTAATGTCACACTGATTCTGTTCGGTTTCTGCTGAAAAACAAGCATTTCGGATCAACGATCAAGCATTTTGGATCAACATTACAGGATTTTGGATAAATTCTTTGAATTTCAGATAGATTTCGGATTAATCTGTTGTATTTCGGATTCAAAATTGTTGAAGATCCCGAAGAACACGAAGAAGATCATCCATCTCGGATTGATTTCGGACAACTGTTCATCGGAATTTCGAAATACTGTTGATTCCAGATAAGGTTTCTCATTCTGGATCATCAGACTCTCATTCTGATTCAGACTCTTATTCCGGATCAGACTCTCATTCCGGATCATCTCTCATCTCGAATTGCATCTCGGATTAGGAAGCATTTCGGATTGAGACAGTGCATCTCGGACACCACCTCGGATCACTTTTCCGAATTACCATCTCGGATTAACAATCCGAGTTACTATTTCGAATTCGGTACTGTTCCGAGTTGCACTCTCAAAGGTGGAAAGTTAACCAGCTGAAGTAGCCAGAGTTAAACATTTTTGCACACAAAACTTGATCCATAGACAATCTGGACAAACCGGCTGCACGGTTAGACTCTGTGTGATTTTTAGGACAAAACTGTTTTTGGTAAAATCAGTTTTCGGACATTTTTTATCGTGTTTACCGGTACTGTGTCGATTATCCAAAGATGTTTACAGCCCAAGGTCAGCACTTGAACATAGTTTTAAGTCCAGCACAAAATCAAAACCCGAACCTGTGGAATGAAGTGAAGGAAAAACTGAATGAGTTTATCGGAAACTACAATGTTGATCTGGTTGCTGAATATGTGATGCGTTTGCTTGAATATGGGAGGCAAAAAGAGGAAGTAAGAGATGAGATGTATAGCGTTTTGGGTGATGACGAAGACTCTTTTGTATCTTGGTTGTGGGATCATTTACAATCAAACCAAGATCTCCAAGATCTATACGCTAAATCAACAGGGTCTCATCCTGAAGAAGTGCCCAAATAGAAACCTCAAGCCCAGCAAGCAGCAATCAGCAACCAAGCAACCCAAACTCTACCTCAAGCCCAAACTCACGCTGACAAATCCAGCTCGCCCATTGACACAGTCAACTACCTTTTGTGCACTGAACCTTGCAGGAATAGGGTTGCTCAACTCAGGGCACTTAATTCCAAAATGGCCAATAAATACAACAATGCAATGGCTCAGTGCATCAGTCTTCGAGAAAGTAACAAGTTACTCAAAGAAAAGGTTGAAGCACAAAAGAAAGACATAGCTCAGCTCCATCTGGACGTAAATCGACAGAAATGTTGGATCCATGATTACAAAACCAGATTAGATTCAAAAACCATGCAATGCGACTTGGTAAGAGTTGAGCTGGGACTTCTTACTGGAAAATATCAACAAAACAAAGTTAATATAAAGAAGTTTGATACATCCAGCAAGCTTGTTCAAGACGTGTGCAATGTGCAGCTGGCATATAAGGTGAACTAAGGGAAGGTTTGGGATTCAATCAGGTTTCCCCACCATATAATTACAATTACACAACAATGCCTGAAACCGACGAAGATATTGAAAAAGCACAGCATATGGTGTACGGCAAACACAATGATTATACGTCAGCCACACGGGAACCATATGGTGCTGTTGACACTTCTAACGATTCAGCTGATGAAGAGAGAGCTGACGTGAACAAGGCTCCAAGTGCGCAAACTGAAAAATCTGAACCTTCTGCTTCTGATGAAAAGGTTCAGAGCAAGCTAAAAGAGCAGAAACGAGCAAATCGGAGACGAAGAAAGCAGAAGTCCAAACGTCAAGGACAGTCACGCTCTCCAAAATCATCAGTGGCCAGCAATAGCCCTCAAAAGGCTAATGTTACGAAAAATGTATTCGTTAAGCCGGTCTTTAATGACAAATGTGAAAAATATGCTTTTGACCATGCTAGCAAAGCTTTTTGAAGGGTTTGGGAGATTTCTGAACAAGACTTGCAGTCTAAACAAAACAAGAAGAATCAACGAAATCTCCACAATAGAAGAAGGCCCTTTCAAACGACAAGTATAGACATCCAAATTCATCTTCGTCTGCAAGAAACGTGCAAGGATATCGAGCACAGAAGGGATCAGTTCATGCTTCAGGGCCTGCAAGAGCAAATCAAGCTGATCAGAATGCTTTACATGTGAAGAGACAAACGTACTTCAATTGCGGCTTTCCTGGTCACATCGCTCGGAACTACACACATAGTCCCCATGTTCTGTATCATGTTCAAAATCAGAAGGTTACACCTAAGGATAACAATCATTCGAAGCCGATGAAGGTATCATCACCTAAGGCAATGTAGAATGTGAATCCCATGGTTAAACCATCTGATGGGGATTGGAATGTTGCCAAAAATAAACGCAAGGCTGTTCGGAAACAAAATTTTTTTCTAAAACGACTAAACCTGAAATAGCCAAAGTTGCTCAATCAAAGGCAACAACCGCGTTTGTTAAAACAAAACAGATTTGGAAACCTAAATCCAAGGCGGTAGCAACATCACCAATCCTTGAAACTAAAGGGGATTTGTGTCTGAAAGAAGTGTCTTAATTTGATGCTTCAGGGAAACCCAGGACCACGATGACCTGGGTCCCACTGTCTTACTAATCTTCCTATTTTTTAGGAACATCCAAGGAGGAGTTGTTGACAATCTCTGAAGTGTTGAGAGCGGTTGTTCCAGGGACATATCAGATAACATGTCATTGTTGCAAAAGTTCAAATTCTTTTTCTCGAGTGTGATGTTTCCTTTGGAGGAAATGAGGTAAGAAAATATCAGCGAAAAGGTACAAATTTAAATTTCGTGCTTTAATTTGAAATTGATTAGTTTTTAATCTAATGACGAAACGGTTGAGCAAGAACAACAAAAATATTTTTCTTTTCTTTCATTTGAAACTTTGTACATACGTTTTCTTTATTAGGTAAATTTGTGCATAAAGTATGATGCACAAATTTAGGGGGGAAGAGGGCGATATATGTATATATGCATTGTTGAGGGGGAGAAAATCAGAAAAGTACAAAAACATTTGAAAAACTAAAAAATACAAAAACATTTGAAAAACTAAAAAATCCAATAGGTCTTTTTGCAATGATTGGGAAATAAAAAGAATATTCATGATAAAGGGTGTGGCTGACACATGTAAGGTGTTGTAGCTAAAAAGACTAGGATCTAATGTGACATGTCGGTAGGCTTAACGCTCAAAGTGATTAAAAGATACTACGTGATATAAACATAACGAACTATGTATCTTGTGGGTAACATACCATCGGCGTATGATTTTATGGTCATAAATCTGCGTTGATAGATAGCCAACATCTGAAGTTTCGGGTCTTTATGCTGTTGAGTCATCCAGGGATATCTTGGCTGCCCTTCTGTTGCATCAAGATTATATGCAGACCTAGGCACAGTCAGAATATTCTAAAAAGAGCCAAGATAGAAGGGCCAAAACCTTAAAAGAAAGGAAATCTCATCATGAGAAAACTCCATGAATTCCTACGTACCACATAAGGTATCTGCCTAACCCTCATCAGATACTATTGGTCACTCTGCTGTACGAAAGTACTGACCTGTTCACCAATAGTTTGCCGCTGTAAAAGATAAAGGATGATCTCAGTATGCTCACCTGCTACGATGAATTGTTGTGTTTACCTTGATCGCGGGGGTATGTCATGGTATGGGACACATGGGTATCATAGTATAATACTACCTTAAGCATATCACGAAGTTGATAAATGAAAGTTGAGCGTTAAAGTTTAAGTGGACAAACATATTGGCAATCACTTAGACAAGTTTGAATAAGTTCGCACTGAAAAGTGTTCCTTGGTCCGCCTGAAAACGATTTTGATCCCATTGTAATTGTTATGTTGTAACTACTGAGTTAGTTTCTTTGTTTATTTGTGTTTCTGTTTATATTCTTATATTCTAAAATTAAAAATTAGAAAATTCAAAAAAATCCAAAAAAAGAGTGTTTTCTGTTTTATTACTAATTATTAACCGTTCTTGAAGATTTGACTAATCATCAAAAGATGAAAGAAATTTGAATTTCGATCCGAGTACAAGTACTTGGATGTACCAAGTGTTCATGCGGTACTCTCTCTGTTGCATAAGAATGTTTGCTTATAAATTTCTGAGAATTGTGCAGATTTTGATTTAGATCAAGAAACAGGGATTGCTGAAAATTGAGATGCTGTTAGTTGCCGACAAAGCATGGAGCATCACAATAGCAAAGTGTACATGAGTCAGAAGAACCAGATGCCAGTCATCATCTGACAGTGATCGTACATTTGAAGAAGTACCAGAGAACCTGCTTGCTTGAAAGAGAAAGATTGAAGAAGAAAAGAGTTGCTGAGATTCCTCCTCTCACATTCTTTTTGACAAAGATGTTTCAAGCAAAGCTGATTAAGATCTTGATATGAAGCTAACCACAATAGCAGAAGAAAGATACCTAGTGCTGAGAGTTCGTTGAAGAATGAGGTCCAAGAAGTATGAGACTGACTTCCACAACACTTACAGCATAGCGACAACCATAGTGTCTGTTGAAGACGTTGCTGAATTAATGCTATCAAGACAATTTGATGCATCAGTCTTGGGGAGATTGTTAGGTCCTAGAAATGTGAGACCGGAGCATCAAATATACACAATGGTCTATGGTGGTTAACTAGGGTTAATTGGGTTAGTTTGTATTAGGTTTGGACCTTTATAGGTCATTTGGGTATGCCATAGGCCATGTGGGCCAGGCAAGCCATAGGTAAGCCCATGAGGGGCATGCCTTACCCTAGGTATATAAGCTAAGCTTATTCATTTCTAGGGTTAAGACTTTTGGGAATTCTCTAGCGAGAGCCTCCATCTTGTACCAGACGGTTTTGATTGTTCAAGTAATAGAATCGTGTGCAAGGTGTTAAAGTTGATTTTGATTGTTCTTCGTTATTTCGGTTTTCCTGAATATCTCCAAGTTTGGATTCCGCCCATCCTTGGTGATCGTGCTATATCGTTGACAGATCCAGATTATCGGGACTTACAGAAGGAGTAACTTGTTACAGAGTGGTCATTGACAGAAGAGAGAATGATCTCCGAAAAATATTAAGACCACTAGTAACTGAAGTAACAACAACACCCCAGGAAACATCTACTAGAACTGCTTCAGTACTCGAAACTTGAACATCCGAACTTTCAACTACCCATCGTCGTTTGTACGTTCTGATTGGCGGTGAGATTCGAACTGCCCCAGAATCAGGAGGACGACGGTCATCATCAATATCATCATTCGAAGAAGAATTGAGAGTGATAGAATTCAAATCATCTAAATTTAATTCCATCTTGCTAAACATAGATCCCATTCAGAAGAGGGACCGAAGGATGCTACTTTGGCTCGGATAAATCAAGCTTCTTTTCCTCTTCTAGCGATATTTTGTTTCGTAAATCCTTTAGAACCAACTTAAGGTACTTATTTTCTGTCAACATGACATCATCCGACTCGTCGATGATTCTATTTCCTTTATCTAATACACAAGACGACGGCCCAGCTTCAAGAGCCGCATCAAGATCTAAAATCAAAGGATCAGGCTCTACAGCAACATTCGGTGCAGAGGAAGCAATGCTGACAACCGGTTGCTCAAGACGTACAATATTCTCTTCTCCCATGATAATACCAAATGGTTCACTAAAATCAATATTTTCAGCTACTAGTTCTTCATTAACCGGTTCTCCAATTGCAACATGTTCAGTTACGGGTTCTTGTTCAGGTTCATTGGCTGGTGTTTGTTGAAGATCAACCTGAAGTTGAACAACCATTGGATGCTGATCCTGCAGAGGAGCATCATCTTCATCCCCAGCTTCAAAGTTTTCTTCAACCCATTTCGGATCCCAATCCAAGTTTGATCATTATCGGGATTGTAGTTATTATGTTGAGCAATTGCACCAAGCAAGGGATGAGGAACAGGAAGAAGGTTTTCATGTTGTGTCACTTTTGCACTTTGACAATCTTTAAAGATGCGTGGATGCATAAGTGTCTGAACGTAGGCTGGCAAATGAACCTGGAGTGGTAGATTCGGCAATAGGTGACCAAAAATCATAGTAAGAAACCTTGGATAAAGAATCATTAACCATTTTTCACAGGGTCGCAAGGCAAGATAAGTTTGAAATACCCGCAGAATAATAAGGGAGAAATTGTATGGTTGATTGAACGTTAAACCAATCATAGCTGATAGAAGGTTGTGTCTGATCCCGTCCATACAAGACTTCCTGGAGCTAGACATTACATCAACACATGATAAAATACCTCCACTGCCCGATAATCATTCCCTTATATATCTGTCTTGACGGAAAATGACCTACATATGTAAAGGCGCAAGCACCTCCTTCACGAATATGCTTAGTGTAGCAAGTGTCTCCATTCTCTAAATGATCACCGAATTGAAAAGCAGCATGTATAACAGCTTCCGTAATAACAATTTGAGTTCCATTTATAGTAGCTTCAATTGTATTTCCCACTGTTCGACCCGTACACAAAAATCCTGAATATACGATTGCACTTAATGAACATCTTCTGAAATTGCAAAAGAAATTCTCGAACCTCGTATAAAGCGCATAATCTGAGCATAATCACCAGCACCACAAACATTTTCGTTAAGGAAGGCAATTTGGTTATGTTTGGCAACAAACACCCTTATTGGAACCGGTGGAGCAGCTGCAGCGGCAGGTTGTGCTCCCTGTTGCTCACTTTGCTGTTCAACATGTTGGTCAGCCATGTCCGTAGACATATAGAAACATACCAAAAATAATGCATTAGAATTGTTAAACAATATGCATTATGAAGCAGCCACACAGACAACTTGCTACTGGTACGTGAGAACATATTCTACCAACATACCACACCGAGGCAAATAAATAGATTAGTCCGGACAAATACATTCACTAGTTTGAATCAAAAGACAATTCATTAAATCCGAAAACCAATATTTGGTAACAAAGTCCGGATCAGATTCGATAAACCTGGACAACTTATACTAACACCTAGACCTAAAACTGTTTTTATAAATAAATCCGGAACAGACGTCGATAAGCCTGGAGAGCAATTAAATCTGGAAAGCAATTAAACTTGAAGAGTAGTTAAACTCGGAGAGCAATTAAACCCGGAGAGGAATATAGTTATTAAACTCAGACAGGTCGTAAATTTATTAAACCCGGACGAGTTATAATAACCCGAACAGATCTGCTAGCCCGAAATGTTTTAAGTCCGGAAAAAAGACACTCGGTTCTTTAGTCCAAAGTTAAATCCTGATGCCAGTTTGAAACCCATCATCAAACCTAAGTTAAGAAACCTTCCGAACTTACGAAAGGTAAACTTAGATTCTCCGTGTTTCAAACACCAAACAACAAGATTAACCCTTTTTACAATGGATCAAAAAGGTAAAATTTCAAAAATCCTTTATCTTCCTTATGAAGATACTGACCAAAACTCCCGCCAAGAACACCAACAAAACACTTTATATTTTGATCAAGCAAGTTTATAATCAAACTAAACATACATTTTTCAAAAAAAATAAGCAAATTATCATCCAACAAACCAAAACATCTCAAAATCACTCAAATCCCTCAAGAATCAAAACCCCATTATCAAGAAAACCAAGTTCTTAAAGACGAAACAAAAACCCCCAAATTTTGAACCCAAAACCCTAAATTAAATCGAACACAATAAGCAATCATCATCATTCAAACAAGAATCTTTCTAAAACGTTTACACTACCGGGAACACTAAGTTCAAAGCATATAAACACATAACCCCTAGAAGATCAAAAACATACCAATCTTGTTCACGATGAAGAAGTTTAAGAGTTTAGAGACATACCTGTGATGTTAAAAAGCTAGGATGAACTAAAAACTTGAACTTCACACAAATAAACACATAAAATTTGCAAGAACAGAGGGTTTTGTTATGTGGGGTTTTTTTTGGGAGAGAGGTGAATGAAGGTAAGAGAATGATGAATGAACTGTTGGGAGGATTATATATATGAGAGAGAGTCTGAACCAAACCCTAGGTAAAGCCGGAACAACTATGTTTGGAGTAAAGGATAAGCAAGGAAATCTAGAACACCGGATAACTTATGTAGTGAAGTCACAAATCTGGATATTACAACAGAATTTGAAATCCGGAGAACATCTCCTAAAGAATTAACCGAAAAGTATGTTTTCCAATCCCGGATCCCCAAACCCTAAAATAAATCCAGAGCAGGTTAACTCAAAACCCGGACACACATGAGAGCCCAATCCCGGAGCCCAAATCACATAGACTTAAACTCAGAGAGGAACTGATTACATTATAAATGGAGTTCACCACTATAAACCCGAAGAAAACAAATTGGCTCAAAACGCAGACCCCAAAATTCCTTAACTTAACTAAAAATTTCACTTTGAACACCATACGTTTTGGAAAGTTTTACAACTTGGAACAATTTTACCAAATACTTATAATGACGAAATTACCCTCACACTTAGATAAATCTCGCACGATCGATTTTTTATTGAAAAGGACTTATTTTAGGATTACCTAACCTGATGTTTAACATCCTATTAAAAGAGTATTCACTACCTCATAGAGTATTTTAGATGATAAACTCGCACATAGAAACAAAAACGTAAAATCTTTTTGATGTTTTTCATTTTTGACTAGATAAAATAAACTAAACCCAAAAAACGTATTTACACTATGTATATTTTTGTGAAGTCGGAGCAAGAAGATCATATTGGTTTTTCTGTCAATATCCAACACAAGATCACAGATTTCAGATTAAGCACTTAGAATGATATTAACAGTTCAAGACGTTCGACGGTATTCTGGTCCAACTAAGCTTTAGCACGCTTTCATACACTGCTTTTGAGATATGCGATTAAGTGTATTAATACTGATTGCAACTATGTTTACCCACCTCAGAATATACTCCCGTATCAAAACTACCAAACATTGCATCTTACAGGTGAATATATCTGAAAAATCTCTGTATCCGGCTAAATGTGATGCCTTGAAAGCTTAGGTTAGTACCACCGCACAGACAGAGAGATGAAGGCTCGATTTAAAGGTGGTGTACCAACGTTTGTTATCTTTTTCTACAAAATTTTGGCAGTATATACTATGTACCAGGTGGTAACATAGAGATGCAATTTGTACATCCGGTGATGACAACTTCAAACAGATCATCCGGTGATGATTGTTGTGGCAGAAAAGAAATTCACCAAAGGGGTTTGTGCACTGAACGAAGCGCTTAGCAAAGCATTATACGTGGTCTATGTTATTGCTCACACAAAATCAAAATACCAAGTATAATACCCTAAAGCTTTAACAAACATAAAGACCTAGTATCTAAGAAGCTTGACAATCTATTAAACGAAATTACGGTACCAAGACCATATATCCGAGAGATTTACCACACAATTACATAGTTCATTATGTTTATATACCAAAAATATGTTTCTTATTTACGTGTAAAACCTACCGAAGCAACGTATACTGAAGCTTTAACAGTTAACACTTAGAATTTAAATATAACTACTATCCTTCATCAGATACGACTAACCGATGTACTATCATTTCCCCTTTTTCTCAAAACGACTTCATTTTTACATTTTTCAGGGGTTTTTGTATTTTCTAAAAAATAAAATCCTTCAACTTAGTAAAATACTTTTGAGTTTTTAATTTTGTAAAGATATAAGAACTGTGCATTAAAACATAAAATAAAGTTTCTATGCGAGTTTCTAAAGGCACATTTACTCGAGGTTGATCATCCGATCATTCGGACCAGATTCTCAAATCTAGCCCGATCGAATGTCTTAGTAAACAGGGCGGCAAGATTATCCAAAGTGTCTACCCTAACCACCTCGATTAAACCCCATTCGCGAATGAAATGATGCCTAACATCTATGTGTTTAGTGCGTGAATGGTTAGCCGGATTATTTGTAATGGAAATGGCAGAGTTATTGTCGACAAGAATTGGAGTTCGAGTAAAATTCAAACTTTAGTATCTCATTTGTTGCTGAATCCACAAAATCGGATCACAACAACTCGAAGCTGTAATGTATTCGTCCTCGCACATGGATAAAGACACGACAATTTGCTTCTTGCATTACCAAGACACAACACTGTTTCCTAGTAGTTGGCGCTGCTAGAGGTTGACTTTCTATTGACTGGGCACCCTTCGAAATCTACGTCAGCATATGCAATCAAATCCAGACCTCCTTTAGTTGGATACCACAATCCAAGCTTAGGTTTCCCTTTCAAGTATCTGAAGTTGCGTTTAACAACAATCATATGAGAATCTCTCGGGGTTGATTGGTACCTAGCACATAAACAAATAGAAAACATAATATCGGGACGCGAAGCTATAAGATACATAAGTGAACCTATCATAGCTCGATACAGAGTTGAATCACTTCAGGATCTTTCTCCTTATCAGTCATTAGCTTGTGATTCATTGGCAATGGTGTGTCAAAAGGTGAGCTCTCTTCCAAACCGATTCTCTTGAGAATCTTATAGACATACTTGTTTGATGCACATATGTCCCTTCTTTCTCTTGACTCACCTGAAGACCAAGAAAGAATGACAACTCTCCCATCGCACTCATTTTTCGACTTGATCACTTTTTTCAAACTCACGACACAGTTCTCATCTGAAGAACCGAAAATTATGTCATCAACGTAATCTGAACAATAAGAAAATCTCCCCCTTTCTTCAAAATGAATAATGTGGAGTCGATCGCACCACGCGTGAACCCATGCTCCAAGAGATGCTTTGGTAAAGTCTCGTACCAGGCACGAGGAGCCTGATGGAGACCACATAAATCTTTGTCTAACAAATAGACTTTGTGTCAGAGTCTAGAGCTGCGAACCCTGGTGGTTGAGACACATACACAGTTTCAGTCAATTTTCCGTAAAGAAATGCACTTTTGACATCTAACTGATAGACTTTAATGCGCATATGAGCAGTGAAGGCTAGAAACAACCGAATAGCTTCCAGTCTTGCCACGGGCACGTAAACTTCTGTGTAATCCATCCCTCCATCTTGATTGAATCCCTGAACAACCAATCGTGCTTTATTTCTGACGAAACTCCCTTATCGTCCTTCTTGCACTTGAAGAGCCACTTCGTGTTGATTGCATGTTGACCCTTCGAAAGATCGACCAAATTCCACACTTTAACTTGTCAAACTAAGCTAACTCCTCTTGCATCGCCTCACACCAAGAATTATCCTTCAAAGCCATCTGATAATTTTTCGGCTCTATCTGGAGAAAAAAACATTCGGGTAGGCTAAGATTGTATATCTCTTCCGGCTTGATTTCAGAAAACAAACACTTCATCTCTAAAATACTTCTTCTTGTTTGCACTCCAGCATTTGGATTCCCAATAATATTATCAACAGGATGATAGATATTTGTTCTTGGAACTGGGATTGGCCGAGCCTCAAGATTGTTTCCCAAAGTTGATTGAATCTCCCCTCAGCACTTCCATTACTGCTAGCTTTAGAGTTACTGGACCATCTTCATTAAGGATCTGAGTAGTAATAACATTGTTTACTAATGAAGACTCAGCGACTGGACTTCCTGAGGTGGTATTCGGGGTCCCATCTGTCGGAATACTTGCTCTCCACCTAGCATCCATTTTATCTTTATCTACCAAGTGCGTGTAGGCAACCTCCTAATCTTCCTCTGAAACATCAGGAAGATCAAATGAATCAAATAATTTCTCATAATCATCCCCATTCTTAGGACTAAATTTGGACGGTGGAGGATCGTAACTCAGAGGAGTTATATCATACACGATCAGTTCGCTTTTTAATGTTATAAATGTGTTTCTTTGGAGCTCCATTAGCGTAACCCAGAAAGAAATCTATCTCTCTAAGTTCCCCCATTTTAGGAGTATCCTTGTTGCGTTTAATAACACACTTGATCCCCAAGGGTTGAAACCCTGCTAAATTGGGTTACTTGTTTTCAAGTAATTTATAACAAGTTTTATCTTCTTTTTTTACTGTAAGAACATGGTTAAGCACATAGCATGTAATGTTTACCGCCTCAGCATAAAAGAAAATTAGAACATAGATTCAAAAAGCATAGTTCAGGCCACCTCAATCAGGGTACGGTTCTTCCGTTCTGCAACTCCATTCTGTTGAGGAACATAAGGAACGTTGAACTGATGAACTATTCCCATTTCCCGACATAACTCATCCATATGTTGATTTTTAAATTCAGTGTCGTTGTCACTTCGGATTTTCTTAATAGGAAGTGAATAATTTTTCTCAAGTTGTTTAAATAAATCTCTTAAAATTCCATGAGTTTGGTCCTTTGTTTTTAAGAAAAATACCCACGAAGATTGTGAGAAATCGTCAGCGACAACAAGGCAATAAGACATTCCACCAATGCAAGCAACATGAATAGGGCCAAAAAGATCCATGTGAAGCAATTCAACTGGTTTTTGGATTGAGTTAACGGTTTTTGGTTTGTGAGGCTTTCATTTAACTTTTCCTTTTTCACACAATTCACATTTATTGAGCACGTTAAAACTACACAAAGGAACCCCCAACACTAAGTCGTTTTTCACTAAGTGATTCATTTTTCGCAAGTGCACATGGTCCATGCGTCTATGCCAAAGGTAAGATTGATCTTCAGTCGCTTTCAAAAGTAAACAAGTCACTGGAGCAGATAAGTTGACCAACGGCGGATATCCATAACATGTGTGTTATTCACCCGTGGAGCCCTCATAACAATCAAATCCTCGGGAATGGCAAATCCAGTACGCAATACGAAGCAAGCTTTATCAGTGAACAACATCTAGTGCTTGTTATCGCAATTTGAGATACCAACATCAAGTTATCCTTCAGTTCTTCAAAGTAGTTCACTTTGTGCGGCGTTATCTTTCCATTTGTCACCAATCCTTCACCGGTGATATAACCACCTTTCTCACCAACAGAATTAACGTAACCACCATGAATTTGTTTTAAATTATACAACAACTCCTTATTCCTTGTCATGTGTCTGATACTGCCACTATTGATATACCAAATATAGATAGCCCTCTTCAACTGCTCCCACACTCACCAACAAGGAAATCAGTTAGAATGTGGGACCCAAGCCATGATGGTCTTGGGTTGTCCCATTTCATCTACATACGAAAACTCCTTGGAATAGCTGTTACTACCACTTTGTCCTACATTTCCACTTCGAAAGTTGTTGGAATGGTTCCCAACAAATTGGGGATTATACAGGGTTGACGATTTGTTGGTATACCCAGAGTTTTCAAAGTTTCGGCTTCCATGGTTTTGATACCTGAAATTTTGACTTCTCGGAGTCTCAAAATTTCTACCAAAACTAGGAGCATCATTATTTCTTGAGAATGATCGGGTTTGATTATCCAAATACGGTCTTTGATTGTAAAATCAGGGGGTGACACATTTTGGTCATTTATAAACCTGTTCTGTGCATGAGGTCTAACATAGTCGTTATTAGACCCCTAGAACATTGAACATTCTCTTTTGATTGGAATATAACAGGATTTTTGCGTCGGTGAAGTGTTTTCACATGAACATCATGTTTTTGTGATGAACTTTCCAACTCACGACCAGGACAGATATTGAATGGTTCATCTCTTTGATCTTAACGTTGTTGTGATTTAACATTTTTTTAAGAACGGGCTTTGTTTCTCGTTTGATCACTTTATTTTGCTTAATATTTTAACTTTTACCATTTTTCTTTTCAACATTTGTTGTTTTGTTTTGTGGTTTTTCAACAAAAGGTTTTCTTTGATCAGGATCAACGAGAGATTTAACCTTGTCATTTGAACAATCCGCAGCCAAGTGTCCCTTCTCACGACACTTATAACATTTGCTAATTTTAGTAACATTCTTTGGATGTTCCTCCTAACTGCTCAAAGATGATGAACCCTTTGTGGGATTTTTCAGAATTTGATAGACAAACTGAGAGCTTGACCCATTTTCAATTTTCTCTACCTCTTGATTAAAATCTTCCCCTTTAACAAATTCAGTTTTTGGAGTATTTTTTAAATTTTTTGAGGTTTCCCTCGAGATTTAGGCTTAACATTAGCAGTTTGAACTTAATTAAAAATTTCCAAGATTTTATTACTTATCAAATCTCAATGTTTTCAAAATTTAGCTCACTTCTCTTAGTGGCTTCGCTCATCTTCGACTGTTATGAATCCGAAGCTACTTCACGTTCATATTATAACTCACTTTGAGGTTCAATATTCAGAGGAGTCGTTGGAACAAAGTTTGCCAATCCAGGATCAATGCTTGCCATCGATATATAGTTATGATTTGTCGGTGGAGGCACTTTACTATACCCGATGCCAAACATTTCTTCTTCAGTTTCTTTCAGACGTTGGCTATTAATGCAAAAATTCATCAGTTAAAATGAATTAACAAACTTTTCAATTCTTTGCAAATCTAAAATCAGATTATTTTTTCCCAAAATGATTTTGTTCTTTTCCAAAACACAATTTTGATTCATTTCAAGTTCGGATTTTAGCTCTTGATTTTTAAGTGTTGCTTGACCTACACGTCTTTCAAATTCAGAGATATCATTCTTCAATGCTTTTATCTAATTCGGTGTTCCTTGTCCGAACAAGATAAAACTGCAATGAGTTCTCTGGATTTTTCAAGATCAGCAATCAAATTTGTGTTATGAAGTGCATACTTATCAATTTTAGCTACAAACTCTATGCGTCTAGCACAATGCTTATCTACGGAAGTAGATTTTACCTCAATTCCAGCCATGAATGCATAAGCTTCCTTTTCTTAGAACTTTCTGCTAACTTTTGAGCTTCTGGATCAGCAAACACCTACATTTCGGTCGTTGAAATCTTGAACTCGAAACATTCACTCTTTCCTTCGGTCTCTGAGCTTTTCTGTCATTCTGTTTCTTCATCATTCAAGTTTTCTTCATTTTCAATAACTTTACTCACTTATATTCCTCACCCATAACCTCAGTTACAATAACAAGTTCCTCCATACTAGCTTCTTCGATAACTTCTTCACACACTTCTTCTTCAATAATCTCAGCCATAAAGGCTTGTGAAACGATATCCCCCGAGATGTTTTCCAAGGCACATCCCCAATCATACGGTTTGGTAACTTCTTGTTGAGGCCACCAAAGCATTGTTTGCTGAGGAGTAAGATTATCTGAAGCATTTGATCTAGAATTTGAAGTTGAAGAATTTGTATGAACTCTACAGTTGTTTCCACTTTGGTAAAGCTTTCTCTGTTGGATCTTTCCATCTACGGCTTCGACAATCCCTTGCATAATGCCATAGATATTACAATTGTAGGACTATACTTTTGTCATATCTATGCCCATCGAGTCTTAGTTTGACCACCAATGAATTTCTTATCCATTTTCATAAGGAACTTCTTTGCTCTTCTAACCAATAATGCCATATTGGGTTGAAGATCAAGTTCTTCCATTTCGTCCTGATCTATTTGGTCAAAATTCATCGAGACTTGATTGCTCAACAAGTTTTCAAAGACAAAAGTTTTCGTACGCCGTCATGAAGGATGCCAAGAGACTCATATTATCTTCTATCAATTTTAGACAATTCAGATCCAACTTTGGAATGTTTAAGCTTGTTGCTTGAGTTTTCTGACTTCCACCAGATGAATACATTCCTTGACTTGCATTAGAACCACTTGCATTGTTGCTCGTAAACGCATTATGACTTGCAGGATCTTCATTCTCTGAATATAGGGCAACACCAACTCCACCATTACTTTCTTTATCTGTTGGTTTTGAAGCTTTATACAACTGTGGATCTTGAATCTTCTCAAAATCAGATGCCTGATCCTCCATATTCCAAGCATAACCCTTCAGCTTCTTCACAACATATTCCAATGAAAGCTCGTCATAAAGAACACCTTCTCTAATTAATGTCGTATACATATTCCATTCTCTAGGAAGACAGTTTAAGAACTTCTCAACTTTCTCAAATTATATGTAAAGATCCTCTTCACTTCGATCAGCTTGCTTAGCAAGTGATAATACCTATTCACGGTGTCATCAAAAGATTCATTTTTTAAGGCTTTAAACATAACAAATTGTGTCTTCAAAAATTCCAAGCGTCTCTTCTTATATATTGCACTTCCTTCATAGCATTCAATCATGCTATCCCATAACTCCTTTGAAGTATTTCTATTGCAAAAAGTATGAAGTATAGATTGCATACGAACGATTGTTATCATGGACATGGCTCTTTATTCACATTCATAGAACTTTTTCTACTCATCTATCAGTGCCAGGTAAGTTTCGATCATTAAAGTTTTAATCAGTGTAGCTCCACAACTATTTGCAATGCATAACCAAATATGGATGTCTTTGGCTCTCACATATCTTTCAAAACGTTCCTTCCATTCTAGAAAATATGTTAGTGAAGAATGTCTATCGCCTACGTGTTAGGGTCATGTCATGTTGATGTAATAGGGCTTCAATGTTAGATTTCTTATTGTTTTGTATGTAATAGATCAACTCGTATAGAGTGGCAAAACTTAGCTCGCACGAAGTGACCTGTCTATATATAGGTGTGTGATGTCTTGAGTCTATAACGGTTTATGCAGAGTGTACAGATAAGCCCCTACACGTTTTGTTTCAGGATTATACACGTATTGAACATTAGTGAAACATTAAACTTTGAAAGTAATCTTGATATTGTCACTTGTCATAAAATGAATTCCACACATGTTATAACTAGTTAATCATATTAGGTCCTGTGCTTATATGGATAACTGATCCTACAAGTGGTATCAGATCTACGGATGGCCTGATTTGAATACATGATCAAGATTCTACACTTCTATTCTACTCCTACTATGTTTGTTTCAATTTTTCACCAAATTCATGGACTAAATGGACTGATTTTTCAGTATAATACTTAAAATCATAGTATTAAAACCCTTAAAAAGATCAGAGCTAAAACAATCGGATTCATGACGAAAATTGCAAAAAACGTAAAATCTTAAATCCACTTCACACGATCTCACACTTCACTTTGCACGAAGTGACATATTTTTTAAGTTTTAAACCTCACTTCACACGAGGTGACATTTAACTCGCACGAAGTACACTTTCTATGCTCAAGGCAACCGTAATGGACAAGCGGATGACCATAAACATTCATTTGAATACGATTGCCGAGCTAAAAAGTGAACTGAGAAAATGAAAATTGAAACTAAGAGGGTTAACAAATTGCTAATCAGTTATTCCACTAGTTCATATGTCATTGATCATATTCTTCCAAAAATTAAAAAAGGTGAAAAGGAAGAAAATGATAAAAATGGTAAGGACAAAAGTGTAAGTTACAATCGAGTTTCACCACCCATGTGGGAAAGTTATGCAAGAAAGAAATCTTCAGGGGTGGAAAAGGCGCTTAATTTAAAATTGAAAACTGAAAAGAATAATAAGCTACCTGAGAACATCGATGTAACCTACACTAAATCAGAAAATGACTGTGAAACTGAAGTGGTGTCAAATGTGGTAGAAAAAGTCTTAGGAAGTGAGAGTGATAGCACTGAATTTGAAAGTGTTGAGTCGAGTTTGGAGAAAACTAGTTCAAATTCACTGTCTGAAAATGAAGAAACTTTCATAAGAATTATCTTGGAGAATCGAAATCTAGTTTGATGATCCTAATCTGGTTGCTTATAAAATGAAAGGATCAGACAAACTATATCCTAATCAAGAATTTTCGATTTAAAATGGAATTTTGAAAATGTCAAAAAAGTGTTTAAAGTGGTTGAAATGAGTCTTTCAGAGTTTGAAAATCTAAATACGACTTACTACTCTAAACCCAAACGGTCTTACAATAACAATTATAAAGGTAAAAGTTATCCTGAAAACAAAAGAAAAAGGTTGGGGTATGTAAAGAAGCGAAATGATAGATTTTGAAAACCTAATTTTCAAAAAGATGTAAACTTTGTTTTTGGAACAAGCTCGGAAAATGAAAAAGAGAAGTTAGCAAAGAATAATCAAATGATGAGTTTTATGCTGAGAAAAGCGTCGTGAACAGTTTAGAAATGCCACTGACAGCAAGATATGTTTCAAGTATAACAAAGTCGAACACATTGCAGAACATTGTCCAAATTCTAAACCTATTTACCATGCTAAAAAGTCATTAGAAGATGGGAAAAATAAATCCCCAAAGTTTGTTCCAACACAAATCTTGAAAAAAAACTGAATCTGACGATAATTAGAAACCAGTAACTACTAACGTTTTAAACAAAGAAAATGGTAAATTCGATCAAGAAAGATTCAAAATTTTACTCGACAAAACCAATGTTTAAACAACAAACTTGGTGATAAAATCTAAACCACCTTCTGATGATGACAAAACACGTGTTACAACCAAGACAAAGGTAGAACAAGTGGTTGAAGTAAAAGTTCCAAAGTTTGATATCCTAACCCACCCAAGACAGAGAAGGTTTGGGTCGCTCAATTCAAGTAATTGTTTGATTTCATGTGTAGGGGCTCCCGAGGTCAATAATTTCTAAATGGATAATGAACAGTGGAGCTTCTCGTCACATGACAGGGATGCTAGCCTTTACGATGTCAAATCAATATGTGGAGGCTATGTAGGGTTTGTGGGTACACAAGGTGGAGGAATAGTTAGAGAAGGAATACTCACGAACGGTGTGGTTTCATTTGACAAAGTGAATTATATAGCCAAATTGAAAAACAACTGCCTAAGCATTTCATAGATCTGCGACAAGAAGTTCACAACTCATTTTACAAATAAAGAGTGCCTTATTCTGAAGTCGGGATTCAAAATTCCTGTGGAGTGGATCCTCCGGCGCGCTCCACAAAAAAATGATCTCTATTGCCTTGACATGACCATCGCATCCACTACTACTAAATCGGCACAATGTTTTTTTATCAAAGGCTACGGAAAAGGAATTGATCTTATGGCATCAAAAGATGGGGCATATTCACTTACGAAAGATGAACTATCTAGTGCACAACAATCTAGTGAAGGATGTTAATCTTAAGAGTTTCCACTTGAATGATGATTGTATCAGTTGTAAAAAGGGGAAGCAACATAAGAAATCTCATCCAAGAAAACTCCTAATCTGTTTGGATCAGTTAATGTCAAGAGTATATTTGATGATCTGTATTGTCTTGTTGTGACGGACGACTACTCAAGATACTCATGGGTTATGTTTCTTGAGAGTAAAGACAAGACATTTGATAATCTGATGATTCTCTTCAAAAATTAGATAACTTGTATCATTTGCCAATCAAGAGAATACGCAGTGACAATGGTAAGGAGTTCAAGAATAATCGAATGCTCGAATTTTGCAATGACAAAGGTATTCTTCACAAATTCAGCGCCCCCATATTCCACAATAAAATGGAGTAGCTGAATGTAAGAATCGTACTCTCATCGAAACAGCATGCATGATGCGTGCCGATACGAAGTTACTAGTGAGTTTCTGGAGCGAAGTCGTTGCGTTTGCTTGTTACACGTTAAACAGGGTTTTAACAATCAAGGATCACAAGAATACAAGCTTTGAGCTACTTAATCAACGAAAACCGAATTTGGAGTTTTTGGAGCCATTTAGGTCGTCGTGTACGGTTATCGACTCGGATGGTTAATTCGGAGCCAAATGTCTTGAGGGATTTTTTGTGGGTTACGGTAGTCCTCAGAAACAAGTATATCTGCCTAGCTTGAACTAGGTTATTCTAGCTCAACATGTATATTGTCAGATATATACATCTCCTACACAAAAGCCTAGTGATTCATGATTGTTTAACTACAAGAGTTTATGGAATTCATTCGATCTGCCAGAAGAACCTACTGATGAGGAACTTGTGTTGTTATATCAACAACAACAAGCGTCTAACCAAGAACAAGTTCCAAGACTAATAGTGGTTTCTCAACCACCTATTGGCACAAATGATTATGAAGCAGGTCCGAGCAATATCAAAAAGAACCCGTCATCGAACCAGAAGTGAACAACACAAGCCCACTTTTGACCAGTTTGATGATTCTGATTCTGAAGCTGGGCCGATGTATGATAATGATGGTGGATCGAGCTCCAATGAAGGTCCTGAGCAGATCACAAGTTTACTAAATCAATCTGCAAGTCCTAGCAATCAAAATGAACTTCAATGAGTAATCAGGTTGCTGAATAGAATATTACAAATCTGGAGAATGAAGTGAGTATTTCTAATGAGCTTATGCCAAGGAATCTATCCTACCACCCATCAAAGAATATAATTGAAGGGTTGCAATCTGGAGTTAAAACACGAAGTTAGATCAACAAGGATCAAAGTTTTTTTTACACTGCAATTGCACCTATTCAAGATATATGCTTACATCGCTGCTTTATTTCATAGATTGAACCAAAATCGAATAAAGAAGCGTTTGCCAATGAAAGCTGGGTAAATGTAATGCAGGAAGAGCTGCAACAATTTGAAAAGCTTGGTGTCTGGAAGTTTGTTGACCTACCAGCTAATCACAAAGCTTCGCTACAAAATGGGTCTTCAAGTGTAAATTAGATGATCGAGGAATAATTGTGCTCGACTGGTTGTCAAAGTTTTTCATCAGCAAGAAGGCATTGATTATATAGAGGTTTATGCTCCTGTCGCACGGCTAGAAGCAATCCACATATTCCTGGCCTTTGCGTCATGAAAAGGATTTAAAGTGTACCAGTTGGATATCAAATTAGCTTTCCTTTACAGAAGAGTGAAAGAGGAAGTGTATGTCAGCCAACCACAAGGGTTTGTCGATCCAGTGCATAAAGACAAGGTTTACTTACTAGATAAAGTGCTATACGAATTGCACCAGGCCCCGAGAGCCTAGTATGAGACGCTATCTCAGCACCTATTAAGCAATGACTTTATCAGAGGCACTATCGATAGCATACTCTTCACATGGGAAGTGAAAGGACACCTGCTGATCATACAAATCTATGTGGATGACGTCATATTTGGGTATACAAACTATTCATTGTGTACAGAATTTGAATAAGTCATGAAAAAGAAATTTGAAATGAGTTTAATGGAAGAAAAGAAGTTCTTGGGACTTCAAGTCAATCAGTTGCTTGATGGCATATTCATCCATCAGACGAAGTAGGTGCACGATATCTTGGAAAATTTTGAAATGTTAGGAACGTCACCATTATCTACCCCATAGGCAAGCAATCATGGCATCTGTCCAGATGAACATGGAGTCAAGATAGATGAATCCTTACACAGATCGATGATTGGATCATAGATGTATCTTACAACATCTATGCCAGATATCATGTATCCAACATGCCTTTGCGCCCGTTATCAAACAAGTCCTCGAGTAACACACATGATGATCGTCAAGCGGATTCTCAGATATCTGAAGGATTGCCCAACCACCGGGTTGTGGTATCCACGAAACCACAATTTCGATCTCGTTGGATATTCTGATTCAGATTTTGGTTGCTGCAAATTAAACGCCAAATCTACAACGGCTGGTTGCTAGTTCTTCGGAACACGCTCAGTAACGTGGCAATGCAAGAAGCAAACCAAGGTCGCTCTCTCTACTTGCAAGGCAAAATACGTTTCAGCTTCCAGTTGTTGTTCCCAAATTTTGTGTATACACCCATATATGTAGATAACAAGGTTGCAATTGATATAACTAAAAACCCGGTTCAACACTCTAAAACAAAACACATTGAAATTTGACATCACTTTATCCGTGATTGCCACGAGAAAAAGTTGATTAGAATTGAAAAGATCCACAATGATGAACAAAAGACAGATTTTTATACTAAACCATTTGATCGAACGAGTTTTAAATATCTTTGAAACTTAATGGTATGAAAAATCTGACATCAGATGGGGAACTTGAGGTTGAATACGGCTCGGATTATGCACTCACATGATCCTCATCGGTTTAGTCATGTTTTACTTTTTAGAATTTCTTTCTTTAAAAACAAAAATCCAAACATATGTTTTTAATTTTAGGGGGAAAATATTGGGAAAATACAAAAACATTTAAAATTTTTCAAAAAATGTACAAAAACATGAAAAAGACAAAAAGAGTTTTTGTGTAAAAAGAGGAAATGATAGTACAATAGTGGACTATCACAGTATGCTAAGGATTTGTAGTGTCAAAATGTTTAAACATGTCTCACTAATGATGTGCCAGTAGGCTTCGCACATTCAGTAAATTGTTTCTAGGATATAAACATAAAGAAAAACTTCTTAATTAGTGGATTAACATCTCTCGGACATATGGTCTTAGTACACCGAAATTTCATTTGATAGATTGCCAGGTTCTGAGATGCTAGATCTTTATAGATAATTGATATCTGGGGTATTATACAAGTTCTTCTGATTTTGTGTCAGCAATGGCCTAGAACTTGTAGAATACTTTTGCTTTAAAATTCGAAAGCTACAACATATTGTAAGTATTGAAAGATCCAACAACTGCCGTAAAATATTCCAAATTGGAATACTACTTTTAAAGTCGATCCTTCATCTCTTTGTCTGTACGGTGGTACTAACCTGAGCTCTCAAGGTCTCGCATTACCCAGATATAGATATCAGTTAGATATATATTCACCTGTAAGATGAAATCCAGGGAATCTTGATATGAGAATATATTCTGAGGTACACTATTAAGACAAGTTCTTAATATTACCTAACGTATCTCGGAACAATTGATAAATGTGTAGATGTTTAAGTGGACAAGTATATTGAAAATCTAAGTGAATCTGTTTAGAACTTAAAGTCTAATCAAGGTCAACGGTACTGGTGATATGTCTCAAAAATTGATATGATCCTCTAACACAAACTCACAAAAATATGTCTGTAAATATGTTTGTACATAGGTATTACATTTCATTTTAGAAAAACCCAAAAATATTTTCAGTGTGTTTTAGCATAAACTTTGAAAAAAAAATCAAAAAGATTTTATTTCTATCTTAGTTTCGACTGCCAATGATAGAAAACGGATCTTCAAAGTCCAGATTTGCTTATTGTTGAGGAAAATCTTGAGACAATGGGTTGTGAGGTATCTAAAATAAGTGTCTTGAAAAGATTAAAAGTTCATTAATTTTAAACTTAACATTGCCTGAAAATGTAGTTTGTTCACAAAGTGTTCAACCAAGGTCATTAACTTGGATTTGGTAGACAAATCCGTTAACCAGGGTTATTAACTTGGACTTGGTCAACTGAGTGGGTCATTAAAACTGATAAAATGCTCGAAAAAAATTGAAAAATGTGAAGTTTTTAGGGCCACTTCATACGAGTTGGCCACCTCGCACCAAATCAGGAGCGACTTCGTACAAAGTGGACCAAGTACTATATCAAGAACCCAAATCGCATGAAATGGACATTATCTTCTTTGTACGAACTGAGATCCATTAGTGCGATTTGAAGTTCTAGATTGTTATACGTCGAACTACTTCCAAAAAATACATTGGGGAGGTTGATTTACACACCTCTTACAATGGTTAAGGTTTTGGACCGTGAATTATATTTAAAACACTAAAATCAGTAATCCGGACCTTTAAACATATATCTAGGAAAATCTAGCCAGCCAAAACAGAAATTGAACATTGATTCATGTTAAAAATTACAAGTTTTAAATTTGGTGTTCAACACTATTTGGTACAAAGTGCCACTTCATACAATGTGACATTGTCACTTCGCACGAAGTGAGATATGGTAAATTTCAAAAATCCAATCCGCACAAAGTGGGTATAGTAAGAATGATTTCAATTGGCTCACTTCGCACGAATTGCAAAATACCACTTCGTACCATATGCCACTTCGCATGAATGTTAGTGTATTTTCGTCGAAAATTTTTCTAAGTGTTAGAATTTTGTGTGTATGAAGGAAAAGAAATCTTTTTTTGAGCCGACTCATAATGTTTGTTGTATTCATGACGATAAGATTCTAGAAATAGCTCTGTTTAGAGAAGTTCTTGAGTTTATGTGAAGATTATCGGTGAAAAGGATCTAACACATAAGCATAAAGTTCATAAATCCTATATAGAGCGCTTTTGGAATTCTGATGTATTTGTTGAAAAGCCTTGGGCAATTCATTCTGTCGTGAAGATCGACGACAAACAATTCAAAGTTAAATTACAGAGGAGTTGATCCGCAGAGTATTGGATCTGAAAGATAAAGATACTGGTCCGACAGTTTATCCATAAAGGATGGTTAAAGGTTGTTTTTTATCGGATGGGCTACAAAGGTCATGTAAATATGCCGAATTTCAAGAAAGCAAACCTTGGAAGGCCTACAAGTTTTTAGTGCATTCTATCATATAGGCTTTCAGCCATAGGAAGGGCTGTTTTGATGATATCTTGGATTATCAAATGTGTATGGTTGCCGCGTTAACACTAAATTTTCCTTACAACTTCACGAAGTTAATCTTTTAACAAATGGCGATGAATATTACAAGAGAGAAAATTTTCCAATATCCAAGATTCATGCAAATGATGTTAGACGTTCCCTAACTTGGCAAAGGGAGAATTTGATGAGCTTATTTTGGAGCATATGGATAGAGATACGTTGATCAGATTGAATATGTATGTAAAGCAAGAGTCTGAGCCAGTTACTAAGCCAATGTTCATAGCCATTCTTGATAAGAATTACATTGCACCTCCGAAGGGCAAATGGAGAAAACGGAAAGAGATAATGAAGAAAAGTTAGATGGTTTCATACCAAGACGAAGTAGTTGGTTCAAGTAAGAAGAAAAGAAAAGAAAGAGGGCTACTCAAAAGAAAAGGCCTACACAAGCTCTTAACATGCAACTGTACGAACTTTGTTAGTTCATGAACCTTAGAGACACCGGTGAATGAACATGTTAATGAACCGGTGGCTGAAAATGTGCACGAAGAGGTATGTTTTGCTACATCTGATAATGATCGAGTGGATGTGAATGTTGAAAAAATAGCAGCTGATGTAGAGAAAGAGGTGGTCGAAGGTGATAACGAAGAATGTTGTGACGATAGTATTGATCGTGAAATCGTTGCTACAAAGAAACGCGAAGAGGAAAGATTACTTCAGCGGAAAAGGAAAAAGGTTGGTGACGATGATGTTACATACGTTCCTTCTTAACATGAAGAATACATTGAGATACATGTTAGTAAATCAAGACGTACAAAGAGCAAAGCTTCCGAAGTTCAAAAGAAAACATCGGGACCTCCAGCAGCAAAGAAAGCCAGGCGTAAATATGGAAGAAAGAAAACAACTAAAGTTGTGGTTACTACTGGGAATGTAGAATCTGTTACTCCACCTACTTCATCACCACATGAACAACAACAACCACCCATCACACTACCATTTATCATTTCACCAATACAATAACCACCAACACCACCATAACATATAACACCACCACAATTATCATCAACACCTAAACTGCCTACACCTCCTGTTCAACAACGTACAACACCACAATCTGGTTCCAGGAGATCTTTGAATGATAAATTTCCTGATGATTTTGGGGATATTCCATACAATGAAGGTTTTGATACTGATATGTTCAATGATATTAGAGTTAAAGAGTTAGGGAACCAGATCAAAGAACATGAAAGCAGAATCAAGGTTTTGGAAGATGATAAAAAAAGATTGGAAGCTTTGTTAGTAGTGTTGGTTGATGATAATGAAAAAGCTCACAAGTTACAAATCAATGTGAAAGAGAATGAGAAGAGAATCAAGCAACTGGAAGAAGAGAATATGCAATTGTTATCTTCATTCACAAGCGTTACTACTGCAAATGAAAAGCTTCATATGGTTGTCAAAGATCTAGAGTGAGAAATCAGAGAATTCAAAGAATTTTGATATATTGTTTAAAGTACTTCATAAGAGGTTTGATATAAACTTCATTGTTGAACATGATGAGATAGAAATCGAAGAGGCAAGAGTAAAATCTGCTAAAAGAAAATGAAAAGCAGAGGAGGATGCTGTTGATACTGGAAAAGGCAAACAACCAATTGATGCAGTCCCTATTATTGTGCCTTATGATCCTGTTTCGGAAGTAATTGTTGAAATGGAAGTTGAGGTAGTTATACCAACAGAGGGTGAGAAAGAAGTTGAAGCTCAAACTGAACCAGAGCCGGTAAACATTGTAATGATCGGTGGACCCATAGATGTAACTTTGAATTCTGAAAGGCATCAAAAGTACTTAGAGAAAAAGCAGAGAGATGCTTAAGTAGATGTTGAGATTGATGTGTTTGATGACGATGAAGATGATGATGGTGTGGGTGATAAAAACGATGAAAAGGATGATGATGATGATGATGATGATGATGATAAAGGTGATGGTGATGACAATAACTATGGTGGATCTGTTGTGACAGTGGTGGATGAGAAAGTAAATGAATCGTTTGACTATGATGCATATTTGAGAGATATTGAAAATGAAGAAAGGGAAGCGGATAGACAGGGGGAGCAGAAAGATCCAATACACGATGCAGTGCAATCAGGAATCCTCATAGTCGTTGCACCTATATCGGTTGTTACTGAATTGCAAAAACCCACAGTCTTTTATCTAGAGCATGGCATTGAAGAAGGCGAATATGTTCACAACTTCATAAAAGAAGAGATAGCACAAATGTTGGGGGTTGAGAAAGAGAAGTTTGAGTTTGATTTTGAGGAGGAGTTAAGCAAAAGCAACGCATCTGAACCTAATGATTATCAGTATAAGTATGTTCCAGATGCTGATACTTATGATAAAGTTATTGTTAAAGATGCATAAGATGATGAAGATGAGGCTACAAAGTATCCTGGAAATGGTACAGATAGTTTTCCAACATTTCAAGAGATGTTTTCTAAATCATCTTATGATCTATAAAGAGAAGAGTAGAGAAAACAGTGAAAGAAGGAACTGTACCTAAACTATTATCCAAAGATGAAATTGCTTAAGCAAAGAAGTCATGGTTTAGGGAGCTGCCTAAAGAATGAAAATTTCAAAGACCATTGGCTTTCTTTCCGTGTGATCAAGATAAATCATTGGGTGATATCCTAAGTTGGGGATGTATTGAAGAGTTAAACGTGTATGCTATCAAGAGGGAGTTTGGAGTGTAGTACTTCCGATACCTCTGTGATATTAAAACATTACCCTACTAGGATGTGGAAGAGCTTGTAAACGAAGATGATAAACCTTCAAATGAAATTTCATGAACAACGATTATGGAAGCTGATCAAATATGAAGCTGATCACGGATTCAATCACTGGAAGCCGCATATTCCAAAGAAACGAATAAAGATTGATCCGGTGACTAAAGAAAAAGATGTGACTTTGATTATCAAGGGACCACGAACCATGAAGAACATGCCATTATTAAAGATTGAACAAGATTTTCATACTTACTTCAAATGGTAGCAATATGATATAAAGACATGTGAAGCTGTGATTGTTATGAAAGATGAAAGTATTTAGAGGATGATTCGCATACTAGACCCGATGTCGCTAGTCAATTGCTCAAAGAAAGATGTTGAGTGCTTATTCTTCAACAAGATATGTTATGAAGCACGAGAGAAGACTCAAGCGATGCAATACTAGGGTGTAATTAACATTTGCTATGCACATGGTATAAACTCTAGAAAGATGTGGCAGTCAAAGTGGCGAGAGTTGGAAAAGAAAGAGTTTATGAAAGAACAAAGAATGTTAGAAAAGATTGACGAAATGGGAAAGGAAGTGCATCTTAGAAGATTTCAGTTTGTTAAATGGGCTCCTACTACTGATCAAACACCGATTCCATCTGAAGAACGTAGGAAGCCGAGGAAAGGTTTCTTTGGACGCTGAATGTTAATGTTCTGAAGAATTTAGAAGACTAACCAAGACTATGGCAATATCCAAGGGGGAGTTTGCCTACGTCTTAGGTCATGTCGTGTTGATGAAATAAGGCTTCAATGTTAGATTTCTTATTGTTTTGAATGTAATAGCGCCACTTCGTGCGAAGTGATCAACTCGTACAAAGTGGCAAGACTCAGCTCGCACGAAGTGACCTGGTCTATATATAGGTGTGTGATGTCTTGAGTCTGTGACAGTTTATGTAGAGTGTACGGCAAAGCCCTACACGTTTTGTTTCTGGATTTCAGATGTATTGAACATTAATGAAACAGTAAACTTTGATAGTAATCTTGATATTGTCACTTGTCATAAAATGGATTATGCGCATGTTATGACTAGTTAATCATATTAGGCCATGTGCTTATATGGATAAACGATCCTACAAAATCCAGTTCGTTTATCAAGAGAGGAGGCTTGTCCTTACTCCCAACTACAGCGTTGTGTTTGAGGTTTTGCACCATTGCGGTCAGATTGTTTGCCATGTTCAACGTTTTGAAAGAAACAAAAAGTTCACAGTGGGTTACAGTAGGTTTTGCCAGAAAAAGTTTCCAAGTCTAGAAAGTCCGGAGAACGAAAGTTTACTAGAAAATACAGAGTGAAATGTTCAGAGAATATCAGAGTGGTAAACCCGGATCAGCACCTGAATTAAATGAAAATTCGGACAAAACAAACTCGGATGCTAACTTAACTAGACTCTTAAACTCGGATAATTCAAAACTCGGTTCTAGAAATAAAACTCGGACTTGAGACTAGGACTTTAAACTCAGATTCAATAACAGTCTTTAAACTCAGACATAAACTCGGAGTAACTAAATTCGGATACAGGATGGTTTTAAACTTGAAAAACGATAACTAAGGTTTCTTTAAACTCAGAAATCCTCCAATCCGGATTTCAAAATTACTTTAAACTTGGAACTTCTTATATCCGGACAAATATCAAATCCGAAATTACTACTAACTAGTAATCTAGACAGATTAACCAAGATATAAAGGAACCAGCTTCCAGATATCTCACCAGTGTGACTCCACACTAGATCACCAATAATCCGGAAGCACAAACAATAAAATAAACACAAAAAATCTTCCAAAAGATCAAACAAGGAATCTTTTACGAACCTTCAAAAACCCAGCAAGATCTTCAAAAACCACTATAAAACCCTAGATGATGATCTAACCTAGACTCTAACCTAGTCAAAATCAATCGTCAACTCAGTAAAAATCAAGACTAAATCATAAACAACTCACAAAAAAACTCAATAAACACTAAAACCTAATCCAAAGATGATTTTTCTCACTCAAAACCTTCAACCCAAGAACACCTACAGTAGTATGAGCACATTACTCTAATACCACTTGTAAGGTCACCTAATCCTAGGATCTCACTTAAGAACACAATCACTAGGTGTGCAGAATCCACCTAACAATCACCACTGTAGGATATTGTAACAAGAACAAAAGAAACGAGAGAAATCTAAGAATACACAGAGTATTCTTAGATGGAGATGATGAATGGCGTCACTAACACACTGTAGTCGCAAGAAAAACACACACTAATGATTAGGGTATTCTTGTTGCACAAATTTTCCACAAAAGAACTGCCATCTTGTCATTACCACTAAAAGGTTATATACAAGATATATCCGGATACACATGTCTGGTTAACAAAACAAGGCCTGAATCCCAATAAGAAACAAACTCGGACTAAGCTAATAAGCTCAAGTCCGGACACATACAACTCAAACATAAATCCGGACAAGGGAACTACATACCCTAATGTGATATCCCGGGTTTTTCGGATAACTTAAACGCGACACTTGTCGAATAAAGTATATGCTAAGTATTAAACGTGTACGAGTTAAATGAATACGTGATGTGTGTTGTGTGATTGTTTTAGTTATAGAATAATTATGGTAGATATGTACACGAACTGAACCGAACCGCGACACGAACCAACTTTGATTCATTGTGACTCTAGGAGTTAACAAAGTTTAAACCTTAAACCCAAGTCCTCGGCCAAAAATAAGGATCAAACCCAAACCAAACCAACCCAAGTCCTTGGCCGCGATATCAAGCCCAAGACCGCAAACTTACTTTGTTCAAAACCAAACCAAACCAGCCTAAACATGTCTCGGCCGCAAAGATCAAACCCAAACCGACCCACCCTAGTCCTCGGCCACAAGATCAAAACCAAACCGACCGCCCTAGTCTCTCGGCCACAAGCTTAAACCAAAACCGTAACCACTTATCTCCTTTGCGCTATATATATACACATACCCATGCATGTTTCATACACAAACACAAACCCTAGAAGAAAACTGCCGTCGGCAGCTTGTTCTCGCCCCTTGTGATCGCAAACAGCTTCTTTCCTTGTTCTTTTCTTTCCTCTCGGTCGCAGCAGCAGCAGCCATCGCCATCTTCACCTCCATTCAGTCGCGAGATCAGTCCTTGTTCACCTCTAGTCGATCAACAAAACAGCCCACTTTATCATCATCCTCTCGGTCGTGATCTTGCTGGAACAGCAGGATACTCCTTGTCCAAGTCCCGGCTTGTCTACCTAGTTATTCAAGGTTAGGGTTATCTTTGATTACGAGATCATGTTCGGATATATATATGCTTGAATGATTAATTGATTAGTTGTTTCTGATTTTATATGTTGAATGTAATCGGCTGATTTGATTGTTGTTCATATGTATGATTGTTTTCGGAACTTGAAAGTTTGCGAGTATGGTTGTTTGTAAAAACTAGAAGTATGAACTAGGGTTGGCATGGATAAGTTATTAGTAGTGATCTATGATTGGAAATCGGTTTTTGCTCGCTTAGGTTGATCAATAGGAACGGTTTATGCAAGTTGTAATAATAATATGCTGAAACAGGATGCTGAGTAATAGTTACAGCCGACTTCATCTGGCTGTAACTCGGTCATTAGTTGTCGTAAAACGGATTTTCTGATGTCTAGAACGTAGAGATTTGAATAACGAATCTAAGGGCGCTGGATTCATAATTTTCTGAAGTCGTTTGATATTTTTAAAGGGCCAAATAAGTTCAGTAACTAAAGCTGTGAAAATTCTGAAATTTTGTTGGTTGTTTATCGAGTTGGATTTTAAAATCAGTAGAGAGTTGAGTCATGAATTTTGTACAGCAACTAGGTATAGAAATTTCCAGGCAACTCCAACTGAAATTTTGTTAATTGGACGATCAGTGATTTTTAAATAAATTCTTCCGTGGACTGCAGTCAGAAAGCGGTAAATCTGACTGCAGCTTAGTGTATTAATATTTATGGTTAATTGGTAAAGATTTAGGACTTGGAAAATTTATATAAATTTCTACAGTGTAAATGTCACCTACTGTAAAAATATTGCAATTTTTGGAATGTTAGAACTATTTTATAAAAATCCTAGAAAACAGCTGAATTATGAGTGCTAAGCTGAAATTTGAGAACTTGTGATTTTGTGCACCAAATTGTGGCATGAATTGGTTTATGTTTATGATAAGTGTTTTGATCACTAGGTTCACATGAGAATACTTGCATGCATGTTTGAGTGTTAGATATGTTGTTTGTGTATATCACTTTGTGCGTAAATTACATGTAGAATTTGTATTGGTGTGTTCACACACTGACTTGAAATTAATTGGTTTGTTAGGACGCAACTAGCGGTCCCATCTCTTATAACATCTTTGCTACACTAACCGAGCAAATAAAGGTGAGTTCACGGCCCCTAACTTTATCCGGTTTTTAAACAACAGGGGGAGAAACATGTATACACTCTCAAACTCAATCTCTTTACGTTATACGAATTTAACGTCACATAACTACTCGGTAACTAAGTTAATGTTAATGTAATGTTATGGTCACTGAGCAGCTTTATCACTTAAGTCCTCGTCAATCTCTCGGATCGTTAGTATTGGGTTTAATAGCGGGGGAGTTATAAGTAGTACTACTGGGCCCGACAAGCCCCATCCGAGCTAGTCGTGCTAGCCGACCGGGTATGGTCAACGGGTGAATAATTCGGCCTAACCTCGCCATGGTCATGTGATAGGCCTGGCAAAACGGAGGCACAACAGTCAGCTTCGATCACGAACACTTACGTGACATAACTTTAGGCTAGCTACCTATATATGTTAACATTGAACTTAATTACGAATCAACTGTATTATCCCGGGTTGAGGATAATGGAAACAACAACTTAATATTCCGGGTTTGGAATATTGGATACAACAACTTAATATTCCGGGTTTGGAATATTGGAAGCAACAACTTAATATTCCGGGTTTGGAATATTGGAAGCAACAACTTATTATTCCGGGTTGGAATAATTGAACTAATTCGTTATCCCGGGTTAGGGATAACGGAGAAAACAAACTATAACCGAACAAACGAATTTATGAAAACCTGTGAACTCACTCATCTTTAATGTTGACACTTGTTTCTTTACATGTTTCTCAGGACGCTAGGAGCTCTAGGTGCACGCACATGCATTGAACAAGACATCTTTTATCGAGTCTTATCTATTAATATTGTTTTGGGATTTTTTCATTTGTTTTGGCGTTTGTGTTGGCGCTCGCTTCACTACTTATTTATGCTTCCGCTCAAACTTTAAAACTGATGCTTCTGCTAAATATTGGTAACTAATTTAGACAATATAAAATCTACAACAAATGATTTTGGAAAACGTATTATCAAATCATATAGAGTCGTTCGACGTACTAGTGTTTCAGATTCTGGTTTGTTCACACGCCTCGCGGTAAAACTCCGCAAGTAGAAATTGAGGGTGTGACACCTAAGTCCGGAATACACAAGTTAGACATAAAATCAGATTAGGGAACAACCCTAATCCGGATTACACTAAAGTCAGACAGAAACACAAAAGTTTGGACAATCATTTAACCATTACAACGTATCATAGAAGACACTTGAACAAAGAGAGCGTGCACTTATCACCCAAAGTGCATTAACTGGGAACAATAACTAGAAGCTGAAACGTATTTTGCTTCACAAGTAGAGAGAGCGACTGTGGTTTGCTTCTTGCACTGCCACGTTACTAAGCATATGCCAAAGAACTTGCAACCAGCAGTTGTAGATTTAGCATTTAATGGGCAACACCCAAAGTCAGAGTCGGAGTATCCTGCAAGATTGAAGTCATCGACACGAGGGTACCACAAGCCGGTGCTTGGACAACCCTTAAGGTATCGAAAGATCCTTTTGGCAACCTGATATGCTCTAAATTATAGATATTTTTATATAATATTTCCTATACTTTTGAGCAGCTCTAGGGTTGTTTTTATTAAATCCTACTCATAATTGGTTCATATTTAAAATGAAGGGTTTAAAACGAAAATAAGCTAAAACAAATAAAAAAAATTAAAAAATGTTTAGAAATTTGGCAATTTCAACGAGACATGAATTTGAAGTAAATGAAAAGTAATAATTGTGAACTAAATGAGTCTTGTAACTTAAATTGATTTGAAGCTTAAATTATATTATATTATACTAATAGTTAAATCTCATGAAGTTTGAGTTTTGTGAACGTCCCTAAGGAAAAAAAGGGCCAAAAGTGAATGGTTTACAAGCCCACACGCCTTTATTAACTCACCAGCAGCCCAAAATCATGAAAAGAAAAGAATCTGTAACACATAAATACATGTCATATTTAATATAACCTTAAAAAAGGAAACGAGGGGGGATATATTATAAAAGGCGGCTGTATACGAAGGGAGGCGGTACAGAAGGCCGAAGGGAAGAATTCAAGAGCAGAGAAGGGGATTGGTTTGAGTTTCAAGACAAGGTTCAAGATCCGAGTCTGGTTCACAAACGAGTTAGCTTTATAGTTTTTAATTAGACTTTGTGTTTTTTTAGACTTGTGAACATGATGTTTTTGATATCTCAGACTTGTTTATTGTTTATGACTATGATTATTGGCTAGTTCCTATTTTCTATCCGGGTTTGTGATGAGTATTTGTTAATAAATGGTAATTTCTTGGTATTTAGTAATTTATAGATGGAATGAATATTAAAGTAAAAGATCTATAAATATTTGACTAGATGTGTGTGCATACTTTATTCTAATTTATTATCTTATAATTGTTCCTCATGTGTCTTTGTGAATGTCTTTCATGTATAGATGCATGTTAGGTTACCTACTTTGTGTTCGTAACTAGTTTATCGTTTATGGTGCACGTATTCCATAGGAACATTGTTTGATAATTTAGAGCAATTTAGTGTGCTACCTATTTTTGAGACCAGAAGGAGATAGATAGTTAGGATTATCTTTGGTGCTAGGTATTTAGGTGCAGTGAGAACTGGAGGAGATCTGTCTAAGTTACCTAGTATTATTTGTTTTCCTAAGTCTTGTCAAGTGGTTTTAGGTTACCTCGTACGCTCTAGGGTGTATTGTGATTAGTGAGACCAGGAGAAAATCTAGTTTTTGGGTACTTAGTATTGTTAGAAAGACCGGGAGGTGATCCAACCCACACTAGTGAGCTTTGTTTGATCTTTAGGATCGTTAAGAGAAGTTGATGATACCGGGAGGAGATTCAGCCTATCTTTAGTCTTAAAGTGTCGTATCCTTAGAACCTGATTCCATCATAGTTACCATTTCCGAGAGAAAACCGAGAGTCACGAATAGGATTCCAAACCTGGGTAGTACTTCTTCATCCTTGATTTCACCCTTTGTATTCTAGTTGTGTCTTGATAGTTTAGTTCTCTTCATTAATTTAGGATATTAGTTTAATTCGTTAAACACTCAAAACAATTTAAAACCAATTAAGTAATTAGTTGAGTCAGAGTCTAGTTAGCGTCGCTAGAGTCTCGTGGGTTCGACCGGAAATAAAATCCATTTTCTTTGTGAATTTTGAATTTCCAAACCTATTGTTGTTCCTTTTACCATATCCTGAACCCTGTCTCCTGTAATAGTTATTTTTCTTTTGGTTATTAGAATAGAAACCTTTAGGTTTGGAATAGTAAGATCTATCACATTTAAAATTTGAAAATCTTTGTTCTTTTGTCATGTTTCCAAGCTCAGACATCTCAACTTCTACCAACTTAAACACTTTGTCAACTTTGTCAAGGTTCACGTTCTAAATCTGAAATTCATCATCAGAATACAGCTTGTCAGATCCGTTCATTTTGTACATAACAATATTCAGATCATCATTCAAACTATTATCTGATTTTGGAATATAATTTTTGTGAAAACAGCCGTCATTTTCAGATGGCAAGCTTGAACTTGTTTTCTCAAGATTAGATTAAGCACTTTCAAATTCAAATCTTTCACTTTCGTTTTCCAAAACCTTTTTAGTGACATTTTTAACAACCTCTAACTCACATTCTGTTTCATTTTTGGTGTAGGTTATATCGATATTTTCAGGCAACTCATCAATCTTTTCAGTTATTAATTTCAAATTCAGTGCGTTTTCCACCCGCCAGGCTTCTTCCTAGAATAACTGCTCACATCGGGGGTGGAACTCGATGATAACCTAAACCCTTATTTTGATAACCGTATACATCCTCTCTTGTTTCGTGTTTTCCTGTTGTTTTAGGGAGGATGAGATCAAACACATAAGATGTTGTTGAATAACTGACAAGTTTTTTATTAACCCGTTCTGATTCAATCTTGACGGTTTCTAGCTCTTGTTTTAATTTAGCGATCATGTCAATGTGAATGTTTATTTCCATTTGTTTGTCCATAACAGTCGCTTTGAGCATAGAAAGCGTAGCATTATCTTCTCTACTAGCATCTCGGTATTGGTCAATAGTTCTGCTGATTTATCATAAACTTCTTTAGTTTCTTTTAGATAACTTGATAGGTTATCTGTGTGTTTTTTAGTTCTTTAAACTTCTCGTCTTTCTCAAAACAAGCTTTGCACGGCTCTAAGCACTTCATACATGGTTTTTCTGTTACTATCTCCTCATTCTTAAAATCTTCTTTGACCAACTCAACCCACCTTCCTGAACTTTCTTAGAGACTACCTCCTTCAACAGTGCTGAATTAAATATATTTTTATTACTATGATTTTGGTTCACACACAGATTAGGTTTTAAAATGGATTTACCTAAAACCAACTACACACACAAAGGGGCAAGTGTACCCGTCAAGTGGTAGTACAGTCGGTCGGTAAGAACCGGATATCATGACTCGGTTTCTCAATACTAGATCTTTGTTACTTTTAAACCTGGTTTAATGGATGAATTGATTTCTTGATTTTTTAACTATCATGAAAAGATAACAATTAACTATTTGAATTAATAAAGAACAATAATTAAAAAGGTTGCTTAAATTAAGTATCCACTAATAAACACATGACAACATTTAAGGAAAACTAATGGTGATGCAAGTCCTTGATCCAACTAAGTTTCCATTCAAGGTTTCCTAGTTTTATAAATCTTGGGAAAATTATAATGAAACAACATTTTAATCACCTAATATTCATTCTTTTAAATTAACTTGCTAAATTGATGTTAATCTTTAATAATGAGTTAATTGTTTGTCAAAACTCCTAACTCTACAAATTAAGAAAAACTAATATAAACAACACATTAATCACGCTAACTGGGTTTCAAGTAAATGTCATCTTCAACAAGTTCTTGATATGAATCACAAGCATGGTCATGCTAGATAACAATCTTGGTCTAAATCATCAACCCAACATGAACACAAACCATAGAATCCATATAAACATTCATATGATCTTTCCAAATCCAAATGCAAGAATTCATACTCATATTCAAATCATCATTCTTATCATGTTAGCAATTACCATTCCTAGTTTCATGCTATGAATCAAATCAACAAACTAACAAGATTAAACAATCATAATCTCTAAATAGGCTTTCCAACACTACATGTAAATACTTATGACCAAACATTCAAGAATAATGACTTTAAACATGAACATGAACTCCAAGAACAAGATCAAATATCATCATGAAGATTAACAAACAACAATCACCACATCTATTTCCATGTTGTCAAATGTTTATTAGCTTCAACAAAAATCAAGCAACACAAATGTTTAGCCTAGAAGGCTCATAACAACTAAACCAAATGCAAAATAATATAGATTGTGCATGAATAACAAGTGGAATACTAGAGTTTAAGACAAGATAATTGATAAAATGAGTTGAATATCAAGTGATACAACCTTTCTCTAGGCTCCTTCTTCAATCTCCAAGCTTCAAGATCAGATTCTTGAGAGAGAAGTTCACCAAAATGCTCCAACTCCCTTTCAAATGAGCTGAATTCAAGTATTTAAGCTACGGGGCATTTGGCACGACCGTGCCACCTTTTAGCACGGTCGTGCTTGGTAATTTGGTAGGTGCCTTTCTGAGTTGTTGGCCAAGTTTGCTACCAAATCCGAAAGATCCCGCTAGAATTTCCCCGAGGTGGCACGACCATGCCAAAGTGTGGCATGGCCGTGCTTATCATATCGTACCCGGCAATGATTATGTTGATCTCGGAAATTAGCTGATCGAACCTGTGGATAGCACTTGCACGGTCGTCCTTGGGGTTGGCACGACCTTGCCAGATGTTGGACTGGCTTGGTTTGTGCAGACTGATGGTAGTGCTGATGATAGTGCCGACTTACAAGGCTTGGCACGGTCGTGCCATATCTGGTAGTTTGGCTGAAATGTTCCATTTTTGCTCCAAATCGCTCGAAAAGCCTTCGTTTCTTCACCGGGCCGAAGCCCGGACCTGTATTTTCACAAACAACTCAAATGAGTATCCAGATCAATGAAAACACAACGAATTTCAGCATAAATTGGGAATATTTGACTTTTAAAAGATGTATAAATTCTTATACATCAAACATCCAACACTTGAACTTTGGTTATCCTTAAACAAACAAAAATAAACAAAAAATCTCTCTCGGCAATCATCTCAACTAGCATTATATAAGCACAAATAAACAACTCGGGCTAAAACAAAACGGATTACTCGACATAAAAGGAAAAACCAAAAAGTATGTGAAATATGGTTAGGAGCAATGATCCATCTTGACATCCCTACAAGCTCACCTTACATCCTCGCAATGTTCACTCACACTCGGCTAAATATATAGGAGACATACAATTTATGGAGTATGTTTAGAACACTCGATGCCAAGAAAATGACTATGCGATATCATAAGCTTGTGTAAGGATCAAATCTAAACACTTGACTAACACATAACACAAATCAAGAGGTCTTGTGTGGGTTGTAACTTGGTTAGGTAAAGGGTGTGGAAATGGATTTATAAAAGTGGCTAAAACGGCTAAAGACCAACGGCTCGACTAACTTGAAGCGAAGAAATACAAAACTATGCAACTTATTAATAACTAACCGAGAGCTAGCTAACCGCTTAGATATCGGCCCGAAATTGCTCTAACAAAGCCAATTGACAAGGCTTTTTCAACTTTGAATTTTTTTTCCAATGCTTTAGAGGGAACTAAGTACGTCTACTTAGATAAAACTCCAAGCTATGATGTTATGACTAATAAATCGATAAACTATACAAAAAGGATTACAAGTTAGTCTTGACCGGATCAGGCTTTAAAAAAATGTGGGTTCAAAAATAAAAGGCTAATTTGGCTAATTGGTGATATTTAGTGGTTTAAAATAAACGAAAGGGAAAGGCTCAAATTGGTTTAACTAAGGGTGTGATTTAGGTGCAGGAATAAATAAAAATGGTTAAAAATAAAAGGTTTCCTACTGTCTCAATCATTTTTATGCTATGCATTTGCTTTGTGTTCTCAAAATGCATGCCTAACACAAGTTCTAAACCGCAAAAGTCATCCGGCGCACTCAATCTTTGCCCGCAAAAACATGAGCAAAAATAATTCTAAAACTATAAGGCTCAAAAATAACTCACGGAAATGGGCGTATTGGTTAAATATGCAAGGCAAACAGGTAGGTATGTTGCTTTATTTCTCACGCTCAATTTTATACAAAAAATTACTAGATGGCAACTTTTATTCGAGCAAATCCTTTTTTCGTTCACACTTGTATATTTATCAAAAACTTTAATGTTTTTATAAAACTTGCATTGATTGATTATTCAAGAGAGTTTGTAGTATTATTATTATTATTATTATTATTATTATTATTATTATTATTATTATTATTATTATTATTATTATTATTATTATTTATTATTATTATTATTATTATTTTTTTATTTATTATTATCATTTATTTTATTTTTTTTATTTTTTTAGACAACCACAAACAAGTTTAACCACCTCCCCACACTTGAATTGTACATCCCCTCGTTGTACAACAAAAAATGAGCATAATGTAATGCAAAAATATAGTGAAAGTGGAGGAAGCGGGAACACAAAACTCCCATGAATTGCAAAGGCTAGAATGGAGCAAAAGAAGGTAATACGAAACATTCCAACGAACTACCGCACCATCCAGCAACTAGCACATCATCAAATCAATACTGCACACTGGCAAACATAATCAAGATCACAAGAAACAACCCAACCCAAAACTCCCTTGTCTTTGTTTATTAAGCAAACCGCTAAATTAAAATGTACGAAATTAAAGCAACAAACGAAGGAGTGTACGGACAATGCAAAATGGTACACTCCTCAAACACAAAATGAAAATAAAAGTACGGCATATGCGGCAAGATCAGGGTCGGCCGCCAGATCCTGAGGGACCGGCATCATCCCGGCGGTCAAACCGGGATCTCCGCGTGAAGTGCGGCGGCGGCTGTGTGTAGGGATGACCGAGCGAGCTTGCTATGTGCTGCTGTGAACCGAATAGCCAATCAAAGCTATGCCTGCTCTGCTCATACATATCCTCTAAAAAGTTGCCCTGTCTATGCTGCTCTGTGCGGATCAAGTCCACGTCATGCCATACAGCCTGCTGGTCCAAAGCCAACCCATCCATGCGTCTCCAAAGATCAACTGAAGATGGCTCATATTGGCTGTATGCACCTAGCAACAGCCCCCAAAACTCACCCAAAACCCAGATGTTTTAACACTTTTTCTTGGGGGTTTTGTAGATCGGTCAAGTGTGGTCCACAACAACATAAAATACACAAAAACGGGCTTGAATCCAATGATTTAGACCAAACCCTAAAAACTTAGAAGAAAAACTAACCTTGAAGAACAAACCCCAAATTACTCAACAACTAGAAAGAAAGATTCGTACCTAGATTGATGCTTGGGATGAAAGGAAAACAGATTTCTTGAAGGAAGGAAGGAAGTGTGGAGAATTCTTGAGTGGGTTGTGAGGATTCAAATGATTTTTGAAGGTTTTAAAGAAAAACAAAGTGGGCTTTATGAGTTCTTCAAGTGGATCTGCACTAGCAGGTCTGGTAGTGCTAGAAAACCCTGTTGATAGTATTGATTTTTCGGATTTTCGTTTTTTTTAGATTAGTTATTTCCCGCTTAAGTTTATTTATTCGAATTAATAAAACCAAAGTTAAAATCATTTGAATTCGGACCACTCACGAAACACCTCCTATCAAGAAAAGAGCCGAACCAACATACCTGAAGATCGGCGATGCATTCCAACATCCCGCGCGTCCAGATGAACCGCAACCTGAAAAATAAACTAAGAAAACAAAAAGAAAAACAACTATCAAACCCAAAACATGTTAAGTTTAGAATCACTACACACACAAAGGGGCAAGTGTACCCGTCAGGTGGTAGTACAGTTGGTCGGTAAGAACCGGTTATCAATCCGTGGACTCGGTGTCTCAATACTAGATCTTTGTTACTTTTAAACCTGGTTCAATGGATGAATTGATTTCTTGATTTTTTTTAACTATCATGAAAAGATAACAATTAACTATTTGAATTAATAAAGAACAATAATTATGAAAGGTTGCTTAAATTAAGTATCCACTAATAAACACATGACAACATTTAAGGAAACCTAATGGTGATGCAAATTCTAGATCCAACTAAGTTTCCATTCAAGGTTTCCTAGTTTTATAAATCTTGGGAAAATGATAATGAAACAACATTTTAATCACCTAAGATTCATTCTTTTAAATTCACTTGCTAAATTGATGTTAATCTTTAATAATGAGTTAATTGTTTCTCCTCCAGTTAGCTGTGTGTCCACAACGTCCTCCTCAAACATGCTATGAAGATGATCACTCGCGTACGTGTCAATAGTCTCGATAAAGTAGAGTGTATCATCATGACTCCATGGATGCTGCATGGATTTTCCAATATCAAAGGTGACCTCCTCATCGTCCACCCTAAAGTTAAGTCTGCCGGTGCAAACATAGATCAATGCTCGAGCAGTGGCAAGGAATGGGCGACCTAAGATGAGAGGAACAGTTTTGTCCTCATCCATGTCCAAAATCACAAAATCGACTGGAAAGACAAACAGTTTTGGGTGATTCTTCCACCCAGATTATAAGTATTGTTGTAGGGATTATGCTGAGGACGGTATTGGTTTCCCATAAAATCTGCATGCTCGTGTGAAACCTCTCCCGTCGGAAAATTGCCTACCTGATATGCTCCCCCACTCGAGGAGCCACTTAAGTGGATTTCCATAACTCGATCAAACTTCAAAGATAAGGCATCCATTTGTATTGTGATGGCGGTGAAATCATTCACGTGATGAACAACCTGTCTAAAACTCTTCCCTCTCGATGGCTGCTGTGTCCGATTCTTCAAGGCGCATTTCTCTAAGATCTCAAATGCCTCATTGTCATTTTTCGTAATGTCTCCGCCTGAATATGTATCGACCATCATCTGTCATGGACCATCCAAACCATGGTAGAAGATCTGACATTGTTTCCACTTGGGTAACCCGTGGTATGGGACCTTCCTCATGAGCTCTTTGAACCGCTCCCATGCTTCATAAAGGGGCTCATCATCGTCCTGACGAAAGTTAAGAATCTTGGTTCTTAACCGAAACAGTTTTCTCTGGAGGGAAATTTTTCTAAAGGAACTTTTCAGCTAATTGATTCCACGTAGTGATAGACCTAGCTGGAAGTGAAAGAAGCCACTCCTTAGCTCCATCACGCAAAGAAAATGGAAAGAGCTGGAGGTGTATAGCATCCGATGATGTATTACGAAAGGTGAATGTGGCACAAACCTCCAGAAAACCCGCAATATGGACACTAGGATCCTCATGATCCTTGCCATAAAACTGAACCGCATTCTTCAACATCGATATGGTCCCAGATTTGATCTTGAAATTATTATTATTTATTGTAGGTGCATTGATGCTCGCAGGTAAGCCCTCAAGTGAAGGCTTTCCTATGTCGTTTAGAACCCTTGTTTCCTCTTCGTCTGCCATTTCTATGTGAACCTCGTGGAATGTGTCGTCTCCCAATGCGTCTACCTCGATCGTGGCGGCCACCACGCGGGAACCCTCCCGCAGACTCCGATGAAGATTGTGCTCCGGCTCTGATGAAGGCTCAACGGTTTCAGCAACTAGGGTTGAGGACACTCACGACCTGTAAGGAAAAAGAGGGAACAAAATGCACTATGTATACACAAAGATAAAAAGAACAACTAATTAATTAATTACCATGTTTTTCTTTTCTTTTCAAATAATCATGCAAACCCAAATAAGAACAACTAGACAAAACTTTATACCCTTTTCACATTGGTTTAACAAGTAACTCCAACCATTCTTAAGAAGTCCGAGTCCCCGGAAACGGCGCCAAAAACTTGATGTGCGTGAATTAAATATATTTTTATTACTATGATTTTCGTTTACACAGATTAGGTTTTAAAATAGTATTTACCAAAAACCAACTACACACACAAAGGGGCAAGTGTACCCGTCAGGTGGTAGTACAGTTGGTCGGTAAGAACTGATATCAATCCGTGGACTCGGTGTCTCAATACTAGATCTTTGTTACTTTTAAACCTGGTTCAATGGATGAATTGATTTCTTGATTTTTTTTTAACTATCATGAAAAGAGAACAATTAACTATTTGAATTAATAAAGAACAATAATTAAGAAAGATTGCTTAAATTAAGTATCCACTAATAAACATATGACAACATTTAAGGAAAACTAATGGTGATGCAAGTCCTTGATCCAACTAAGTTTCCATTCAAGGTTTCATAGTTTTATAAGTCTTGGAAAATTATAATGAAACAACATTTTATCACCTAAGATTCATTCTTTTAAATTCACTTGCTAAATTGATGTTAATCTTTATAATGAGTTAATTGTTTGTCAAAACTCCTAACTCTACAAATTAAGGAAAACTAATATGAACAACACATTAATCACCCTAACTTGGTTTCAAGTAAATGTCATCTTCAACAAGTTGTTGATATGAATCACAAGCATGGTCACGCTAGATAACAATCTTGGCCTAAATCATCAACCCAACATGAACACAAACCATAGAATCCATATAAACATTCATATGATCTTTCCAAATCCAAATGCAAGAATTCATACTCATATTCAAATCATCATTCTAATCATGTTAGCAATTACCATTCCTAACAAGATTCAACAATCATAATCTCTACATGGGCTTTCCAACACTACATGTAAATACTTATGACCAAACATTCAAGAATAAATACTTTAAACATGAACATGAACTCCAAGAACAAGATCGGATATCATCATGAAGATTAACAAACAACAATCACCACATCTATTTCCATGTTGTCAAATGTTCATTAGCTTCAACAAAATTCAAGCAATACAGATGTTTAGCCTAGAAGGCTCATAACAACTAAACCAAATGCAAAATAATATACATTATGCATGAATAACAAGTGGAATACTATAGTTTAAGACAAGATAATTGATAAAATGAGTTGAATATCAAGTGATCCAACCTTCCTCTAGGCTCCTTCTTCAATCTCCAAGCTTCCAAGATCAGATTCTTGAGAGAGAAGTTCACCAAAATGCTCCAACTCCCTTTCAAATGAGCTGAATTAACGTATTTAAGCTACTGGGCGTTTGGCACGACCGTGCCACCTTTTGGCACGGTCGTGCTTGGTAATTTGGCAGGTGCCTTTCTGAGTTGTTGACCAAGTTTGCTACCAAATCCGAAAAGATCCCGCTAGAATTTCCTTGAGGTGGCACGACCATACCAAAGTGTGGCATGGTCGTGCTTATCGATATCGTACTCGGCAATGATTATGTTGATCTCGGAAATTAGCTTATCAGAACCTGTGATAGTACGAGCATGGTCGTGCTTGGGGTTGGCACGACCGTGCCAGATGTTGGACTTGCTTGGTTTGTGCAGACTGATGGTAGTGTTGATGATAGTGCCGACTTCCGAAGGCTTGGCACGGTCGTGCCATATCTGGCAGTTTGGCTGAAATGTTCCATTTTTGCTCCAAATCACTCCAAAAGCCTTGGTTTCTCCGGAACTGTATTTTCACAAACAACTCAAATGAGTATCCAGATCAATGAAAACCCATATAAATGGGGAATATTTGACGTTTAAAAGATGTATAATTTCTTATACATCATCGCTTTATAAGCAATCTCTTTGAGGTTTTCAACGTTTATTTCTTTGGTGACATCTATAATTTCTTCTACAGACTGTTTTGTTTCTTCTTCACTTTGTACGCTTTTTTAGCTTCTTCGTTCTCCGAATAAACCTTCAAAGGAATTATAAACGTCAGGTGGTATGATTGATTTAAAAGCACTATGAAAAATATCTTCTTCAGCACTCTGATCATAGTAATAGTAATCAGAATTTTCATCTGGAGTTTCATCAAAAGCGACTTCAGCACAATCTTCACTAGTAACTTCTTCGACTATTTCTTCCACAGTTGGTTCAGGTTCTTCAATAATTTCAGCTAGAAGTGCAAGACTTTCGGTCTTCAGAATGTAGTTGTTCCAATTGAAGCCTTTGTCTTCTTGTGTGACCACTAGAGCCTTATCTTTTGATTTTACCGAACCATCCTCTATTGAGCTTTGATGTATTCTGAGGTTGTTAAGAAGCTTGGTGATAAATCGCCTTCTTGTAGTAATCGTCACCAAATGGATTCTGGTTTCCATTCACTTCTTTGTTCGAGCATTCTCTTTTAAAGTGGCCCTTTTCTCTGCACTTAAAACAGGTAACCTTGAATTTATCAAATCCCAATTTTGAATCTAGTCCTGCCAGACTATTTCTCCCAGTAATTTCCATGAATATTTGGGCTCGAAGAAAAATACTAGCCATACACCACTTTATATCAATAGCTCTAACTCTTCCGGGTCAATTTGATCGCAATCCTCTTTAGTCATGTTTGGATTACTGATCCTTCCTGCAACTAAGCTCTCGTATGACTCCAAGATAGAAGCAAGTAATGCCATGTGTTGTTTGGCTGTTGTCTCGGTGAAGTCTTGAGCATTTTGAAGATTAACTGCGATGTTACACTAAAAGATATGTTGACCGGAGTTGTTCTAGTTGTTCTGGCTATTCTGGCTGCTATAACTGTTCGAACTCTGGGATGATTGAGGTGTTTTTGTAGGAGTATTCGGATCAAACCTTGAAAATGACGAGAACCCACTACCACTGTTCGAGCTGTTAGAAGAAGATCTAATTGAATTATTAGCACTCAACGCAGTCTAAATCTTTGGGCTCTGAGTATTAGCCACAGTACAACCTTTGAAATATAGATTCACATCTTGTTGGAGATTTGCATTTCTCATTTTAGGCATTTTTTGAAGTTCCAACTCGTATCCTTCAAGTTTTTCAATGAATTTTCCCATACTCAAACCACTGTACTCTAGGTTGTTTTTCAAAACCAATAAGTAAGTCGACCATTCACCCTCTGGTAATGGGTCGGCTAACTTGTCAATCAATTCTTCATTTTCCTTTGTAATATTCAACCTCTTCATTTCACAACCAAATGGCAGTATCTTTCAATGAGCTGCTTCATCGATTCGCCTTTTAATTTAGTGAAAATATCAAATTCCTTTTTGATCAAGGCCTTTTTACTTTTGATCATTTATGTTCTGCCTTGGAATTTCACTTTCAACACGTTCCAAATCGACTACGCATCTCCTTGATGTTCTAACAGCGTGAAAATGTCTTTTTTTATCGCCTGTTGCAGAATGTTTAACATCTTCTTCTCCAGTGTAAACTTTTCTTTTCTATTTGAGTGAACTGCATGATACTTTTCTCGAGTCCATTCTCTCCTGTGGGAGAAGTATATCCTTCTTCTATTGAATACCAGAATTCTAAATAATTCTCCAGAACCCAGTTTTCGAAACGTTCATGCCAGCATTTATAATAGGCTCATTAGTTTAGGGGACTTTGTCATCGTCCCCATTTCATTATCAAGACTTAAATTTTGAACAACCGACGATGTGGTTGTAGTGGCGAAAGCATTGTAGAATTCATTCTCCATTTTGTCAAAGGAAGGAAACTTTATCCAAAGATGGATTCGTACGAACTAGAACAAGAAAAACACAAATTTTGGTTAAGTTTGTACGAAGGAAACGAAAACCAAATTTTGAAATCTACTTCGTACGAAGGTAAGATTTTGAATTTTAAAAATTACATTCGTATGAACGTATTACTTCGTGTGAAGACGAAATTTCATGTTTTCTCGTTCTTCGTTGATTTGACCATGATTTTGATTGATTTTAGGACCAGTTCTTTCAAGGGTTTGTTAAAAATGGATTTTAAGTATTCCATGAAAATTCAATCCAATACGATGGTCAAATTCATGAAAAATGATAATATGAGAAGAAATGAGTAGAAGAGAAGTGTGAGATTGTTGAATCTTGTTGTTTGTCTTCAAATTAGGCCCCTAGGCTCTGATACCACTTGTTAGGATTTGTTATCCAATAAATCTCAGGTCTAATTTGTAACCTAGTTCGTTATGTGCGGAATCCGTATTAGTTAGGGTGACAAATATAACAAGATTACTTTTAAATCACTGTTTCATTGATTTGGTAAAAGTTTACAATCTGGAAACACTTGGACAGAGCTTCGCCATCGTGTCCACAAAACAATACTACAGACTCAATACCCAGACACCTATTTATAGTACGTTCTACTCTGTGCGAACTAAGAGAGTCTATCTTCGTACGAACTAACATGTCCTACCTTTGTACGAAGTAACATACATACAAGTGAAATCTAACTTTCTAACCTATTACAGAAACTGACACAACTCATAGGCAATAGACATATATATCAACATCGTTTCCCAACACCTCTGCTTCTATGACCATGCGGGTCATCTAAACTTAGGTTTTACATGCCATTTCATATGGTTATCATAACATCATACTATATATGTATATATCAACTTAGTAGATCGTAAGAATGTAGCTACGTACCTTAGTGGAAACCTTGACATGTTTCTTCCCGGTTCGGCTTCCTGAAGCCTCACTTTTGTTGTCTATAGTTTTAATCCAAGTGATCGTTAGGACACACATTCATTCATAGCCTTTACATCAAAGGTTGCGTTCATCATTCCTCAAAATTTACCAAAGTTCCAAAGGTTAATAAAATCATATTTCACATAGGCATTTCATCAAACACTTGGTGGGCATTTTCTTCTACAACTATATTTAGTGTTTCGTTCATTAACATTTATACCATGTTTTATGACCCAACAAGTTTCACCCATCCATCAACCATGAAAATCATGAATTTCATATGAGATAAGCTATATATACAAACAATCATACAAGAATTTGAGGTTTTCATCTCTAGGTTAAAACCCACTTCCTGACTTGTATAACATTTACTCAAATCTTCTAATTTGCACAATTACTTCACACATATTAGCTAATATGATGATGATAAGCACCATTACTACATCAATTTGCATTTAATTGCTACAATTTACACTACACCTTTGTCATTTAAGGATCATTTATCAATGAAAACCCACCAAATGAGATGTCACCACATACCTTGGGTTTGTCCTGACTAGATGATGAGAAATTCGTGAACATGCAAACATTTGACACTAGTTCTCCATGTGATTTTGCATAATTTGTGTTCTAGTGAACAAGAGGGTTCCCCCTTTCCCTCTCTAATTCACGATCCACACATTGTACTCTTCTCTCTTTCTCTAATTCATAAAACCCTAATTCACCTTAGGATTTTGGTGTTAGAGAAAGTTGTTTTAAATTATTCCCATGTTATAGCTTGGCGCCTTCAATCCCTTTCTCAGCCTTAATTATACCCCACCATTCCTTCGCTTAGGCTCTTAGTTCGTTGGTCCCATAAGCCACGAAATAGCTTGGATCACAATGGCTTCTTTCATAGACGTCTTAAATATCCCTTAACCATGTTTGACAAGCGAACATATCTACCTCCCCGTTGTAAGTCAGAGGTTTGCATGCCATAAACTTATTGTATGGACAAGGTTTCTTTTCTTTGGACTGATCCTTTTCTTGGGTAAGGCTCTCCCGTTTATTCTTTCTTCAATGACCGTTAGTATAGTAGTTTCTAGCCTGTCTACAAATCCAGTTAGGCTAGCGTCTACGGGCTATCCAACCTCTTAAGTAATCTTTTCATGTATCTGTTGGTGCATATTATGTCTGAGACTTAGCGAATAGGCTAGATAGAGCGTGTGTTGAATATTGTATAGATTAGATACGAACACATGACTTAAGAGTGAACTAGAGAGTTGTGTATATGTTACTTCGTAAACAAGCAACTTCATACGAAGGTAACTACGTCGTACGAAGATAAAATGCTCAGTTCGCACGAGGGTATCTATATATCGTGTCGTGTGTTCATAGTTTGATAAGTTTTGGAGTTCCTAGTTTCTCCAGCTTGTAAAGATGTATACTCTTTCAGTATGAATGATCATTCGACTTCTGCTTCTACTCTGTTCATTCTATCGAATTAGTTCTTTTCTACATAAACTTCCGTCTAATCCCGTCGTTTCCTGGACTATCAAGTGGTATTAGAGCTACGGTACCGATTCAATTGATCTAATAGTCGATTGAATCACCTACGCTCATGAATGATGGACTTTTGAGGGGTTTTAGACGTAAATCATCAAATAAACGGACAATCCATGGACAAAAATTAAAATTGAAACCATAGGATTGTTTAGAATTGAATTTCGACCATGTATGTGAAAGAATCATCTTGAAATTCGAATAAATAAAGATTTTAGATCGAAAAATGTGATCATATTCGTTCGTACGAACTAGACTAGGTTCGCACGAAGCTACTACCTTCGCACGAAGGTAGTCACCTCTGCACGAAGGTAGTCACCTCTGCACGAAGATAATTACCTCCGTACGAAGATAGTAACCCTCATACGAAGGTAACGAAAATGCATAAAAGAAAAAAAGGTTTTTGATCGTGGTGATGAGACAAGTGTCTAGAAAAAAATTTGGTGATTGAAATTTTTTTCGAGATTTTAACAACAAATACAGGCTGTTCGGGGACACCGTCGAGGGCTTCAGAGAACATATTTGATGACACTATCACAGAGGGTTGGAGAGAATGGGGTAGTCATGGATACCTGTGTAGAATGATTATCATTTGGTATAGTGGCTATGAATGGGCCTAAACGAAAAATCCGCATTGATGAAAAACTGACTTTTGTGGACCAAAATGACATATTTTTCCGCATAGTAGAGTTTTTTAGAGGTTAGAGAGGACTATTTTTGCCAGATTTTAGGGGGAAATTCAGTGATATGTTTTAGAGAGGTCAGAATTTTGCAAAAATGAGAGGGAATAAAAATTTCATAGAACATATTGAAATTCCAGGATTTTTGAAATTTGTGACGTGCAATAGTATTCGGGTGGTTCTGACTTCGGATTATCTGGGGATGCATAAGATCTGGATTCGTTAGTTTGTGATAAGTTCAAAGTCTTCAAATCGTGATACAGTTTGATGTCTTACGGTTTGAGTCACGGGACTTCATCAAGCCGATCTGCAAGATTAGCATCAGGTGATGCATCAATATTGTCGATACTTAAAAGATATCACAGCTTTGTGATAGTCTAAAGGGTTAGAATGTTTAATCTTCGAACAGAGAAATTGTTTTTCGGACTAACCACCGGGAAATGATGATGTTTGCTGTTTAAGTTGCTGCCTAAACTAACGGAGAAGACTAAACATATGTTATTGTGACTGAAGAGGAAGAATGTAATTCTGATCGTGAAAGAGTGTTTCTTAGATCTTAATGTGTTACCTGATGATTTGTTATCCGATGAAGATTTGCTTATTGAAGAGATTACCATTTTGCTGATCAATTATTCAGTAATGTGCTTAAATATGTACGGAAAACGGGATTTTAGATTTTCGCGAGTATTTACCTAGTTGAAGTTTTTCAATGTGATATTCTAAGTTTCTATCAATCGCGGTTGGGTTTTTGAAGATTAAGAGACAAGCTCATGTGCTTAAGTGTTAAATCAAAAACCGAACACGGATGCGGTTATCGTCAAAACTGAGAAGTTACATTGGTTAGTTTCGAGTTGGTGATTATTCATGAAGATTTTAGTTAAGCAAATCAGTGCAGGTCGGGAACCGTGCAAACAATGACCTGAAGATTCATTTTAGGGGGAATTTGTGCATAAAGAAGATAATGCAAGCCCGAATCATCAATCAAGGGGGGACTCAATTTAAGATTTCAAGATGCCTGATTGAAATTGCAGAATATTCAATCACCACTTACATATTTCAAGATCAGGCTTCGAAGTAACGTCCAATGAGGAAATTGCTGGTGCATATTATGTCCGTCACTATGCAAATAAGCTGGATAGAGCGTGTGTTGAATATTGTTAGATTAGATATGTACACATGACTTAAGAGCAAACTAGAGAGGTGTGTATATGTTACTTTGTACGAAGTAGTCACTCCGTACGAAGGTAGTTACTTCGTATGGAGGTAAACACCTTCCCATGAAGGTAAACAAGCACCTTCGTACGAAGGTAAAATGCTCAGTTCGCGCGAGGGTAGATTATCTATATATAGTGTCATGTTCATAGTTTGATAAGTTTTGGAGTTCCAAGAGGGGAAATGCTGAGCTTGTAAAGATGTATACTCTTTCGGTATGAATGAATCATTCGACTTCGGCTTCAATTCCGTTCTTAATAACATTCTAACGAAATAGTTCTTTTCTATCCAAACTTCCATCTAATCCCACCGTTTCCTGGAGTATCAGCATCTCCTCATTGATGAGGGGTACTGTGTCATCATCCCGTCCTCCCCACATTTTTTTACTTAAATGTTAACAATAAGTTAATCAAGATTTGTATTTAATATTCCCGTATCGTATATGGGAATTTAGCCACATCATTTGTTAACGCACTTGATGCATCCTATTTATTCGATTTGGCCAACTCTTAAACTTGCCTTAAGCATTTATACTTAATGTGTTTCTGGGTTCGGATACATAAGTGCACCCCCTACCATGCATTTTCAATCACAATCTCTTTTCAAAAATTCCACGACAATTCTTTTATAGTAGTTTCTTACCGGAATTCACAATCAAGCCTCAAACTGAACACATTAATCTGTTAACCTTAGGCTCAAATACGACTTGTAAGACCCGCATTTATAACATATAAATTTCACATTTGATTCAGTGATTAAACCAAAACACATATTTGACAAAAGAAGGTTAACATAAGGTAGCGTAATGGTTTGATTTAAAATACAAGTCATAATTTTAACATTTCAAGGAAACATGAACCAAAAGTGTAAGTTAGTAGGCATTCAGGTTTGTTCGGTTCTTTGAGTAGCTTGACCTTCCATTTGGCACTTCATTTCGAGTTTACCTACCGATAAATTTTCATAAAACGATTAGTAAAATCGATGGAAGAGGCGAGAAACATCAAGGAAAACATTTGCTAAACTGTGCATTATGCACCGATCTGTGCACTTTGCTAATATGTACATTTGCTGAAATTTTCTCTTCATTAATGTGTTCACTTTAGTGCAATTTGCTAAAAAGTGCACATCACTGACGTGTGCACTTTTCTGAAATGTGCTCTTCGCTTATGTGTACACTTTGCTGAAATGTGCTAATTGCTAATGTGTGCACTTTCCTGAAATATGCACTTAATTAATGTATGCACTTTAGTACACTTTGCTGAAATGTACACATCACTAATGTGTGCACTTTTCTGGCACTTCACTAATATGTGCACTTTAGTGAAATGTGCACATCGTTGATGTGTGCACTTTATTTAGATATGCACTTCGTTAACGTGTGTACTTTAGTGCACTTTGTTGAAATATGCACATCACTAATGTGTGAACTTCGCTAGTATGTCTGGGTCCGGACTTGTTATCTCCCAAACTATTATTTTGGTTCGGTGTTTTACCCAAACCAACCCATTAGGAGGTATTAAGCGTTCTAGCTCAATCCTCCCATATTCCTTATTACCATTCTCTTTTCCCCAACTACAACCGCGATTGTAGTTGGTAATAATGGACAATACCTTAGCTTCTACATGTAACGCTTCACATTTGTAACTTTCCGTTTTTAGTAAGATCGCTTCGTGTTTCTATTTTTGGAAAGTCCAAACCTTGTAATCATATTTCTATTTTAAATTCATTGTAATCTAAGGCTTTGATTGTAATCAAGATTGATCAATTACACAATTTCTGCAAAATTTATTCATGTTTAAGCTTGTGATCATACGTCACTTTATTTCTTCGTAAATCAATTTGTAACGACTCATAAATACTTGTTGAATGTTATAAAACTAAATACCAAGTCAAGCAAGATAATTAGTGGCTTAAAGCAAATTATTCAAGCTTTCATTATCATAAAAAAACTTGTCGCATTTGTATTTACAATACATGTTACTAGGTCTTTTGTTTGGCCTTAAAAACAACCCTAACACATAACCTTAGACTACCACATGGCCTAAACTTATGTTACAACAATATAACCATGTATGAAAGACCAACATATATCAAATATATATTTAAAAGAACAAAAAAAATAAATAAAAGACTAGGCAGCTTGCGGCCGCAAGCTGCCATGTCTTGGCCTCCCCCCTTTTTTGATTCAAATCTCCCAACTAACTTCATTAATGGAAACCCTAATCCTAACCCTAAACGCTTCACTATATAACCAAGTGTTCCCCCACCCATTTCTCACTTTTTCAAGCCTCCAAACACCTCAAACAAACCCCTAAACTCTAGAATTTCTCTTCTGAAACACAACAGCTTGCAAGTGAGTTTCAACTCACTTCCCTTCTTCTTTTAACCTTGATTGTCCTTCTAACACTCTTGGATAACCTCTAGGAAGGTTCTCACAAGTTTGCTTGGGCAAACTAAGGTGAAACCCCACCATTTTGAGGTCCAAAAGTGTGCAAACTTTCTACTCAAATTTTAATCTTTCAAACTTGAAGTTTTTCTATGTTTTCTTCATGTTTTCTTCCTCAACATTGTTTGCTAAGCCCTATGGATCCATAGGTTTTCCATGGAAAACAAGGTGGAATCACACCATTTTTGGGGCCAAACTTTCTGTTTTGGAAGTTAACTTATGAAACTTTTTGCAACTTGTTTTTAACCTAACAAACTCTATGCTACTTATGCCTCTAACCAAGCATATGGTTAGTGTGTTAAGCTAGATTTGTTCATACACAATCAAGAGGAATAACATGTCTCTAAACTTTTGGTTTTTACTAGGGTTTCAAACTCACAAGTGTTGAGCCATCCAAGCTTACGAGCTTGTGATGGTGTAGGTGTGATTACATGAAGGTCTTGGCCATTTTTTCAATCCACCCCTCACTTGATGATTTCTATAATTCTTGACCATTTGGATTTTCCTTGTGACAATCTTGTGTATTGGTGAATCTTACGAAAGAGGTTTAGGACGGTTATCCTCCTACCTCCATGCATGACTTATATGACTTACATGATATCTATGAAATACATGAACTCTATGATAGATTAGTAATATTATATGTTAAATATATATGTAAATACTTAATATAACCAAACCCTTGACAATGACCGTATGGTTACTTGTCCTAAAAGTAGGTTATTTTATCTTAGACCTAACTATCGTTACGATTCTATTGGGCATGATCCATAAAAACACAAACACCCTTCGGGGCTTATAGTGTCAAAAACGAGCGTTAACGTCTAGATAAATACTTTTGTTTATACATACTTTAATTCCTAAACTTATCAAACTCCATAGTTAAACTTATACTCACACACCTACGTTTCCTTGTGTAGGATAACTTGGTGTTCATCCCCTAAATCAATCTAACGCTTTCACGGAATTTACTTTGCAAAAACCGTGAGTACACAAGAACCCTTTTTATGCTTTACACTTTTTGGGTGCAATATGTTAACTTATCAAACTACACTAAATCACACTTTTATTCTATGAAATCACACAAACAATCCATCAAACATGCTTTAGTTATGTGCTACTTGACTTGTTACTTGGTCTATTCTTATGTGATATAAATGTTATTAACTTCGATCAAGCCTCCCTTAACATGTATAGCGCTATAGGAGTAACGTACCGCCCGTATACTTGTGGTCAATGTTAAGTTTTAATCTGTTTTGCGGTACACTAGAGGATTGACTTGTAGATTCACATGCCTTGTTCACATTTATCTTGTATGCTAGCTATTCATGTGGATTTGTTTAAACGATTTTAATAATTATGCTATGATATTAAACTTGTGTACTCGCCAATGCTTTCTTATTGAACTATACTTTTTAACATGTTGCAGGTTGATGAAGTTGTTATGATGGAACATAGTAGGAATAGCATAGAAACACGCGTAGAATACTAAGTTAATCATTATGTTATTGTTGAGTTTATTTTGTTGTTGTTACTTGTATTCGGATATTTGATGTAACTTGACAATTTTGATGCTATGAAATGAAATGGTTGTTAAATTAAATATTATCGTAAATAGTGTTATGATGTCTCGAGCAATCTAGCTCGTCTCACTCTGATGTTTCCGCCATCGGTTGGGGTGTGACACTACTACCCTGTAAGTCGTTTATACTTTGGTTTTACATGTCGAATTCATTTTATGTGACTCTATAGACCACAAACGACCTGTTTAGTTTACCACTCATAGTTTTTCTTCAAAACCATGAGTGGTGACTATCCTTTAATCAACACTCACCATAGTCCATGGCCATGATTGTTGTCTTTTGGCAATACCTCTGCTTCTAAGACCCCGCGGAACAAACAGTCTAAACCATTAAGTGTTGAACCAGTAAGAGGTCTAAACCATTAAGAGCCTCATTAAGAGGTATGCAAACAACCACTAAGTCTTTTAAAACTACATCCATAGATCTCGGGATAACACAACTAAGTAGCTCCACAACCTCTAATGCAAGGAAACCAAAAGTATCAAAAGCAAATGGGATAACATATGCTGGTTGTCAAGACATGTTTTGTCATGTCTACTCACTTTGCCCAAAGCAGCTATTAAAGCAGCTTAACCCACCATGAAAACACTACCCATAAACCTAGAATAGGGGGACCCCTGTTAGATCTACACATGTGTTTTTCCTCCTATCCATCCAAAGACTAAAATATCGGTTGGTGAGGGTAAAATTATCTTCCAATGGGTCTGTTAAGAAATTCACTGGTGCCTCTTTCTTCGCAAAAATCTCAGTGCACTTAAATATGTCAAAAGGGACATCCCTAACCAAATCATGTCGGTACTTGAACCGTAGGAGCTCTCTACAATGAACTGCATGCTTCCAAAAGAGTCCAAACACGCCTTATGATGAACATGACATATCTCATCAACAAGAAATAAAGAAATCATGACGTAATACTTAAGGATAGTATGGTACTCCATCGGCAACATATGCTGGCCTACTCCATCTATTAGTATAACGAGAACATATATTAGGCATGAGGTGCTCGCAAACACTCACAATGGCTTTTTGTCTTATGGTCATGTCAAATTGTACTTTCATGTCATGGACAACTTTAATAAAAAGAGCACGAGCCAATGTATGTTCGGATCATACTAACTGACAGCCATTTGGATAAGTGTTCGGATAGGATTTTGGATTGCCATTTCGGATATACTATTCCGAATTCCTGCTGAGGATTTCAAACCAGACACTATACCAAATCAAGGGGTGGATTTTTTATCAGCTGATGTATTCGGTAATAAACGTTTTCGTGCACAGAAAATTATCCATACACAAACTTTGAAACCTCACTGCACAAAAATCCCGAAAAAGGTTTTTGACATTATATATCTTTAGATTTGTAATTTCAAGACGAGTCTAACGGTATAACTTGGTAAAAACAGTTTTCAGACAAATTTTTAACATTTTAACAGTACAGTTTCGTTTGTCCAATATGTCTATAGCCCAAACTCAGTACTCGAACATAGTGTTTGGCCCAGTATGTAATCCAATCCCGAATGCAAATCCGAACATTGTCTTTAGCCCAGTTATCAAAATATCCGTTAATAGCACTACACCCTAGGCTCAAATTCAATATCCGGACGTGGTTCATATCCTTGTAACCATTTCATCTTCACAAATGGAAGCACAATCAAAGGAATCTCATCTCGACGAAGTGGCCAAACAGAAACCTCAAACCCAGCAAGCTGCAGTCAATAGCCAAGCACCCCATGCCCAAAACCAGACTGACAAACCAAAACGCACATTGACACATTCAACTATATTTTGTGTACTGAGCATTGTAGGAATAAGGTTGCACAACTCAGGGTACTCAACTCTAATATGGCCAATGATTACAACAGTGCAATGGCTCAGTGCATCAGTCTTAGACAAAATAACAAGTTGCTTACTTAAAAGGTTTAAGCACAAAAGAAGGATATAGCTCAGCTTCACTTGGATCTCAATCAATAGCAGTGTTGGGCCCATAACTATAAAAACAAACTCAATTTGAAAAACATGGAACTTTAGTCTATGAGAGCTGAGCTAGAGCTCCTAACAGGCAAGTATGAACAAAATGCAATAAACATAAAGAAGTTTGATACATCCAGCAAGGTAGTTCAAGAAGTGTGCAATGTGCAGCTGACATACAAAGGGAACAAGGGGAAGGGTTTGGGATACAATCAGGTTGCCCCACCATATAATCAAAACTACACGAGAATGCCTGACATTGAGGAAGATCTTGAGAACGAATAGCATTTGGTGTATGGCAAACCTAGTGATTATGCATCCAACACACGAGAGTCTGCTAAACCTGTAATGTTAAATGATGCAAAAATGTGTAAACTATACTGATGCTTCTACTTCATGTGTAGAAAAGGTTTCAATTGTAGATTGTGCTGGTGACTCTTCTAATGATTCAGCTGAAGTGTCTGGTCTTTCATTTGATAAACCAGACTCTCCGATTGTATCAAAGTCGATGAAGAGAAAGCTGACATGAACAAGGCTTCTAGCTCGCAAACTAAACAATCTGAACCTTCCGTTAGTGCTACAAAGGTTCAAAGCAAACAAAAGAAGCCAAAACGAGCAGGTCAAGGACGAGGAAAGAAGAAGAAACAACAAAGACACTCACACTCTCCAAGGTCGTCAATGGGCAGCAGTAGTCCTAAAGAGGCTCGTGATGTGAACAATGCGTTTGTTAAGCAAGTGAGTAATGGAAAATGTGAGAAATATGCATTCAACTGTGCTAACAAAGCTTTTGGAAATGCTAATGAGATTTCTAAACAAGACTTGCAGTCTAAGCAACACAAGAAAAATCAAAAGAAATCTTCACAACACAAGTATAGACATCCAAATTCATGCTCGTCTGCAAGAAATGTGCAAGGATATAAAGCACAGAAAGGACCAGTTCATCCTCCAAAGCCTAAAAGAGCAAATCAAGCTAATCAGAATGCTTTATACGTGAATGACAAACATGCTTCAATTGCGGCATTCCTTGTCACATTGCTCGGAACTTCACACATAGTCCCTGCGTACCGAATTATGCTCAAAATCAGAAGGTTACACCAAAGTATAACTACCATTCTAAGCCGATGAAGGTGTCATCACCTAAGGCAATGAAGAATGTGAATCCCAAGGTTAAACCATTTAATGCGGATTGGGACACTGCTAAAAACAAACGTAAGCTGTTCAGGAACAAAAATTTGTTTCTAAAACTAATAACCCTGAAACAGCTAAAGTTGCACAACCGAAGGCAACAAACGCGTTTGTTAAGCCAAAACAAATTTGGAAACCCAAATGCAAAGTAGCAACATCACGAATCCTTGAAACAAAAGGGAACTTGTATTTAAAAGAAGTGTCATACTTTGATGCTTCAGGAATACCCAGGACCACGATGGCCATGGTACCAAGGAGGAATTGTTGACAATCTCCGAAATCTTGATAGCGGTTGTTCTAGAGACATAACGGATAACATTTCACTGTTTCTAAAAGTTCAATTTTTTACAGATGATATGTTTCTTTGGAGGAGATCAGGGAGGTAAGATAAGATCAGCAAAAATGTACAATTTAAATTTTGTGCTTTCATTTTGATATTGATTAGTCTTCAATCTGATGGCAGACGGTTTAGCAAAAAATAACAAAAATATTTTCATTTTCTTTCGTTTATATCTTTGTACATACGTTTTCATCATTAGGTAAATTTGTGCATAAAGTGTGATGCACAAATTTATGGGGGAAGAGGGACACATATATACATATGCATTGCTTGAGGGGGAGAAAAACAGGAAAATACAAAAACATCTGAAAAACACAAAAATCCAAAAAGATTTTATTGCATCATATGGGAAATGAATAAATGTTCGTGTTAAAGGGTTTGAGCAACACATGTAAGGTGTTGTAGCTGATAGACTAGGATCTATTGTGATATGTCGATAGGCTTGACACTAAAAAAGATAAAAGATACCAAGTGATATAAACATACCGAACTATATATCATGTGGGTAACATACGATCGGCGTATGATTTTATGGTCTTAAATCTTGCGTTGATAGAAAGCCAACGTTTGAGGTTTCGGGTCTTTATACTGGTGAGTCATCCGGGATATCAGGGTTGTCCTTCTGTTGCATCTAGATTATATGCAAACCTACGCACAGTCAGGATATCCTAAAAAGAGCCAAAGGAGGGCCAAAACCTTAAAGGAAGAAAATCTCACTATGAGAGAATTCCGTGAGCTCTTAAAGCTAAATTCGTACCTAAAAAAGGTATGTGCCTAACCCTCGTTAGACATTTATTGGTCACTCTGCTGTACAACCTGTTCACCAATAAATCTACTTTATAAAAACGAAAGATGAACTAAGTATACTCACCTACTACGATGAACTATTGCGTTTACCTTGATCGCGGGGGTATGTCATGGTATGGGACACACGGGTATTGTAGTATGATATTACCTTAAGCGTATCACGAACTTGGTAAATTGAAAGTTGAGCGTTAAGTTTAAGTGGACAAACATATTGGCAATCACTTAGACCAGTCTGAATAAGTTCGGGCTGAAAATGTTCCTTGGTCTGCCTGAAAACGATTTTGATCCTGTTACAATTGTATATTATAACTTTAATTAGTTTCTTTGTTTATTTGTATTTCTGTTTATATTCTTATATTTAAAAAATTAAAAAATAGAAAATTCAAAAATCCAAAAATATTGTCTTGTTTAAAAAAATCATCAAAAAAATCCAAAAATAGAGAGTTTTATTCGTTTTATTAAAATTTTGACCGTTCTTGAAGATTTAGCTGATCATCAAAAGATGAAGAAATTTGAATTGTGAAGTCGGAGTACAAGTACTTGGATGTACCAAGTGTTCATATGGTACTTTCATCTGCTGCAAAGAAATGTTTTGCTTATAAATTTCTGAGAAAATTGTAGAACTTGATTTAGATCAAGAAACAAGGGTTGCTGAAAATTGAGATGTTGTTAGTTGCTAATAAAGCATAAAGCATCACAACAACAAGATGTACCTAAGTCTGAAGATCCAGATACGAGTAATCGTCTGACAATGATAGTACTCTTGAAGAAGTACCTGTGAACCTGCTTGGAAGTGAAAGATTGAAGAAGAAAAGAGCTGCCGAGAATCCTTCTCTCGCATTCTTTTTGACAAAGATGTTTTAAGCATAGTTGATCGAGATCCTGATATGGCAGACGCATCAAATATATGCAATGAGCTATGGTAGCGAACTGGGATTAATTAGGTTAGTTTATATTAGGTTTTGGATCTTGCATAGGCATTTGGGCATGCCTTAGGCTATGTGGGCCAGGCAAGCCCAAGGGGAGCCCATAAGGGGCATGGGCTTCCCTAGGTATATAAGCTAGTGTTATATCATTTCTAGGGTTAATGTAACACCCCAACCAGGAATGGGCTGGCGTGTCACTTTTATAAAGTCAGATCAAAAACATAATTCAATTAATACTTAAAAAGTGTTACAATTCATAATTCCAAAGAAAATACGATGTCTAGGTTGATACATTTATTTGTACAATGGTCTCTTTTCATACACTCGAACACTTTTCCGTATCTCGTCCCGATCTTCTTGATAACCTGACGTAAAGAAGGAAACTGCAAAAATGTATGTCTGAATAAAATTTGAAAGTGTTGCCCAGTGTGTGGATAGATGGTATAAAAAGGCTTATTTAATTTTCTTTAAAAGGCTTCACTTTAAAAAATGTTCCTATATCAAGTTCACAGGTACTTCTTCAAATGTGCTACACTGTCAGAAGATGACTGGTATCTGGTTCTTCTGACTCAGGTACACTTTGCTGTTGTGACACTTCATGCTTTGTCGGCAACTAACAGCATCTCAATTTTCAGCAACCCCTGTTTCTTGATATAAATCAAGATCTGTATAATTCTCAGAAATTTATAAGCAAACATTCTTATGCAACGAGAGTACCGCATGAACACTGGATACATCCAAGTACTTATACTTGGATCATAGCTCAAATTTCTTTCATCTTTTGATGATTAGTCAAATCTTCAAGAACGGTTAATAATTTTTAATAAAGCAAAGAAAGCACTCTATTTATTATCATTACTATTATTATTATTATTATTATTATTATTATTATTATTATTATTTTGAATTATTTTTTTTTATTTAGTAAAAACAAGACACTACTTTTGGATTTTTGAATTTTCTTTTTTTATAATTTTTAAATATAAGAATATAAACAGAAACACAAATAAACGAAGAAACTAACTCATTAGTTACAACTATACAATTGCAATGGGATCAAGATCGTTTTCAGGCGGACCAAGGAACACTTTTCAGTGCGAACTTATTCAGACTGGTCTAAGTGATTGCTAACATGTTTGTCCACTTAAACTTTAAAGCTCAATTTTCATTTTTCAACTTCATGATATGCTTAAGGTAGTATTATACTATAACACCCATGCGTACTATACCATGACATACCGCCATAATCAAGGTAAGCACAACGATTCATCGTAGCAGGTGAGTATAATGATATCGTCCTTTATCTTTTACAACGTCAGATTTTTGGTGAACAGGTCAGTACATTCGTACAGCAGAATGACCAATAATATCTTACGAGGGTTAGGCAAATACCTTATATGGTATGTTTGACTTTTCAAGCACATGGAATTTTCTGTGATAAGATTTCCTTTCTTTTAAGGTTTTGGCCCTTCTATTTTGGCTCTTTTAAGGATATCCTAACTATTTCTAGGTCTGCATATATCCAGATACAACAGAAGGGCAGCCCTGATATCCCGGATGACTCATCAGCATAAAGACTCGAAACTTCAAACATTGGCTATCTATCAACGCATGATTTAAGACCATGAAATCATACGGCGATGGTATGTTACCCACAAGATACATAGTTCGTTATGTATATATCACTTAGTATCTTTTACACTTTGAGCATTAAGCCTACGGACATATCACATTAGATCCTAGTCTTTTCAGCTAGACACCTTTCATGTGTTAGTCACGCCCTTTATCACGAATATTCATTTCATTTCCCATTTAATGCAAAAAGTCTTTTTAGATTTTTCTTTTTTTTAAATGTTTTTGTATTTTTCTATTTTCAATGTTTTTGTGGTTTTCTCATTTTCTCCCCCTCAAAAAAAGCATATATACATATATCTCCTTCTTTCCCTAAATTTGTGCATCACACCTTATTCACAAATTTACCTAATAAAGAAAACGTATGTACAAAGTTTAAACGAAAGAAAAGGAAAATATTTTCGTTGTTTTTGCATAACGGTTCTGTCATTAGATTAAATACTAATCAATTTCAAAATTAAATCACGAAATTTAAATTTGTACCTTTTCGCTGATCTTTTCTTACCTCACCTCCTCCAAAGGAAACATCGCACTCGTAAAACAATTTTGAACTTTTTGCAACAGTGAGATGTTATCCTATATGTCCCTGGAACAACCGCTATCTACATTCCAGAGATTGTCAACAGCTCCTCTTTGGTTGTTCCTAAAAAATAAGGAGATTAATAACACAGTGGGAGCAGGCCATCGTGGTCCTGGGTTTCCCTGAAGCATCAAAATAAGACACGTCTTTTAGACACATGTCCCTTTGTTTTGAGGATTGGTGATGTTGCTGCCGCTTTGGATTTGGGTTTCCAAATCCGTTTCATTTTAACAAACACGTCTGTTGCCTTCGATTGTGCAACTTTGGCTGTTTCAGGTTTATTTGTTTTAGAAACAGATTTTTGTTTATAAACAGCCTTGCGTTTGTTTTTGGCAATGTTCCAATCCCCATCAGATGGTTTATCCTTGGGATTCACATTCTTCATTGCCATAGGTGATGACACCTTCATCGGCTTTGAATGATTGTTATTCTATTGTGTAACCTTCTGATTTTGAGCATGATCGGAAACATGGGGACTATGTGTGCAGTTCCAAGCAATGTGACAAGGAATGCCGCAATTGAAGCATGTTTGTCTCTTCGCGTATAAGGCATTCTGATCAGCATGTGTAGCTCTTGCAGGCCCTGAAGGAGAATTGATCCCTTCTGTGATTGACTTCCTTGCACGTTTCTTGCAGACGAAGATGAATTTGGATGTTTGTACAAGTCGTTTGCAAGGGCCTTCTGTGGTGGAGATTTCTTTTGATTCTTCTTGTTTGGCTTAGACTACAAGTTTTGTTCAGAAATCTCACCAGACTTTCCAAAAGCTTAGTTAGCACAATCAAATGTATATTTCTCACATTTGGCATTACTGATTGGCTTAACAAAGGCATTCTTTACATCACGAGCCTTTTTAGGACAATTGCTGCCCGTTGATGATCCCAGAGAGTGAGATTGTTTTCAACGTTTAGACATTTTCTTTCCTTGTCTCTGATCTGCTCGTTTCGGCTCTTGTTGCAAGATCTGAACCTTTTCATCACAAGCAGAAGGTTCAGATTGTTCATTTTCTGCACTTGGAGCCTTGTTCGCGTCAGCTCTCTCTTCATCAACTTTGATAAAATCGGAGAATCATGGTTTATTAGATGAAAGACCAGACACTCTAGCTGAATCATTAGAAGAGTCAACAGCACCAGATGGTTTCCGTGTGTCTGACATATAATCATTGGGTTTGCCTACACCATATGCCGTGCTCTCTCAATTTCTTCATCAGGTTCAAGCATTGTCGTGTAGTTGTGATTATACAGTGGGGCAACCTGATTGAATCCCATACCCATACCCTTCCCCTTGTTCTCCTTATATGCCAGCTACACATTGCAGACATCTTGAATGAGCTTGTTGGATGCATCAAACTTCTTTATATTAACTTCGTTTTGTTGATATTTTCCAGCAAGAAGTCCTAGCTCAACTCTTACCAAGTCACATTCCATGGTTTTTGAATGTAATCTAGTTTTGTAATCATGGACCTAACATTTATGTTGATTTACGTCCAGGTGGAGCTGCGCTATGTCTTTCTTTTGTGCTTCAACCTTTTCTATGAGTAACTTGTTACTTTGTCGAAGGTTGATCCGCTGAGCCATTGCATTGTTGTAATCATTAGCCATTTTGGAATTAAGTGCCCTAAGTTGAGCAACCTTATTCCTACAAGGTTCAGTGCACAAAAGGTAGTTGATTGTATCAATGATCGATCTTGGTTTGTCAGCTTGAGTTTAGGCTTGAGGTAGAGTTTGGGTGCTGGGCTGTTGATTGCTGCTTGTGGGCTTGAGGTTTCTGTTCGACCACTTATTCAGGATGAGATTCCTTTGATTGTGCGTATAGCTCTTGGTTTGAGTGTTACCACAACCAAGACACAAAGGAGTCTTTGTCATCACACAAAAAGGAATTGATCTCATTCCTTACTTCCTATTTTCGCTCTCCACGTTCAAGCAAGCGCATCACATATTCCACGACGGGATCAATATTATAGTTTCCAATAAACTCATTCAACTTTTCCATCACTTGATGCCACAAGTTCGGGTTTTGATTTTGTGCCTGGGGTGCAGTGTTGTTAACAGATGCTTTGATTAGTGGGCTAAATACAATTTTGGATTTGCATTCAGTTTTAGATTACATACTGGGATGAAAACTATGTTCGACTACAGAGCTTGGGCTGTAAACATCTTCGAATAATCGAAACCGTACCGGTAAAAATGTTAAAAATGTCCGAAAACTGTTTTTACCAAAATAAACCGTTAGACTCGTCTAGAAATTACGAATCCAATGATATATAATGTTAAGGACCTTTTTCAGAAGTTTTAGATTTTTTTTGAATTTTTTTGATTTAGTAAAAACAAGACACTATTTTTGGATTTTTGAATTTTCTATTTTTTAATTTTTAAATATAAGAATATAAACAGAAACACAAATAAACGAAGAAACTAACTCAATAGTTACAACTATACAATTGTAATGGGATCAAGATCGTTTTCAGGCGGACTAAGGAACACTTTTCAGTGCGAACTTATTCAGGCTGGTCTAAGTGATTGCCAATATGTTTGTCCACTTAAACTTTAATGGTCAACTTTCATTTTTCAACTTCGTGATATACTTAAGGTAGTATTATACTATAATACACGTGCGTCCTATACCATGACATACCCCTGCGATCAATGTAAGCACAACGATTCATCGTAGCAGGTGAGTATACTAAGATCATCCTCTATCTTTTGCAACATCGGACAATTGGTGAATAGTTCAGTACATTCGTATAGTAGAGTGGCCAATAATATCTAACGAGGGTTAGGCAAATACCTTTTATGGTATGTTTGACTTTTCAAGCACATGGAATTTTCTCGTGATGAGATTTCCTTTCTTTTAAGGTTTTGGCCCTTCTATTTTGGCTCTTTTAAGGATATTCTAACTGTGCCTAGGTCTGCATATATCCAGATGCAACAGAAGGGCAGCCGTGATATCCCGGATGACTCTTCAGCATAAAGACCCGAAACTTGACATTGGCTATTATCAACGCAGGATTTAAGACCATGAAATCATACTGCGATGGCATGTTACCCCCAAGATACATAGTCCATTATGTTTATATCACTTAGTATCTTTTAATCACTTTGAGCGTTAAGCCTACGGACATATCACATTAGATCCTAGTCTTTTCAGCTACGACACCTTACATGTGTTAGTCATACCCTTTATCAGAATACTCATTTAATTTCCTCTTTTATGCAAAAAGTCTTTTTGGATTTTTCTGTTTTTCAAATGTTTTTGTATTTTTCTGTTTTTTAAATGTTATTGTATTTTTCTCATTTCTCCCCCTCAAACAATGCATATATACATATATTTGAATAATCCGAATCCAATAACGATATCAAACAATCACCAAGGATGGGCGGAATCCAAACTTGATTTTATTAAAAAAAACCGAAAATAAGAGAAACGAGATGAACGAGAATAACACGCGAATCACTTTCAAACTTTCATACGATTCTACTACTACGAATAGCAAAACCGTTTGATACAAGTTTTTCACACCTCTCGGTCTCTCTCCCTAGAATGGTGGAGGCTACCAAAGTTCTCTCTGAAAGCTTAACCCTAATTATGACATAATGTTCCTTATATACATAGGGTTTGCCTATGCCCCTCATGAACTTCCCTTGGGCTTGCCTGGCCCACATGGCCTATGGCATGCCCAAGTGACCTAAAAAGGTCCAAACCTAATACAACTAACCCAGTTAATCCCAGTTAGCTACCATAGACCGTTGCATATATTTGATGCGTCAGTCTCACGCTTCTAGGACCTAACAATGGGAAACTATGTTTTTAGGATAACTTGAGTCGAAAATTTTAAAATCCAAAAAAAATTAGGGTTATACGTGTTTATGTCTTTTTGTAAAGTAACCTAAAGTTTTTGAAACCATTTATCCTAATTATAATTCCATTTTTTTGGGACAAAAAAAAGTTCAAACGTGGTAATATTTGATGTGTTGAAATCACACACATTTATCTTATATAATTTGTATAATTTTTAATAGTTTCGAGTCGTTTTTCTAAGTTTTTAGCCTTTATTTGTTTAGATTGTGTATTTGTAGTTCTCGGTACGAAAAAGAATTAAAAACGAGCTTAAACGATCAATAAACGAGAAACTGATAAATTGTTATTCGAAGTTGGAGGACCAGATCTGCAAATAGCTGAAAACTTGGTAATTGTCAACCGTAGAAGTCTTGCACGTGGTTAGGGATTTTTGCCTAGGTGGTTTGTTCATCACCTCTGATGAAACTCTTATTGTTTGCTCTCATCTTCGTCTTAGTTCTCATTAGTATAATTTAGGTTATTAGTTTGTTAATTAAAATAAACAATTAAAAATCCAAATTAATTTTAGCTACTTATTTGATTTAGATTTAGCTCTAGAGTTTGCCACATCTAGTTCATAGGTTCAATACTCGGTCTTACTTACTATACTATTTCACAACCGGTACCCTTGCTGTTTGTTTGTAGGTAGTTTTTAGGTAATTCCATCTTTTAGAACTTGTTCATAAATTGAGTAAACATTCACACACATCAAGCACATATTGTGAAACTTACAGTCTAAACCCTCAAAAGTTACATTTACACGCTAAAGTTTTACCATTGTTTGTTTCTTAAACCAACCATAACACGTGCTTCACTCGTACCTTCTTTTTTTTTCTCTTATGAGTTTTATCTATGATGTCTTATAACATTGCACATAAACTGTTGCGGAATACTTATTTTTATCTACATTTTGATGTAAATTTTATTCAAAATTAAGTTGTGCGTGATAATTTACAAGTCATCAAAAATCACGAACGTACATGTCTTCAAAGCTGCGTTAAAGTTTTGTTTCATTTCCTCTTACAACCTTTAAAATACGATGATTGATAAAATATCGGCTTTGTCGTTGCAACGTGATTATTATTAGCAACTTTTCGACATGAATTTTAAACCCTAAGGATGAATACTAATATACATATAACGAAGCTTTACAAATTTTAACATTCTCACCAAACATACCAGACATAAAAACTTTGTTATTTTGGCTTATAAAACTATGGGTTGGTGTATATGGGTCAGGTTTAGGATAACTCATTTCTGTTGTTCTTACCTAAAATTCTGACTCGAGAGTGAAGCAGCTGTAGAGATGACAGGAGGTCATGGTTATGGCAATGGTACATACAAAGGCGTCCATTTGCATCAGGCGAAGCATTGGCATACAATCACCGGAAAGGGCATGTGGGCCATGATGTGGAAAATTTACTCAACGTTTTTGTTGTTTTCATTTCAATCATAAATTCACAACACGATCGTTCGATTGAATCCCTATGGTGTATATTAGCTGATGGATGTGTTATGTCTGGAGTTAATTTCATGTTTTGTTATTAGCTGGTGAAATATTGATGTAGCTAATCTATTTGCTTGTACTTGTTTGTAATTTGGCTTTTTTGTGAATTAATTGTTGAAGATAGTGGATCACTTAATGTTTATGTGAGCTGTAAAATTTAGGTCCTCTTGTTTCTTCTTTGAATTGGTATCTGGCTAAACAAGCCTCTTTCTTGCTTCTGATTGGCTCAAACTAAAAATGTTCTTTAGTTGATTTATAAACGGGTATACACCTAACCCTTGGCTCATAGCCCATTTGTCTATCTAGTGCATTGCTTCATCATGTCAAATTTATGTGTAATTTAGGATTTGTATGCTTCTTAATCGATCATGTTATTAGTTTTTACATTTGGAAACGATTCTTTAAAGCAAGTTGAATATTTGATAATTACATCATCTAATCCACGACATTGATAGATAACCTTCTGAATATGCAAACAAATATATATATATATATACATGTATATATATATATACATGTATATATATATATATACATGTATATATATATTACATGTATATATAATATATATATATTTGTTTGCATATTGTAGGTATAGAATTACCGATTTTAGACTTGTATCATGGGCCCGTATCCTCAGCCATATCATGCAACATAGATGAGTCTAAGGTCCTGAAAATAATTTGGTTTTTGTGCCATGGGGTTAACAAAGGATGATTTTCTTGATTAAATGATTGCAGAGCTGCAATGCTTATTGGTGTTGTGCCATGGAGGTCATATTCGTTTAATTACTCTGTACAACTATTTTATGTTATGTTTTTACAAACCTGATATTGCATGATGTCATGATGCGCCTTAACTTTCAAAATAAAAGCTTATGAGATACAAAAAATGTTTACATGTTTTGGATTATGTATCGGGCTAAGCAAGATGGCCCTGTAGTTCTGGTGAGCATCAAATTATATACAAAAAATGCTTACAGGTTTTAAATACTGCGGGTACCCCCTTCCCCTCCCCTCTATTCTGATGTATGGTGCATATGCTTAAATTATTAATAAGGAAATCGAAAGGTTTTAAAACAAACAGAAAGAGACGGCTACTTTTATTTATATATAATTAGGCGATTGCTTTAGTCTCCCTATTGAAAATGACTATTATAACCCTGTGATGATTTCTAATAGAAATGGATGAGTGGCCACTTATAAGTAACTTGAAATACCATTAAACTGATTTCGTTTTCGTGTGGTTTAGGGATGGAGACACCGTTGGGAAGGGCACTAACATGAACATGGAAACGAACATTAGGTAATTTCTTATGCTGCTCATGATACTGTGTGCGCGCGCACTAAAACATAATCTTGTGAATGAATGTCACAAGTCAAAAAAAATAGAACTATTGTGGCTGCCAATCATTGATATATATATAAAACTTAATTTGTGCTCTATAAGTTGTTCAGTACCAGTTATTGTGGCATCAGTTTTTAAAATTTTAATAATAGTATAATTGTTATGAATGTATCCATTATGTAGTGACTTTTCACATGTATAACCTCTATCTATGAATGCATCCATTATGTAGTGACCTTCCACATGTATAACCCCTTTCTCTTATTTACTATTGTACTAATGTGAGTGCCTATATATAATGGCATTTGTATATGATGTTAGATCAATGAATAAGAATTCTCCATGTTATATTCTCTACATGATTTCATAGTCTAGCTCTCATGTTTATATACATATATATTAGTTGCTAATAGACCGTTGTTTCACAACACGTTATCAGCACGAACGTGCTCTATGTGTTTTGCCACCCTTTGTATCCCTTTTTCCTTGCCTTTGATGTGCATTATTTTTCAACCTAACTCAATCTCGCACGTTGAGAAAGCAACCCAATAATTATGCAACTATCTCTACTAATAAAGGTATGATTCTTCGTATGATTATTCATATTATATTTGATGATGATACATCAATCTTACTGGTGACACTTCTTAATATACATATATAAACTTAAACTGATCATTACTATAAATTCTATAATGTAGTCTCATGATTGAACTCTTATCTATATATTTTCCATTTGCTTTTAGAAGTTATTATATATATATTAGCATGTTGGTATTCATAAGGATTTAGATGTTACATCATAAATTATGACGTTACAATTGACTAATTCATCTTTTTTTTCTAATACTCATTATTAATTGAATAACTATAGTTTTCGTTGACGACGACGATATTACGAATATTTATTTTATTTTTCTCTTTTACAAATGATCCTTTCTGTTATTCTAAATTGGTTGGATTATCATTTAATTAGTTAATTTAATTATAATATATGTTGTTTAGGACTCTTACAATCTAGTGATGCTCATTTGCATATTCCTTGAGCCACCATAATCATATATTTATGCTTCTTTATTAACCTTGTTAAGTTGTAAATAAAATTATTGAATTATTTTAATTTGAGGAAGTTAATTTGCAATCTAGAGAATATTATATGTGCTTATAGAATCTATGAAAAACAATTAAATTCAATATTCAATATTAAAAAGTATGGAACTCAATACTTATGGACTAAACAATGCAATTGTATTAGATATATATATGCTTGTATTGGTGGTAATATATACATGATGTATGTACTAGATTTTCATTTTGTATAGTTTATAATTTAAATGGATATGAATTCTGTAATTAATTGTTTTCATTAGTCATTGTTAATACATAGCATGTCAAAAGACTTTTACATAATTAGTTATAAATGAGTTATGTGAGTAAACATCAATTGATTTAGTTTTAATAAACTATACATCTTATAATGCAATATATTATTATTATTGTTATAACATGATTATGCAAATATCGTTTGGTACTTATACTAAGGTTAATGCTATAAAAAATTTTGCATACAAGAAATTCATATAATAGATTAATATTGCTAGATATCATTAGTTGTTTTTAGAGAAACATTTTCTAGCGATGTCGGTACCTCTAATGCATTCATTATGCCATGTCATAATGTTTAACAATCTATTTGCATGTTAACTATTACTATTGTTAGTATAAAATAGTGACTATTGCTATTGCTTCATATGTACAATGTATAGATTGCTTATATAATGTCATCAGTTGTTTAAATATCAATATTTGAGAAGAAAAAAATGAGTGTTATGTAATTCATCAATATTACAATTTTCAAATAAAATTTTCAAATACAAGTAATAAATGATCTGAGAACTTGAAAGAGATATATGTTTAAGTTTTAAAGTAACTGTTCAAAATATATAAGATATTATGTTTGGTTATACCATAATAAGTTATTACATAAATTATATGCGTTTGCTTATTAGTGATAAAAAGGTTTCTTATTTTATAAAGGCGCATCATAAGTTGTTTTTATATGATGACATGCTATAAGGTCATGTATTGTATGATTTGTTGCTATCTATACCTTGTATTCTACATACTATCACTTCTTTGCATCGATAATACCGAATAGAACGACTAAACCAAAGTTATGGTTTATTGTCATTCTCATGAAAAAGTAGAAATATGCTTCGATTTGACACCCAAAGTGTCATACTCCTTATATCTCATTATCAAGTATAAAAGAAATATTATATGACTCGGACATATAATTACTTCTCAATTGACGTTATACAAAGAGAAGTTTATTTATAAGGGAAATCAGATAAAACAAATTTTGTTTGTCAAACCTCAAATATACTCCTGAAGTAGCAATATCATTTAAAGGGTATGAACGGTTTGAAACGACTGTATATGTATATGTTCGAGAAAATAATAGAAAACCATAAAAATTGTATGGTTTTACTCTGATGCATGAAATGAATATATATTGATCATTGGTATCATTGAGAAAGTTGTAATCATGATCATATTAATAATGAGATTGACCATTAGAAGTGCAACAATCATCATGTTAATAAGAGATCAAACTATTGGAAATTATAAGATAGTGAAGCCAATAATGAGATCGAATATCAGTATTATAATGATAGTCATGATGAGATCGACCACCAAAAGTGGTAAACTAGTGATTACATAACACGATGGTTTGAAATTTGAAGTTATAATACATTCTTTCATATCTTATGTTTTGTATTACATACGTGAAAGTAATACATATAAAATATCATAAACCATAAGTTTATGATCATGATTATTTACTTAACTGGTATGACCGGTTAGACCACACCGAGTCAATGATGATGTGAAATATAATGAAGAACTTGAAGATTCTTCTAGTTGATAGCATATTATGTTTGCTCTTAAGGGAAATTATTATAAATCCCTAAAATATTATGGAATGAATGAAGGATGTATATATCCATACATGATACCGTTTAGTGTTTTTAAATCGATGCATCGTCTAAATGGTCATCAAATTTACAACTTGAAGTTGTGTGTAGCTTAGCTAATGAGATAGCAAGCATATTATTCCATATTATCATATTTATGGTGGTTATAACATTGAATTTATCCATGTTACTAATGATTATTGGAATAAGTATTGAACTTTCTAAATGCTTAGGACACAAATTGCTTTTGTTGAAGATGATGATCAAATGTCTACAAATTGATTGCAAAGCCAATAATCAAGAGAGCAAAAGTTCATATTTGAGCACATGTTATTTTACATGCGGTAACATTATTTCACATCAAGCCAACATGTTGTAATAGTTTCTCCCCATTATAGTTGGTTTTGGTCAGGAACCAAATATTTCCCGTCAAGCCTTTTATTGTGCGGTATACATTGGAATTGATCCACCACAACGCATAAAGATTGAAACTCAAATAATGTTGGGAATATATGTTGGATGAAAATACTATTTATGATTACATACTTAGAGCAACTGACGAGAGATTTATTTATGGCTCGTTAAATCTTACTAGTAAATTAACATGTTCAACATTAGGGGGAGATTAATGGCATTGAAAAAGGAATGGGTATGCATGAATTATCATTGATTCTCAAACTAAATTATGTGAACAAGAAGTTCAAAAGATAATTCGTTACCTAGATTAAAGAATCAATCACCAGACATTTTAACTGACCTAAATACAGTGACTAAGTAAGTCACGTAGTCAACTGCTAATGCTCCAATTAAGTTAATTGTCCTAGTAGGGCAAACCATATATTAATGAGTCTATTGCACGCCTGAAGTATGGTAGACTAGTCAATTCCAAGAAAATAAAAATTTCTCGAAAAATTGGAGCAAGTAATGAAGAAGATGGTCAAGTCGATGTTATAGTAAAAAAGGGTCTTTTGAAGACACATTAGACATGATGGTTCTGGAAGAACCTCAGGTACCTGAAAATAAAGAGCTTTTAGTAAATTATATCATGTCTAGAAGTGTATGGAATCGAAACAAAATCGACGTCGTTATACTTTTGTTTATATAGCGCTTGAAAAGATGAAATGATGAAGATCAAGATTTAAAATCTGCCTATGAATAAATACAAAGAAATGATTGGTGAAAATGGAACGATGCAAATGAGGCAAAGTTGAATTCTCTATTGAAATGGAAAGCTTACGGGCCAGTAGTCCACAAAAAAATTTCTAAAATATATTTAATATAATTAGGTCTTATATGTGGATCAACAATTGATGGCACAAGGATTTCGCAAAGACATATGATTAATTATGAGGAGACGTATTCTCCAGTGGTGGATGCAATAGCTTTCCAGTATTTAATTAGTCTGGTAATATAAAGAGAGAATTGATATGTGTCTTATAAATGTTATGTATCATTTATATACTAAAGTTTACATGCAAGTCCTTGAAGGATTTAAATTATGTAATTCATGTAAAGTAAGTTCTCGAGAACAATATGATCGTTGTATACAGATTCATTTTTATAAACGATTGAACTTCTGATGAGTTTCTTAAAGCAATTGAGTTCTTTAAAGGTGAATCAAAACATCTTAATGATGTAATTCTTGTGCACCAATAAACATACATTGAAAACTTGTACCCAGTAATTGTGATATCTCAATAAATTGTGTACACGCATGGTACAATATGGATTTTGGAGATAAAAGCAAGTGTTCATGACACTTTTACATGATATAGATATCTATGTGTTAATTTGGCAAATTTATATAGCAAAACTCCTGAAGAGTGAAAGCACATGCATATATGGATAAGATGGAACGAATTCCTCATGGATTGATAATGCTAGAAGCATTGATGTCAAAACCTCAAGAACATACTATATGAAGTTAACAAAATATGTGGACTAAAATAGTCGAGTCAAATATGATATAATTGACTCCCAGTGAGCTCGAAAACGAGAAATACATATGGTGAAGTTGGTCCATTTGTTTTCATTAAAAGAACGATATGAGGTTTACAAGTATTGCAATATATGTTGATGATGTCATTGAATCTCCCGAAGAGAAAAAAAAGAGCTCAAATATTTAAGCAAGAATTTGCAAATGAAATACAATATTGCAAATTTATGGCTCGATACGTAGGACATACGTTTATATTATAATCCATCAATCATAATACATCTAGAAAATGTTGGACATTTTCATATGGACAAAGCTTTTGGTGTAAGTTCATTTAATGATGTTCAAATATTTGATATAGATAAAAATGACTTTTATCATCTTCTATCAAAGAAGCAAAGATCCTTGGTCATGAAGTACCATAATTTAATACAAATTTTATTAATATATCTTGCTAGCTATACATGAACATATACCATTAAATTCATTAGCAATATTTAACTCGTGTACGACGAGAAATAGTGAAATGAGTAAAACATTTATTTTCTCTACCCTTAAGGTGCTAAAGGCATGGGTTCATATTTTACTAAGTCATCAACAAGTTTGGTTAGTTTTGTAAATGCAGAGATTATAACAAAACACATTCATGGATCTTATGGTATCTACTTACAAAAGGAGGTAATTAAAGTTTTACATGAAGATCATACATCAAGTTCATTAATAGATTGCACATCAAGCGACAAATCATTCACTACAAAAGTTTTTCAACAACTTTCATAGAAGATTGGCACTTGTTACTTGAAATGATACATATTGTATTGAGGGGGATACATATTATATATAATGTTTTTTGTTTTATTAATGAGAGATAACATAATTAATGAGAGGAGTTATAAATTATTTAATGTTTTACCATTATTTCCTTTCTTCTTTTTATTCTCATATTAAATTTCTTCTCAAATGAACCTTCAGCTATATATATATATATATATATATATATATATATATATATATATATATATAGGGTAGGGTTCATTTGAGAACCACTCTTATTACGAGAACAAATGTGAACACAACTAAATAAACCCACTCAACCGCCACCCAAAACCTAAACACCCACCCCTACCCCACCACCACCAAAAAACCTAAACCCCCCACCCACCTCCCTGCTAAACACTAAACTATAAAGCTAAACCCCACAACTAAATGCTAAAAAATGTTTTTTTGAGGGGGGTGAAAAGTAGCGATTTTTAAATAAAAAGAAAATTTTCGGTGTTTTTAATTTTTTAGGCATTTTTGGTTGTGTTCACACTGGTTCTCGTGGTTCTTGCAATAAAGGGTGGTTCCTAACGGATCCTTATCCTATATATATA